>CM028364.1:16157736-16580842 GCA_016624345.1 Platycodon grandiflorus
GGTGGATGCTGTAGACAAGATGCTTTTTCTTTTTGTGTGTCATACTTTTGTTTCTTTCCAAATTACCCTTTGAGTACTTCCTCAACTACCATAGGCCAAGGTTTGGCTGAGATAGTTGTAGCAATCATGTCTCTAGGATTTACTCGGCTTATCTTCTCTCTTAACTGCTTTCAGTACTTTCAACAGCTTTAGGACTCTTTTCTAGTCTCACAGCTTTCACTGGAGAATAATATGATCATCATAAGCATCTGCTATGCCCTTTTACTAGTTATTAGTTAATCTTGTACACTGTAAATTTATCTCGTGAATGTTTCCGTTTTATTGCGATGAGTAATGTTGTTCCATGCTTATATATGGATCTTTGGACACCAAATTAAAATTTTTTTAAATATGTTTTGATATGATGGTGTAGTAACTTAATTCCTTGAACTGTTCTAAATTCTGAACTGGTGGAATATTTGCTGACAAACCATGTCAATTCTGTTCTGCTGATTTTCTCACCACCACCCAAAAAAATTAAAATAAAGGGAGATGGAATGCATAGACTGACAAAAAGTTCCATAATTGAATTATCATCAGTATAAACTTCTGATAAGTGTAGCTTTCCTTGGTCCTGTGACTCCATAATTCTTGCTTATAATCATCAGCAGTGAGGCCCCGTAAGAGAAATTTTCTTGCATTTCTCTTCTTTTTCCTTTCCTTGGACAGTTAAAGAGTGCTAGTTGTGAATATGTCAATGAACATGTCAATAGATGCATAAATAGTAACTTGCTGTGCGCATTTTTCTGTAGGGCTCAGATATTTCTAAACTAAGCCTGCTAATAATAACAAGGTTAACAGAAAATCGCGAGTCAACACGTTCTGGACAGCTATAGGAAGTGTGCTCCTCACCTGTGTCTCTTGTTCCTTCCCAAGTTTGCTTGGATATTAGTTATAGTTTCCACTTATGTAACGGTAAAAACTGATTTTCATAATTTACTCCTACTTAAGACCAATACTCTAAAGTAAACGGATCTATGAACTTCCTATCGGTTTCTCTCTCAAGTTTATTGCATTTTTCTTTGGTTGGTTGGAAGGAATACTTGGAGAAAGTAGGATGGTGATGGAGGAAAAGGGAATATGGAAAATGAATAGAAAAAATGTAGCAGTAACCAAAAGTGTGTTAGATGACAACTGACAACTTCACAAGGTAACCAACTGACTACTTCACACAGATGATAGTCAAGATCTTTTTGAGCAGTAACCAGATGTTGCTTTAAATTACAATTGGCTACCTTATAGGAATAATAGTCGAGATGTTTTTGAGCAGTACCTAAATAGGAGTGAGAAGATCAGTTACTATCCCAGTATAAATATGCTAAGGGAATTTGTTTGATTTCAGGTGGCATTGACGGAAAAATGGGCGAAAGATATAGTGAGAGAGGGATTGGATTCTACTCGATGCACCCGGTTGGGCTGAGACTCCTGGAGTGGCTAAAAGTCTGCCTGGTTTTTCAAAATCGTATGCACGCACTTGATTTGATTGTTCCAGTTTTCTCTCATCTCACATTATCTAATTTTTTTCTAAAAAATATGAATTCTGTTATAACTAGAGTGAAATTCCAGGATGTCAGGATTACTAAGAACAAGTGAGCAAGGTGCCGACACGATTATTTGGTTAGCTTTACAGCCGAAAGAGAAATTGGTATCAGGCGCTTTTTATTTTGACAGAGCTGAAGCACCCAAACATCTGCCCCTTGCTGCCACCTCAAGCTCTCACGCTGCTATAGACTCTATCATAGGCACTCTTCGTTCATTGGCCAATATTTCTTCCTGAACTTCATAAACTTGTACGAATGTTGTAATTTCTTGTAATGCGTATATATATATATATATATATAAATTCTCTGAATTTTGAATTAAACTAATTTATAGTGCCATTTTGTATGTTGTGACTTGTGAGTAGCTGTCTATTTGCTTAGAGCAGTTTAGACTAGGGGTTAAGATGGACGATATCACGGGGTCCACTGATTTAATTATTGATTATCACACATGCTCTCCAGATTCATAATATACAAATCAGTGTTTTTTTTTTTCCTTTCTTTTTAGTATCTATTGTGCTTTGTAGATTAAATTTTTATCGTGAAGACGTAGGTACAAGGTTTCATTGTACCTACGTATGGATAGTTAATGTAGACAGAATGTGAGTTTTTGTATGGTGGATAATTTGATAGAATTTAGGGGAGTGTTAAGTGGTTTGATTTAGGTCAAAACCGTGAGCTGAACTGACCCAATAGGTTCCAACAAAGATAAACCGAACCAAACTGTTTGTGTTGACTCTTCAACCGGTACCATCAAACCTCTGTCTCGCTTAATCCATGCAAACAAAGTCGATATTGTTTACATATAGAATCGTCTCGTCGTATATGATGAACTCCATCAGCAAACTTGATTCCATACAAATTGTGAAATGTAAAATATTTTATTTTTAAAGAATAAAACCAGATTATTATTCCCCATACGGGATGGTTTGCTCATCGCTGGTGTGTACTTCTTCTCTCTAGGGGTGGCGTCCTATGAACATTAGTGGAAGGAAGAGACATGTCATTTTCTTGAGACAAATATTTACAAAACAACAATAAACCTAGTTTTGTTGATCATCCTCACAGTCGCTGCACTGAGATTTACTTTACTGTTAATTAAACGTCCACATTGTAATACTGTTAATTTTTTTTTAATATCCTAAATCAACACTGATAATAGGATTAGCTTTTTCACACAAAATAAAAAAGCTTAAATGCAATGCACCAGCCGGGAATCGAACCCGGGTCTGTACCGTGGCAGGGTACTATTCTACCACTAGACCACTGGTGCTGTTGCGTTTAAATCGAAAGATACTTTATAAATACATATTGTTTTCCTTATCTTTGTTGGCAGCTATAGGGTTTAACTAAAATTAAACACGTCAGTCATGTTTGCTAAACTAATACTAACTCGGTCCCTAAATTATTGTTTTGTTTGACTTGACAAATGGATTAAGAAAAATAATTGACTCAATTGTTAATATTGATATAGTGTGTAATTTTATTTAATGCCCATGTGTATATTACCATAATTAAAGTATGGAGACAAAGTAAGGTAAAATAGTAAAATAATGTTATAAAAGGAAAATTTTAAATAAGACAATTATTTGGGGCCAAAAAAGAAGTACTGCCAAGGAAACGAATCAAAGAAAGGCCGCCAATATCAATAAGAAATGGACAAATATAAAAGCATTTTCTAATAATAATTCCTCCCATTTACAAAGTTGACAACTCAAAACTTTTAAACCCTATAGTTTTATATGTTTGTACCTCTTTTGAATCGCTATATAATTTTTATTTTTATTTTGAAATAGAATTATTTTTTTAGGACGAACCAAAAAGAAAAATTGAGCCTTTTTTTTTTTTGGAAATGGAGAAAGTACGTCTTACATATCCCACACGGCTACTTTGCAGTCCACGCAGTCCATTTTTCGTTGGCCAAAAATATAATTGATGACACTGACAAGAGATTTTGTTAAAACTATTACTCTCAAATAACGTACCTATCTTTCAAAGAAAGCTTTGAAATGGCTGGAAAGAGTAACTAAAGTTTGGTTCTGTTGATTTTCTTTTACAAGTTCTTAGTGTAAAAGATGAAAACCAAATGAAATGAAGCTTAGGATTGTTTGCAAACCAAACCAATTTTTTCTTTTCCCCTAGAAAATATTCTCATACCTAAACCAAGTAGTACGTAGCTAGCAAACATAATGTGATTCAACCCTTTTGATTTACTTTCAGGCCTCGATTGATACACGGAATTAGAATTAATTTTGCGAATCGATTCCATAGAATTGATTAATAATGTTTAGTGGTGTAAGGATTATATTTGGAATAAGAATGTATTATTAAAATCTTGGAATTGATTACTAAAATTTAAGGAATCACAATCCGATGGATGGAGGTGGTATTTGGATTCCTAATAGTTTGAAATCCATGTAGAAGGACAATAATATTCTTTTATTAAGTTAAGTATTTGCTTTATATTTATAATTTATTAGGTTTCAACAATTTTACGACCGTTCCTTTTTACACCTCCTCATCGTCATTGTTTTCGGCTCTTCATAAGATTTTTCTAACTCTTTTCATTTGATTTAGTTTATTAATAATATTTTATAATTTATGATTGTTGTGTTAATTTTTACAATTGAATATAATGAAAAAGAAGAGTGTGTGATTAATCTGCTTGAAACTATATAGAAAAATAAAATAGTAATTATTCTAAATAAGTAATTACACGTACTTTTCTCAAATTGTTTCAAATGTTTAAACTATTTTTATTTGAATTAGTTTCATTATAACATTAGTTTTTTTTTTATTTAATAAATTTCTCTTGCTTTATTGATGTTGGATAATTTAAATTTTTTACTAAAATTGAAAGAGAATGAAGAACTTGTTATTTTGTGGAGCAGTAATAACGTTAATGTCTAATTTTTATCATGGAAGTCATTAACAAGTACGTGCCTACATTGGGGTAATGTTGTCAGTTGCCTCAACTTTATCTTTTCATTCCAAGTTATTTTTGTTTCTTACCAAGCAGTATAATAGAAATTTATACTACATTAGTAATCACATTCCTTACACTACTAAACACTTTTTAGGAATCATCTTCCAATCTATTTCTATGGAATCTAGGAATCATCTTTCAATCTATTTCTGTGGAATCTCATTACTAGTAATCGATTCGCAAAAAATTAATTTCATGTACCAATCGAGGCCTCGGTTCAATCGTCTACGGTATTATTGTGGTCAACCAAGAGTGAAATGCGGAGTCAAACGATCTCTAGGCCATACATACATACATACATAATTTTGTATTCAGAGTGGCAATCACAATCTAGGAAACAAAGAGTGGTGCTAAGCTCTAACTCTACTCAGCTATCTCAATCTATGTCCGCATGCAAGTAGTGCTTTGACAAAGCATATTATACTATGATGAATGAATATAGCAATCATGATTGACCTCTTTTATAAAAGCTTATTACTTACTCTATTCCTCCTTGTCCATCAAATTTGGAAATTTATAGTCCGTTCAAAATGTTGTCTATTATTCTTCAGATTGAGATGCACATACAGATATGAGAGTCGACTCTAAGCCCTTCAAATTGCTATCAGAAAGCAAAGAGGATTGGGTCCCCTAGCTACTACTTTTGTTTGGGCATATGCTCATTGCCCTCTGCCTCGCTCTTCCTAAGGGCATTTACATTTTTTATAATTCCCCCAGCCCACCACCTTCATTTCTCTTCTTCGATTTGGTCATTCGATTTCTCTTCTCTTTACTCCAACACAAACACAAGTTTGGTGCCTAGTGGTAGTGGATGGGTGACACACAAGCCCACTCAAAAGTCCATGAAATGTTGCTCCCTAGTGGTTGTAGGTGACCACTTATAAGGCACACACAAGTCCCACATCTACCCGATGTAGAATATCACAGCTTACTTCAACTATGATGTAGAACTGATGTTTTTCTTGTCAAGTTGGATGCTTTTAAGAGTTATGATAACAAAATCTGGAAGGAGGGGTGTAAGTTTTGAAACTTCGACACTAGTAGCAATCAAAAGTTTAGGACTTGCGCGAGGGATCCAATTGTCATTACAGTAGAGGGAAAACAATATCAAATCACGACAAAAACTTGCATGGTTGGTCTAAAATGAACCGTTCTACTGACCCATAGCTAATAGCTAATGGGCACACAACCTCTTATGGATGTTTGAGCTTGTTTAGACGTTGTTGTCCATGTTTTGTTATTTTTGGTTAAGATTTCCTTTATGTTTCCTTTTTTTCAACTTTTTTTATTTTGCAGGTCTTTTTCTTTTCGTTTAGAGCTTGTTTTGTAACGGGAGTATATAAAATACCCCTGTAAAATTTGATTTGCAATGACAATTTGTTTCCTTACATTGAGTAAAGAGGTATTTATACAAGGTATTGATTACAAGAGACGGCTAAAAGTCAGTGTAGAGATATAAACAAATAATTACAAGATCTCCTAATTATGGTAGGAATCCTGCTGAGATCATCACGAATGTGTCCGAAGATGTGGTGACATCCACTACGACATCCATCACTCCCCCTCAAGTTGGACGGTGCAGATCTCGAACCCCCAACTTGCCTACTAGAAACCAAAAACGTTCCGCTCCAAGGGGTTTGGTAAAAATGTTAGCAACCTGGTTGGTCGTTGTGACATATCTTGGTTCAATGACATGAGATTCAACTCGTTCACGAACGAAGTAACAATCAATCTCAACGTGTTTCGTGCGCTCATGAAAAACAGATTATTTGCAATATGTATTCGCTTGATTATCACAAAATAGTGGTGTGGCCCTCGTTGAGGTGCGTCAAGATTGGTTAACAACCACCGTAATCACAGAAGTTCACTAACCGTTGTTGCCATAGCCCTATATTCCGCTTCGGCGGAGGAACAAGAAACAACAGACTATTTCTTCGTGCGCCTGGAGATCGGTGTTCCACCAAGAGATATAAAATAGCCTGTACGGGAACATCGAGACATGAGACAGCCTCCCATCGGCGTCTCAATACGCGGCCAAACACAAAGCACCATCTCTGGAGATAAAGTCCGACACGGGGTTGATTTTAGGTAACGAAACACATGAGTTACAACATCCATATGGGAGCGTCGTGGATTGAAGACAAATTGACTAAATACATTCACGGCAAGAGCAATGTCAGGTCGTGTCACTGTCAAATATAATAATCGCCCAATCAATAGACGATATTGCGCCGCATCCATAGCGGGGCTATTAGCATCATCATCCAACCGTAAATTTTGTTCCATCGGAAACGAACTAGGTCAACTTCCTTGCAAACCTGTCTCCTCGAGTATGTCAAGAGTGTACTTCCTCTGACTCAAGACTAGGCCTTGTGGCGAACGAGCAACCTCTATCCCAAGGAAGTATTTCAACGGTCCCAAATCCTTGATACTGAATTTGTTATTTAGGTGACGCTTGACAATGTTAATCATGTCGACATCATTGCCAGCCAAAATAACATCATCCACATAAATGAGCGCACTGACAAATGTATTACCTTGTTTAAAAATGAATAAGGAGTGGTCCACGTAAGATTGTCGGAAACCAGTATCAAGTAAGGCCTTTGTGAACTTTTGATACCAATTACGGGATGCTTGTCTGAGGCCGTACAAGTATTTGTGTAGTCTACACACCCTTGTGTCGCCTTGCTTCACAAAACCTTGTGGTATCCACATGTAAACATCTTCCTCCAAGTCACCATGTAGGAAGACATTATTAACATCCAATTGGTGTATCAATCAATTCTTCTTTGCAGCCACAGTGAGCACACTTTGCACGGTCACAAGTTTGGCAACCGGGCGAAAGTTTCATGAAAGTCTATTCCCTCACTGCGTGAAACCCTTGGCTACGGGCGTGCCTTATACCTCTCAATTTCACCATCGGCGGTACTTGATCTTGTAGACCCACTTGGAATCTGCAACTTTCTTCTCCGGGGGCAACGGTTCTAAAGTCCACATCTCATTGTCTTCCAAAATTTGGACCTCCTTTTGTATGGCATCACGCCAATGTGGATCTTTCACTGCGTGATGAAAATACTTTGGCTAATCATGAGAAGTGATGGCTACAAGAAAGAGTGAATAGGGCATTACTCATCTCATCGCCCAATCGCCATAGTTTCCATCGAGGAGGAGATCATTAACGTTCGCCATAGTTTCCGTCGAGGAGGAGATCATTAACGTAGAGTTGGGCAGGGTTGTCTGAATGCTATTTGGAGACATGACGTCCATGGTAGTGTGACTGGAAGTCGCAGCAGCTTGTTTCCTGTTGTTTGGTTCTGCCATGGTTGACGGAAAAACTAGAAGCTGAAGAGCTGCGACAGGAATTAGGTTTTAGGGTTTTGTGCTAAACCAGCTCTGATACCATGTAAAATTTGATTTGCAATGACAATCTATTTTCTTTCATTGAGTAAAGAGGTATTGATTACAAGAGACGCTAAAAGTCAGTTGTAAAGATATAAACAAATAATTGCAAGATCTCCTATGGTAGGAATCATCTTGAGATCGTCACGAATGTGTCCGAAGATGTGGTAACATCCACCACGACATCCATCAACCACTATTATAAGTTTCTAAGACAGTTTTATCAGGACCGTTCCTAGCATTTTATAGGCCTGGGGCAAAGTTGAAAGAAGAGCCCTTATTTAATTATCAAATATTAATCTCGTGTATTTTTTTTTAAATTTAATTTTCTTAGAGAGACAAAAATAATTTTTGCTATCGCACAATTTCAATAACGGGTTCCTAATGAGTGAAATCAAGTTTGGGGAAACATTATTATCTAGAAAACTCAACAATTTATTACCGAATTTCAACCTCATAAAGTCAAATGACTCAATTACTCAAATCAACAATCATCATAAGAATAGTTTGAATTTCTTGTTGCTTCGCACTTCTATTTAATGGTCCTCTTATCACTCACTTAGAGGTATGACCTCAAATTAGTAATTAACTAAATTGAAAATCCAATATATATAACTATGTAAGATGTGAACAAATTGTCAAGCTCAAAAGTCCCAACCCAACAAACAATTGAACAAACATAATTCAAAATTTAACAAACAAACAAAGTCAATATCACTTTCAATTTTTAAACACACAAAAACATTGTAAAAAGAAGAACAATAATTAACAATGTAACAAAATTTAACAAATAAACAAAGTCTCAACAAACAATTGAACAAACATAATTCAAAATACTCCTCTATTCCAGGCAAATAATTACTTTTTGACTTTGAGCTTTACTTACAGAATACCAACCAAATATTTAGATAAACTGTAAGCGAAAATAAGGATGTTATTTAATAGAGATTAATAATCGATTCCTGCTCAAACAATTTGCATATTCCCTTTTTCACATATCATTCAGACACATGCTCTCTCTCTATCTTTAGCAAAGTAGTGTTATTCAATTCTCCGTATTATCTATTATTAAATCATGTCAAAGCCGTATACATTGCTGGGAATTACTACATTTCAGCGATACTAGAAGCTTTGAGCTCCTTCCTGCCCTCCCTGGAATCAAAGTTGAGAAAAACCGACAAGGCCTTATCATCGTAACTATACTTGTTTCATACTATAAATCTACATATATAATACTCCTTCTTTCTGTATAATAAACGAAACCCACACTTCATGTCCGTTGAACTTGCAAAGCCATCTTCTTTTACATGGTCAACGGGAATGGTTGACTCCCAAGAGCAGTGGCTTTCTCAACCAGTACTGCTCAAACCTCTGTCTCGCGTAGTCTATGTAATCAAAGTCAATATTGTTTACATAGTCCTGCACAATCAAATATCAGCTAACTTCAATCCATACATATTTTGAACCGTACATTGTTTTTTAAAAAGTAAATAAAACTTGTGAATACATACATACCGAGATTATTCCCCAAATGCCCCATAATAGATGGTTTGCTAGTGTGTACTTCTCCACATCGTGGACAAGTTTCTCCACTTCAGCGTCACTGGGTTGATGTCCTATAAACATTAATGGCGATATTTCATTTTCTTCAGTAGAATTATAAGATTGAACAAAACAACAAGAAAGCTTATTTTTACACTATTAGGTGTACTGTTGTTTTCAGTCATTTCATGAAAGTTGACATAATGGTTGCTCATTCAAAGTCATAAAAACCTTAACATATATACTTAGAATTAGGTTAAATATCTTGATGTCATTGGCATGACCTCACGATTGTATAGAAATCGAACCAAGAACAAGTGGCAATAAGCACAAAGCATGATCTACTACTTAGTGCATATATATATATATATATATCCGCATGCCCACAGGCAAAGCACAATGAGAAATCAACTAATCCATCAGTGAATTTACAGCAGAAATACAGATTTGTCCCAACCCAACTTGCATAAATTCTCTCCTCAAAAGCTGGGACCATCAGGTCGGTCACCAACTTATTTTGCAATACAAGGCGGCATCCACAGCACACTGAATGTGTCTGATCTTAAAATTTAAATTGAAAACTCAGCCCTGTACTTCACAGACTAAGTCTGGGGTTTCTTTTCATCTGACATCAAGAAAATCCATACCAAAATTGGGTGCCAACTGGAGTGGCAAGTCATGTCAACAGAAAGAGTGATGGTAACTATCAGATGCCTAATTTCGGGAAACATAATACCAATAATACTTCACCGAGGACCGAAAACTAGGACACATGTTAAGTGTTCAATGAATCTTGACTTGTCAATCACAGCTGTGTTAGGCTGTTAGGTACCTAGAAGCCTAACCTTAAAGTGAATATGTCATACCAAACTACAAGTACTATCAACAAACCAATTCTTTTTCATCTTCTCATGCAATTCAAATGACCACTGAGCCAACTAAACTAACCTGTGGCACAAAGATATAGCCGTACAAATCTTTGACGCTCCTCCAAATCTGCCGAAATTAAAACACAAGCTCAAACTAATTAACTTCAAATATTCTACTTTCGTTATTGTTCATTATAAAAAATGCTATTCAATACATAAAACAAATTTAGTTAATGCCATTATTAGGACGAGATTCTTACCTGGGTACATACTGTAGTTTAAAATGTGAGGAGTATCAGTGTGATAATTTGCTGCCATTTCACAAAAGTGATTTGCAAGGTCATACGCAACAGGATTGTAACTGGCATACTCATAATCCTGTAGAAACAACAAATCAATGACTTGAAGCATAATAACAAATAACTCAAAAGGGGATGCTTGCTGTGCCACACTACAGGAAACATCTAGCATTGCTTTCAGAAGACAGCTTAGCGATACATGCATGCAAACTCAGAACATTTCTTCAGAATAATGCCTAATAGTTTACTCAATGATTTACAGTAATTAAGTGAGCAGAAAACTCACTATTATTGTGATCATTCTTGTTTTTCATCGATCATTATGTTGCCATATTGCAAGTCATTGTGACAAAATCCAATTTCTTGATATCCCTGTGATAACTCCAATTCCAATATCCGAATTTCTTCTTCTATAATATCCAAGCGAAATTCCTTTGTATGTTCAGGAGTGGACATGCTTCTTGCCTTACTAAGCCAGTTTCTGAGAAAGAATATCACAAATCATCAATTAACTTTTTGTGTGTGTGTGTGTGTGTTTGGGGTTTGGGATTTTGGGGCGGGGGAACTTTTGCTTGCTGAATAATACCTCAGTCTCTCCCAAAGAACCACTTTTTTGAACCAGGCATATCAAGATTGTGAAATTCCCTCAATTTAGCTGCTATCAAAGCGGATGTTTCAGGATCACGAAGATCACTAGCTGACAGTGTCTGAAAACCAGATACAAAGATAGTAAATTGGACGATTACCAGCAAAAACAAATAATGTCATTTTCAGTTAGTGCTTTATGAAAATGGCCTACCTGTCTGTGAGGGTAAGACTGGGTACAGACTACAGATCCTCATCCTCCCTTACATTGCAATGGGGAAGTCTCGTGTATTATGCCAATTCTTTTAGGATAATTGACTAGGCCTAAGATACAAGAGGATCATGGATTCTTATTACACATATCTTCTAACTTTTAACAAGAGTCGCTCACTTTGCAGTTAGTGCTACTTAATCAACTTTCAAAGATGCTTGAGAATTTCAACAAAATAAATATGCTAAAGTTTCATCAATTTTCAACTTTTTGCAGTCATAGTCATAACTAAAGATGGTACTCACTAAAATTTGAAGAAGTTATTTACTGATCATAGTATTCATTTGATTAAAGAAATAATGCGCAAAGAAAGTACACAAGAACCATTATTATTTATAGTCACGGAAGTTTTTAACCCTTGCACTCGTTGACCAAAGAAGATGTATCATAGACTACATATAAAACGTGAATGAAACACTTTTCAAGAATAAAGCTAGTAGGCAATTTAGTATTCACACTCTCCAAATACCCTGAACATAAGTAACAAATTTATATTAGAACTTCTTATAAATGAGACCCAAGGCATGAATTAAAGTTCATAGGAGGACATACCCTGGCATGAATGAACTCCTCAATCCGCCCTTCTGGAAATTGGCCAAGTAGCTTAGGACCATGCTCGAGCATAGATACGGACTCAAAAGTTCGAATTTCCTCATCTCGGTTGAAGAAACTATCTACACCTTCACCATAAATCCGAACCAAAACTGTTCTAAAAATATTCTCAGTCTTTGTTGGCCAACTTATGCGATAAACCTCATTAGTCATAGCACCGCTTAAATGGACTACTTTCAGTGTTTTCATATCGATTACATCTCCCCATTTTGAAGCCAAAGATAAAAGTTGCTTAATCAATCCTTCCGGTAAACTACCTTCAATAAATCCATTAGTCTTCACAGCCATCAGATAAGTAAATCCAAAGATAAGTGATTCACCTTCAAGGTAGAAGATTGCAAAATATGGTTTAATACACCTTTTCAAAAGAAATCTCTTGAAAATTAAATGAATTGGATCAACCTAAGCTACTTTTAATACTTGCACCAATATCAATGTTTGTTACATACCCAGTTCAACCAGATGTAAAAATTTCAAAAATCCAATTGAATTTGAAAGAACTTTCAGAGACCATAAAACACACAATCACACACACGTATATACAGAACGATATGTGATGAAAACAGAAAGTATCGACAACCCAATTCAACTAAAAGAAAGATTCCACCCCATCAACAGAGAATACTAAAGAGCTAGCACACACACAAACACAAACACCGATAAACAATATATTTGATGAAGAAAAGTTTAAAAATTCAAAAATCCAAGTTAACTTAAAGAAAACAATTCAAACCCCAAAACCAGAGAAAATTACAGAGCTAAACACAGATACAAACACACACACATAATATATATATATATATATATATATTTATACACACACATAAATATATATATATACACATACACATAAATATATATATATATATATATATATACATATATATATATATACACACACACATATATATATATATATACATATATGACACATTAGATAATTGATAACCCAATTGAAAGAAGTTAAAATTTCCAAACAACGAATTGAACTAGAAGAAAGAGCTTCGATATTCCACCCCCATAAACATAAAAAATTACATAACCAAACGCACACACAAACTATAAGCAAATTCTGATTAAAACCCAATTGCCAAAAAGTTTGAAGAAATTGAAACCCAACATAACAAACGGAAAGAGAATGGAGAAAACTAACCAAATATCTGGCGGAATTCTCCAAGAAAATTGCAGAGCTGAAAGCAATTGAACCTTTTACGTCTAATTCAATAAATTCAACATAAAAAGACAGAAATGAAATCAACAGACTCTTTGACAATTGAACACAATGCAATGGTGTCCGAAGTCTTATTTATAGACAATTTGCTCCCTCCACTACACTATTTTATAGACAGCGTGTGGGATGGGACCAAGAAAGAAAGAATCTGCGTCAAGTCATATTTGTAATTAATTTTCTTTTTCAATTCACATGTAAAGAAATTCAATGGAATCTTGCTATATTTAGCCTCGGGGTACGCGAAACTTTCACACGCTTTGAAGCGCGTACAATGAGCAGTGGCCAGTGTCGGTTGGACACGTGGCATGAAAAAAGGATGGTTGAAATCTCCCGGGAGGAAAATGAGAGCGCCAGAGAGGTAAGCAAACGGTATAAACTAACTTAAGGAACGGCAATTTATCGACGTAAGTGGAGAGTTTTGATAGGATATCATGAATCTTGGTAACGTGGGTAAATTTAATTGGCTCAGTTGACTCACTTAATTTATCCTCCTACAACCGTCCGTTTCTCTACCCCTTAATTTTTGTTGACTTCTGAGGGAAGAGTTTGAAGAGAAGGCTTAAATGAGGTGTGATAAATGGCCCGAAATAGTATGTCGCAAAAAGAGTAATTAAGTAAATTTTACCATTAATGTTAAGAGGCGTTAGAAATAATTTTGAAATTTATATGATCAGTTACCCCTAAACCCCTAAAAATTTGTTTGATCCAGCATTTTGATCAAAATATAATTTATTTTTAATTTAGTATTTCAATGCTGCGGTACTGCATTTTTAAATACTGAAATTTCTAATTTTTTCCTAAAACCTAAATTTTAAAATGTTGTTGGAAAAAAAAAAACTACGTTTTGAAATAGTATCTCAGATGCATATATAAAGAAAAATACTGTATTTTAAAAAATCTGTGTTTTAAATAATTTACGTTTTAAAAATGCTACACCAAACGGGCTCTTATTTAAATTCAAATCTTTGGAATCCAATTACTTCATTAATGACTAATTTTGAGAAAAATAGTACTTCCTCCCATAGTTAGTAAAATACGGGACGTGTATAATACGTTAAAAAAAATACAAGTTTTATACAATTTTTTTCAAAGTTACGGCGAAAAAATTCGGCATAATAATACGTAAATGGTAAAATTAAAATGTTTTTATATGCTTGTACGGATATATATAATACGAATATGATTGAAGTGTATGAGACTAAAAATACGTCATATATTGTATGAAATTCTTTATATTTTTATCATTTTTAGGTTTAAATATTTTAATATTTTTACATTTATACACTCTCAAAGCTATTATTTTCATATTATTACATATTTATGACAAAATAACTATGTGTTAATAGCTAAATGAAAGCATGATTAAACATATATATATACTCTTATGTGTGTACTTCAAACAGTATGCATAGCAACAAATAATATTTCTTAGACTTCATAATTATTATTTTCATGTTAAATATCTAATTTGATCAATTCGAACAAGATTAATAATATAAATTGAATAATGTTAATAATAAAATTATATCAAAATTTGGTATATATCGAGTTTTATACGTGAAGTACAATACGTTTAAAGTTCTATACGTGTACTATACGATTCAACCCAAAAGTACGAGTATTTTTAATTAAGTTTGGTTTGAATACGGTAAACAGAAATATTTTTCAATTATTTATACGTACGCGTATTATACGCGTACTATAAGCAAATTTACTAACTATACTTCCTCTGTTCCGAATAAATATTCCTCGTTGACAAAACACATGAATTAAGAAACGTAATTAATGATGGGTTGTAAAATGTGTTTTAACGATAATACCAATAACTTTAATTGAGTATCACCTTCTAAATAAGTGAAATTCTTTTGGATATGCTATGTTGATATTAAATGAAGTTTTAAAGTTATATTGAGAAGAATGATATAGAATTTGTACATCAAAATTCTTTAGAAACATTAGTAATGACATTCTAAAATAGAAAGTGAGAACATTTATTCGGAACGAAGGGAATAATTTATTCAGCACATTAATTACAGAAACATAACTAATAAGGTAAATCTAAATGACCCGAATTGAAACATCTAAAAATTGATTAGGTATAATTAATGTTCTCTTTTAATAATTAATGGGATAACAAATTACAATTTTGATCCTATTTTAGTCTTTAATGAGATGGTTGGATGAATTCAAATTTAGGGGTAAGTTGGTCATATAAATTTACTAAATTACTTGAACGCTCTTAACATTAATGACAAAGTTTACTGAATTATCCTTTTTAGATGTCCCACTTCGAGCCGTTTTGCAACACCCCTAATTAATACTACTTTCGTCTTAAAATAATTATTGATTTAGCAATTTGCACACAGATTAATAAAACTTACATAAAGACTGATTCACCATTATTTAAGTTCATTTATTGTAGATAAGTTGCAAGAGTATTTTTTTTCTCTTCCCTCTTAACAACCCTCTTTAATGAGGGTAGTAAATAAGGGCAGTGTTGGTAGAATATGAGCAAATATTTTTTAAAATCCTATAACGACAATTATTTTGAGAAAAAAAAACTTTTCTAAAATAATAATTATTTTGGAACAGATGTAGCTAGTAATACCCATCTACCTTTTTGGACGTCCCAATTCAAGCCTTTAAATTTACCGTTTAGTACTTATTTACTTTCTCTTTGACCTTGGTTTTGGATGGTAATTGATGAGGCTTGTGATATCATTGTATCATTGTTTACCATTTTCCAAAGATTTGCACAGATATAGGAAATTCAATAAACAGACAATATCTGGGCTTGAATTTGAATCAATCAAAGTTTTTTTTGTATAGATTTAGGAAATTGATGAAGGTTGTGATATCGTTTTTAAGATTTTTCAAACATTTACTTTTTCTTCGAGTTTTATCTCACTCATTTACGTTTTTTTGACTTGTCTTGTTAGATTAGAGTTTTGTCTTTAACTTTGAATATGCGTTCTTTTTACATATATATTTAATGCGGTTTGGATGGTATTTGATGAGGGATGTGATATTGTGTTTTTTTTTTTACGATTTTCAAACATTTGCTTAGATTTAGGAAATTCAATGAAGAAAGAATTTTTGAGTTTGAATTTGGATCAAGTTTTTTTTCTAACAGGTACTCAAAAGTCAATCGTCAAATTGTGGTTGTTCAAATAATCAAATTTAGAATATGAAAAGTTCAGTGTTTGTTTTATTGAATGTAATTGATGAGACAGTTTCAAATCCATTTTGCTCTCCTTAACTAAATTGTGGGTTGATGAGATTATGGTTTGAAAGCATTCATAAGATTGAATGTTTAAAGACAATATTTTGTAATTATAGCTATGATACTCTTTTTCTCTCTCTCTCTCTCTCTCTCTCTCTCTCTCTCTCTATATATATATATATATATATATATGTCTTTCCCCTCCCCCTTTTTTTTGTTTATTTAAAAACACATTTTAAAGATGCACAAGTTATAATAAGTTGTGTCTCATCAACTAATTATTGGAGTAGCTTAAAAATAATGATAGCAAGTATGATCAAATTGGCATAAATTAGCTGTTGATGAGAAAAAGAAAAGTTGGCACAAGTTTTGAGAGAAAAATTATTGAATACGTTTATGCTTAATTATTTTACACCAACGTGAAAATTGCGGCCCCCAATTAATCTATTTGCTTAAAATAAAAATCTTGCTAAAAAGTATCCTCTGACATTATTTCTTTAGTTTTTTTTTTAAACCAACGTGGAGACTGTGTCTCCAAAATATAATCAAACATACGTGCATCAGCATCAGCATCAGCACGTCCATGTGTACCTGTACCACAAAGTCCCCTTTCCTTCAACAACCTTATCTGCTTACTTATTAAACTATCCAATAAAAACCATAAAGTAATTTTAAGGTTAATGTTATAGGTATTTAAAGAGTATTAAATTTTTTATATTAAATGATATGTAAGTTAATGTGGCAGTTGATGTGGTACAAAAAAATATAATTAAAAATTATAATTAATCCATCATATCAATTGACACATCATTTAATGTAAAAAATTTAATACTTTTTAGATACCCATAGCATTACTCCAATTTCAAATAAGCACAAATGTGATTGGAACTTGTACATCAGTTGAAGAAAAAGATAACAAAAATCAATCAAGAGAACGAGCCAACAAAAGTCAAAGGTGGATCCATTAGCGCATGAAATGTAATGTCACTTTCCCACTACTTTTTTTTTATTATTTTAGCATTTTCATATGTTAGTTGCTCGGCCACAAGCTATATAATAACCTATCGTATCACCGTAAACTTTGTAAAATTTGAGAAGTTATTCGATGAAATAGTTTAGTGATGCAATTATGTATTAACACTTGCAGCGATTGTGTGAGGTGTCATATTATCCCCTAGATTTATAGGTCTGATTTATTTGATTGGTTCCGTAGAAGTAGAATAGGGGACAACCTATTTGACTCACCTTAATAAAAAATAATTACAAAATAAACTTTGTACTAATTTTGAAATTTTAATTTAAATCATGTATTTTTATTTTTTATAAATTAAACTTTTACCTAAATTTTTTTTTAATCAAAACTTTTCGTCAAGTTGCTGTTAGATCAATTGACAGAAGGATGACTTGGCATCCACGTGGCTCTTACATGAAAATGACAAGAAAATTATTCAAAAAAAAATCTTGTACTATTTTATGATTTCAAAAAACACCGTGGTTGTTAACGAATTTTCAAAAAAAATATTTTAAAAAGAACCTTGTATAATTAATATATTTTCAAAATAAACCCTGACAGTTTCTTTAATTTTTTTACATAATAAACCATGATCTTTAATTATTGAAATAAAAAGTTAATATTAAGTTTATTGAAACCAGTTATAATCAATTCAATGCCAACCACATTGCTATATATTATTGAATTGATATTTTAAAATATTATTATTTAAATTAATTTAATTTTTTAATAAAATATCTAATATTTTCTAAAATTTTAGTAGACAAATACCTTAATAATATTATTTTCTTATAATGAAACACGAGATGCAAGTTATGAGCATTATTGACTAAATATATTTATTCTGAAAAAATAAAAATAGAAAAATAATAAGTAAAAATTAATCACTCTCTAAAAGAAAACACGTAACAAATTACTACCTCCGTCCCAAAATAATTGTCGTTTTAGAAACAAGATAATTATTTTGAAACGGATAAAAAATGAAAGGAAGACAATTATTTATGAACGAAAGGAGTATTAATATTCATAAGAAAATTAGTTTATTTTAATTTGTATATTCAATCAAATATAACAATTATCCCGTAGTATTTAGGAAATGAAAAAATATTTTACTGCATTGCTGTTACACATACACACACATAAAATACATAAACTATAACATCATAATATTTAGGAAATGAAGAATTACTTTTACTCCTTCGTGTAAGGTGGCACGTAACCCCTTTGACAAATCAACTTTAATTTGTGGTACTGGTACGTACCTACTAACCTGCTCTCATTTCCAAGAGGGTTTTGATTGTGGCATACCAGGATTCAATTTTGTTAACGTTACAAGTTTTTAGCATAAACTATAACATCATAATAAAATTCTTATTGATAAAAATTTAGAAAATATTATCTTTTGTAAAATAAATCTCTCTAATTCGACCTAACGTGTATCGGTGGACTGAATTGTAGCAGAGTAAGGTTTCGTCTTACAAATTAGAATATATAAAACGATTTCAAAGGAGACCTACTCATACTTATTTTAGTTAAATGAAATCGTGTTCCAACAAATGGTTTTCTTATGTGAAAATTAATTTGTTTCTGACACAAAATACATTGTCATTAGAACTATATGGAGCTTCATATTTAGGAAATGAAAAAGTACTTTAATGCATTTTCAGTTAATTTTTCTGTCATTTCCACGTAAGAGCCGTGTGGATATAACAGCAACTTGACGGAAGATTTTTATTAAAAAAAAAAATTAGGTAAAGGTTCAATTTGCAAAAAATAAAAACACATAATTTAAATTAAAATCTTAAGACTAGTACAAGGTTTATTTTGTAATTATCGCCCTTAATAATAGAGCATCCTAATTTATTCTTGCCGTAGTTATCCGAACCAAATTATTTGGGAAAATTATGATAAAACCTAGGGGTGGAGTCGGAAATCTTTTTGTGCGGGTAATAAGATGCTCATATTTAAGGCAAATAAATTTTAAAATCATTATATTTATGACCAAAGGTAATATTACCCATATTTTCTTTCATATTTTAATGAATGAGGGGCAACTATACTCCCTCCTTACCATACAAAGAATCCTCTATTTTATTTTGAAATTTTCCATTTTAAAGTTCACTTATAAAAATTATATTCATAATCTCCATAATTATTCATTTTTACCTTTCACAAATGTTATAACATCTTTGCTATGCTTATGTATTTTGTAACTATTACTAACTCCAGTACTACTAATATATCTTTTAATTAATAATTACTATCTCCGTCCCAAAATAATTATCATTTTAACAAAAAAATTTTGTTCCAAAATAATTATCATTATAGGATTTCAAAAAATATTTGGTCATATTTTACAAAAATTATCCTTATTTATTACTCTTATTAAAGAGAGTTAGTAAGAAGAAAGAGAAAAATACTTTTACAACTTCTCTACAATATATGAATTTAAATAAGGTACATCAGTCTTTTTGAAAGCTTTTTTAATCTATGTATAAATTACTAAAACAATAATTATTTTATGACAAAAATAGTATTTACCTATTCAAACATAAACTCCTTGGTGGAACGACGAATGAAGTAGTACTAAATAGTCCACAATTTATCTCAAAGAAAGATGGCAAAGTTCCTTAATTCCAAACATAGTACAAAAAAGGTCTTCTGGGTCACCTTATTTTTCACAAATATTCACATAGGTCACTCTACTTGCAAAAGATTCAATTATCACAATTCACTCAGTTTCTGTCTTCAAATTACACCATTTTTTAACTTAAAATAACTTTTGTTGTATAATAGATTTAGGGATTTTCGTTTTTATTTTGCCACTTGGCTTTCCATTTTTGTCCCTATAAAAGGAAACAAAGTGCTATTTTAACAGTAATGTTATGTTTGGCTATTCAATGTCATGTTTTAAAATTGAAATTGGATGAACAATTTGAGCTCCAAGGAATTCAAATTGTACTTTCAATTCCAATTTCAAGCTATGACATTGGAGTTCTCAAACATACCCTAAGTGATTGCGGATGAAACAAAAATGTAGTTGAATGTTTGATTTGAGACAAGAAAGAAACCATACCTAAAAAACCTCAATTATTAAGTGAGTGACTTCTTTTTTTGGGTACTTTTTCATATGTTTATATATATATATATATATATATATATATGTGTGTGTGTGTGTGTGTGTGTGTGTGTGTGTAAATTTTGATTTGCAATGACAATCTGAATTCTTTCATTGATTAAAAGGGTATTTATACAAGGTATTAACACATAAACAAATAAAGAAACAATCTCCTAATTATGCTAGGAATCGGTAATTGACATATAAACAAACAAGAAAACAATCTCCTAATTATGGTAGGAACTGCTCCTGCTGAACGTCCCCCGAATGACAGATATGGTAACATCTACCACGACATCCATCACTCCCCTTTAAGTTGGACGGTTGATGAGCTCAAGATTTCCACGAATTTTCCCTCTATTTCCTTTTATTTTGTGCTACTTTTATGTTAAATATTCTTGGAAATATTATTATTTGTGTATTTGTGCTTTAATGTAGGTTTCCAAGAAATTAACGAGCATTCAAGGATTTTAGCACAAGGTTTTAGGCAATTTCGGGCTTCAAAGTTGAGCTACAATTTATTTCGTTAAAGTCCGTCAAGTTAGCCAAGGCAAAATGAGCAAACGGTGGGCTAACGGAGGATGAAAATGAGAAGCCTGGGAGGGGAAGGACTTCGGGAGTCAATATCGGAAGATAAGGGGTAGCGGAGCAATTGGCTAAACAATTCATTAATGTGTTGGCAGCTCCTTAGGCTGCCACGTAGCGCCCCATGCCCCAAGCCTTCAACCCGCGTCCTTGCTTCTTGGATCCTGCTGATCCGGCCCGCCATCCACCCATCAGCCATTTTCCAGCCCATTTCCCCTCACACCTCAACCCATTTACCCATCAGCAGACCCGCGCCCACCAGCCATTCATCCGCCCCATCTGCCATCCTCACCCACGCCTATTCCCTCTCACACACCAGCCCACGGATCAGCCAAGTTCCCCCTTTCTCCAATTCCGCCCCCAGCAATTCCTCTGCTCTTTTCAGCCCCTAAAACTTCAGATTAATTCCCATTTTGCCACAAGCTTCCTTGATACTCTTCTATCTTCACTTAAATATCTCCAAGTATCCTCAAATAAAAAAGAAGTCCCCTTTGGGGCAAGAACGCCCCTTTGGGGCAGCAGCTCTCTTCTCCCATTTTCTCCATTTCCTCCATTGATTGATCACCATTGAAGGTTTGGAGCTTCAAATCAAGTACCAAGGAAGCCTTTGCAAGAGATTTCAACCTCGGATCCACACTTTAATCGGTTCATTCTCTCCAATTTATATATCTTAAGATTATTGTGTAATTTCTAGGGTTGAATATTTGTAATTGTGGAATTGGTTTGTGCTTAATGATTTATGGAAAGCAATTATTTTTCTATGTCAAAAGTAGTGTTTTAATTTAATTTCTCTCTCTTTTAAGTATTACCCATGTTGTTGGTTATTATCATTGTGTGTTTAATGCTTTTAATGAAGTCATGAATCATTAAATAAGCTCTAGAGATAGGATACGGACCCTTCCTATTGTTCGAAAATCGTGATAATTGTTTACGCAACGGAAGTAGCTCGATGAAAACGGGCGTAGATAGTCATGGGTGCTTGATCTCCATGCGGTTATTTCTCTCCTATGTTATGTTTGCGATGGTGCCCATAACTAGGAAGAGTTGTAGCTAGATTCGCTATACGTAGCGACATCCCGTAGTGAATATTATTAACGTGCCCACTACCGATACATGAGTTAAGAAAAATGAGAGAGGGTTAAATTAGACACGAGCGAGACTAGAAATATTGCAATCCTAAAATCCTATCTTCTATCTTGATTTGTTGTTGCCAAACCATTTTTGCGTTAATGTAAATATTAATTGCTTTCTTTTATTTTTAGTTTTTAAGTTTTTATTCTCAATTTATTTTCGCTCAAATATAATTAGCTAGCTCAATTTCGTACTTAGTTGGAGTGAAAATTACGTGCATTTCCTGTGGGATCGATACTGTACTTATGTACACTTTATTACTTGGTACGGCGGGTAATCTTGCCCTAGTTGCATTTTATGCACATCAAGTTTTGGCGCCGTTGGGAATGATTTAATTTTCGCTCCTATATGCTAATATCGATACTAAGCGAAGCTAATTGTAATTTGAGCATTTTTTTCGTTAGTTTACTTGCTTTTGTATTTATATGCTTGAGTCGCCAAGCCTTCCCGAGTTTTGTGGGTTTGTAGGGAGGTGTATATAGTGTCCCCACACAAAAATATTTTCTTTTTTTTATTTTTTTGTATATATTTATTTTCCATAATTGCTTTCACACTTTTTTCTTTTGAGCTTGATTTGATACAGGGGTTGAGCATTCAAAGTAGGGGTTTGCTTGAGGAAATTCTTTGGAGTAGGCTCACTCTCGGGCCCGGACTTCATAAGGAATCAACTTTGAGGGAGTTTTCTTTCCTTCCCTTCTCCGTTTACTTTAAGTTTGGGGGTTGGGTTTGGATTGTTTAGCTTTGAAAATTCTGAAAGTCTTGAGCTTGAAATTCCTCATTTTTTATGCTTTGAAATTTTAGGCGCTTGTTGGAGTTATATGTGCATTATTTTCTTGGATTCATTCTTGAGTTTATTATATGCATAGTTGAGGATATGTGTGTGCTTTTTATGCTATCTTCACCTCATTCATAATTAATAATGCCCATGTTTGGATTTCGAGTTGAATTGTTATGCTATGCTCTAGCTTTGATAGTGCATGTCGGATGAGTATCATGTTGTGAGTTTTGATGACCGTTAGATGATCTTGAAAATTGTTGATTAAAGTAGCTTGGTTTGGACTTGTGTGCATGACAAGAGCATGATATAGGCCATCTTTGGATTGTTTGAGCCATATTATCCTACCCATTATACATTAATCCCTAGTGTCCCACTTTGAGCTTATTTATAGAATGGCGTGTGCCTAGAGCACACAATGACCCCCATTCGACTTCTTTTTCTTATACCCACATCATTTTATCCCATGAGCCTATACACTTTTGCCGGCACCCTTCAAGAGAGCATGATTTGGAATGAATTGTTTTATTTATGAATTCTTGTTGGGAAGTGTGCGCTTCATGAAGTATTGTGCTTTATTGTTAATGATGTTTGTGTTTGAAAAAGTGTTGAATGGTGGAAAAAGAGCCCCCTTGGCAAGCAAAAGAAAATCAAAAGAAAAAAAATCAAAAGAAAAGAAAAAGTCAAGGGAGGCAAAAAAAAAAGAAAAGAAAATGCCATTATGCTTTAATTGCTCAAGGAGACATAAGGGTGAAGTTTAATTGTTATGGTAGTGATACACTTTATTCAACCCAATGTTTAAAGTTTAAGGGGTTGTTAAAGTGAGGTGGTGGTTATTTGAAGAGTTGTGCTTTCATGAAGCAAGTCATTTTGTGAAGACTTCAAATTCTTTGCTCTCTTGACTTGTTATCCTATCCTTCAATTGTAGCCCAAACCTTGGCCTAACATTACAAGCTTATAAAGTCCTATTGATATTGTCATGTCATGCGAGTCTTAGCCTTGTGAAACTTAAAACTCTTTCGGTTTGATTGCTCATTTTTGATATCTCATTGACCGTTCTATCCTTGCTAGAGCTAAGCTACTTTTTGATGGGCATATGTTTTGAATCGTGGGTAAAATGTTTGAGGAAACAAGCGAGCTAGCATTTAAATCACACTATACCTCAATTATGCATGTTTATAATCTTGGGTTTGATTTCCATCATGGTAATGTGCATATGATCTTAAGCGAGTGCCGTTTGTCAAGTCCTTGAGCTCATTCTAAATGTTTTATTTCTTTGCTCGGGACGATCAAAGCTTAAGTTTGGGGGTGTGATGAGCTCAAGATTTCCACGAATTTTCCCTCTATTTCCTTTTATTTTGTGCTACTTTTATGTTAAATATTCTTGGAAATATTATTATTTGTGTATTTGTGCTTTAATGTAGGTTTCCAAGAAATTAACGAGCATTCAAGGATTTTAGCACAAGGTTTTAGGCAATTTCGGGCTTCAAAGTTGAGCTACAATTTATTTCGTTAAAGTCCGTCAAGTTAGCCAAGGCAAAATGAGCAAACGGTGGGCTAACGGAGGATGAAAATGAGAAGCCTGGGAGGGGAAGGACTTCGGAGTCAATATCGGAAGATAAGGGGTAGCGGAGCAATTGGCTAAACAATTCATTAACGTGTTGGCAGCTCCTTAGGCCGCCACGTGCGCCCCATGCCCCAAGCCTTCAACCCGCGTCCTTGCTTCTGATCCCGCGATCCGGCCCGCCATCCACCCATCGCCATTTTCCGGCCCATTTCCCCTCACACCTCAACCCATTTACCCATCAGCAGACCGCGCCCACCAGCCATTCATCGCCCCATATGCCATCCTCACCCACGCCCATTCCCTCTCACACACCCACGGATCGCCAAGTTCCCCCTTCTCCAATTCCGCCCCAGAATTCTCTCGCTCTTTTCAGCCCCTAAAACTTCGATTAATTCCCATTTTGCCACAAGCTTCCTTGATACTCTTCTATCTTCACTTAAATATCTCCAAGTATCCTCAAATAAAAAAAGAAGTCCCCTTTTGGGGCAAGAACGCCCCTTTGGGGCAGCAGCTCTCTTCTCCCATTTTCTCTCCATTTCCTCCATTGATTGATCACCATTGAAGGTTTGGAGCTTCAAATCAAGTACCAAGGAAGCCTTTGCAAGAGATTTCAACCTCGGATCCACACTTTAATCGGTTCATTCTCTCCAATTTATATATCTTAAGATTATTGTGTAATTTCTAGGGTTGAATATTTTGTAATTGTGGAATTGGTTTGTGCTTAATGATTTATGGAAAGCAATTATTTTTCTATGTCAAAAGTAGTGTTTTAATTTAATTTCTCTCTTTTAAGTATTACCCATGTTGTTGGTTATTATCATTGTGTGTTTAATGCTTTTAATGAAGTCATGAATCATTAAATGAGCCCTAGAATGATAAGATACGAAGTTTACGACCCTTCCTATTGTTCGAAAATCGTGATAATTGTTTACGGAACGGAGTAGCTCGATGAAAACGGGCGTAGATAGTCATTGGGTGCTTGATCTCCATGCGGTTATTTCTCTCCTATGTTATGTTTGCGATGGTGCCCATAACTAGGAAGAGTTGTAACTAGATTCGCTATACGTAGCGACGGCCGTAGTGAATATTATTAATGCGCCCGACTACCGATACATGAGTTAAGAAAAATAGAGAGGGTTAAATTAGATACGAGCGAGACTAGAAATATTGCAATCCTAAAATCCTATCTTCTATCTTGATTTGTTGTTGCCAAACCATTTTTGCGTTAATGTAAATATTAATTGCTTTCTTTTATTTTTAGTTTTTAAGTTTTTATTCTCAATTTATTTTCGCTCAAATATAATTAGCTAGCTCAATTTCGGTACTTAGTTGGAGTGAAAATTACGTGCATTCCCCGTGGGATCGATACTGCACTTATGTACACTTTATTACTTGGTACGGCAGGTAATCTTGCCCTAGTTGCATTTTATGCACATCAACTGTAGATCTCGAACCCCAACTTGCCAACCAAAAACGAAAGCGATCGTCCTAAGGGGTTTGGTGAGAATGTCAGCAACTTGGTTTGTCATTGTGACATATCGTGGATCAATATCATGAGATACCATCCGTTCACGAACGAAATAACAATTCATTTTAACATGTTTCGTGCGTTCATGAAAACGGGATTCTTCACAATATGTATCGCAGTTTGATTATCACAAAGAGTGGTGTGGCCTTGTGGAGGTGCATCAAGGTCAATTAACAACCACCATAACCACAAAAGTTCACTTACCGTTTCGGCCATAGCCCTATATTCCGCTTCGGCAAAAGAACGAGAAACAACTGACTGTTTCTTGGTGCGCCACCAAGGGATATAAAATAGCCTGTACGAGACCGTCGAGACATGGGACAGCCAACCCAATCGACGTCACAGTAAATAAATTTAAATCACCATCAGTTGGAAAAAAGAAGCCCTAACCAGGAGTTGTTTTTAAGAACCAAAGCACACGATTTACCGCATCTATGTAAGTGCGTCGAGGATTGGAGACAAATTGACTGAGCACATTCACAGCAAGAGCAATGTCAAGATGTGTCACGATCAAGTATAACGATCGTCCAATCAACCGGTGATATTGCGCCGCATCTACAGGGGTGCAGTATCATTATCCAACTGCAAATTTTGTTCCATCGGGAATAAACTGAGCCGACATCCTTGTAAACCCGTCTCCTCAAGTATGTCAATGGTATACTTCCTTTGACTCAAGACTAGGCCTTGTGGCAAACAAACAACCTCTATTCCGAGAAAGTATTTCAAATGTCCTAAATCCTTGATACTAAATTTGTCATCAAGGTGACGCTTGACAATATTGATCTTGTCGACATCATTGCCAGCCAAAATAACATCATCCACATAAACGAGAGCACACACAAATATATTACCTTGTTTGAAGGTGAACAAGGAATGATTAGCCTGTGATTGGAGAAAACCAATATCAAGCAAGGCTCTAGTGAACTTGTGATACCAATTGTGGGATGCTTGCTTGAGGCCGTACAAGGATTTGCGTAAGCGACACACTCTTGTGTCCCCTTTCTTTCTCCAACCTTGTGGTATTTGCATGTAAACATCTTCCTCTAGATCACCATGGAGGAAGGCATTATTAACATCTAACTGTTGTATCAATCAATTCTTCTTTGCAGCCACAGCAAGCACGCTTTGCACAGTCACTAGCTTAGTAACTGGGGCAAAATTTTCAATGAAGCCTATACCCTCAACCTGCGTGAAACCTTTTGCTACTAGCAGGGCTTTATATCTTTCAATTTCACCATTTGGCCAGTACTTGATTTTGTAAACCCACTTAGAATCTACAACTTTCTTGCCCGGAGGTAATTGCTCTAGAGTCCACGTTCCATCGTCTTCCAAGGCATAGATCTCATTTTCCATTGCTTCACGCCAATGTGGATATTTCACTGCGATGGAAATAATTTGGCTCATCATGAGAAGTGATGGCCGCAAGGAAGACTTTATGAGCAGGAGAAAATTTTTTATAAGAGAAAAAGTGAGATAAAAGATGTACCGTAGAGGTTCCTGGATTGGTGGTGGGTTGCGCATAGTCTATAAATTGCAGAAGCTCGGTAACAAAATCTTCAAGATGCTTGGGTTTGGTTGGCACGCGATTGCTTTGACGCAACTCGTGCGTATTAATGTGTCCACTTTCTGAGGAACTCTGCTGCTATTCTGGAACAAATTTCGGAGGGATTATGATGCTATTCTAGAATGACTTCGCATCGGGCAACATTCTCAGTAAACAAGATCACCGCCGTGTAAATGTGTCCGAAGATGTGGCAACATTTGGCGGAACATCCAGACCGGCCTCTTCGGAAAATTCGTGGCGCATCGAGTCATCAAAAATTGTTGGATTGTGTCCCTATGTTGGTAGCCCTGTCCCCTGTGCACTTTCGGGAAGGAGTGCTTTAAAAGGAAATATATCTTCATCAAAAACTACATCCCTGGATGTGTAGACTTTGTTTTGTTCCAAATCAAAGACTCGATATCCCTTTTATGCATGAGGATATCCAACAAACACACAAGGTCTCCCCTTTCACTAAACTTATCACGCCCCTTTTATTATCCTTAGCATATGCAAGACACCCAAAAACAGGTGTCATATGAAGGTCTTTTGTTAAATAAAATTTCGAAGGGTGTTTTATGCCCAATAACTTTTGATGGCAACCTATTTATGAGATAAGTAGCTGTCAAGACACACTCACCCCAAAAGGTAATCGATAAACTTGCTTGAAAATGCAAGGCTCTTGCAACTTCGAATATATTTCTGTGTTTCCTCTCCACCACCCCATTTTGTTGGAGTGTCGGTACAAGACGTCTCAAAAAG
Source organism: Platycodon grandiflorus (assembly GCA_016624345.1). Taxonomy (NCBI): domain Eukaryota; kingdom Viridiplantae; phylum Streptophyta; class Magnoliopsida; order Asterales; family Campanulaceae; genus Platycodon; species Platycodon grandiflorus. Next base: position 16,186,352 of record CM028364.1, read on the forward strand.
AATTTCGTGGGTGACATAATAGTCTAGCATGTAATTTGACTGTAATTCCTCACCATTGTCACTCCTAATTCTTTTGACGGTCTTCTCAAATTGAGTCTTAACCATGTTGCAAAAACTAGTCAAATAATGGCTCACCTCAGATTTATGCTTCATAAAAAACACTCAAACTCCACGACTATAATCGTCAACAATGGACAAAAAATAATGTGCACCCGAAAAAAGAAGGAATTTTATAACCTCCCCAAATATCCCAATGTAATAATTCAAAACATGAACTAATCTTAATAATGCTAATAGGAAAAGGAGCTCGAGTTTGTTTTGCCATCATATAAGGATCACATATTGCATTTGCTAATTTTGAAATTTTTACCAAGAGGCTCCACATATTGGAGTGCTGTGTCTAAAGTGTGACCCAATCTCTTGTGCCAAACTTCTGATGTAACTGAAAGTGCCATATTAATGTTCCCAGTCTTCATAGGCTCCATGCAATATAGACCATCACGACATTTACCCAATCTAATCAGTTCCGCGGTATGTCCCGTATAACACAAAAGTTCGTGAGAAAAATTAGCGCACAGTTAAAATCTTTCGTTAACTTGCTAACTGAAAGTAAATTGCACTTGAAATCTGGAACATTCAAAACATTGTGAATTTTCAACCCATTTGGCAAGCAAGTTTTGCCAATTCCCTTCACGAGAACACTATCTCCATTTGGTATTCTAACTGGCATTCCAGATTCTGACTTCGTGTACTCCTCAAGGATCCTTTCATCACAAGTGTTGTGTTCTGTTGCTCCAGAATCAATCACCCAAGGCCTCTCAAAATAAAAATTACCAACCATATTAACAGTTGGTTGAATCTATCCAGACTTCTCAGATGTTGCGGAAGATGTGGCGACATCTACGGGAACACCAGCTTTGCAGAAATACTGGGCGAATCTGATCAATTTTGCATGCTGTGCTGGAGTTAAATCTGGAAGGGGGCTTGACTGCAACTCCATATTTGCTGCCTTGGGGGTCACCTTTTGTTCTCCCTTCTTACCATCATTACGGGTTACCTTTCTCCACTAAGAAGGATACCCAACAATTTTGAAACAGCCTTCTACGGAATGACCTTTTTTGCCACAATGACTGCACGTAGGTTTTGTGCTCGGAATCTGTGTCTTCACAATTCCAAATACTTCATTAAGACCCATAAGAAACTCATAGAACTGCTCCTTCTCGCGCAACGTCACAAGTCGCTTGGGTGTGTCACATGTGCACTTGCCACAAGCACACTTTGGCATATGTGACTCTCCCCAAAGCTTTTTCAATTTGGTGTAAGCCGTGGCAGCTTGCTTTTTCACCATGATTCACGGCTTGAAGCTAGCGGCGGCGGCCAGGGTTAGATTTAGGGTTTTTTTTTTTATAAAAACCTGCTCTGATACTATGTAAAATTTAATTTGCAATGACAATCTGAATTCTTTCATTGATTAAAAGGGTATTTATACAAGATATTAACACATAAACAAATAAAGAAACAATCTCTTAATTATGCTAGGAATCGGTAATTGACATATAAACAAACAAAGAAATAATCTCCTAATTATGGTATGAACTGGTCCTGCTGAACGTCCCTCGAATGTGACCAAGAATTATTACTTAGATCAAATCAAATGCTCCGCATGTGAAAGTAGTAAAGTTTTAAGCTCTCACACTTATCTTCCTTCTTAGCATGATCGGCTCAAGGGTGAAGATGGGAAACAAGGGCTTTAGGCCTCCAAAAATAATAGGCTTCAAAAAAAAAAAATTTACTACTATAATTTTTTTTACATATTAAGAGAATAAGAGACTCTTAGTTTTTCACTTCATTTCAAAAGTAGATTTAAAAATTTTTAAATGTATCAAAATATTTTTAATTTATTTATTTAGTATTGAGAAATTAAGGTCATTGGATAATAAAAAATTAAAAGAAAATTGTCTTCGTCTTAAACATTCATTAAAACATAATGAAAATTCTCATATTTGATATATTAGATTTATTCACAGAACTAAATTTTTTAAGAGAAATTATACAAGTGAAAATTTATACACTAACTGACATACTTAATTATATAATAAAACTTGATTATTTTCTAAATGCGTATATCGCTTATGAAATAATGTTAACGATTCGAGTAACTGTTGCTTCGGCAGAAAGAAATTTTTTAAAACTAATACTAATAAAATCTTATCTAAGATCGACAATGTCTCAACAAAGATTAAGTGGACTAATCTTATTTAATAAATGATTTTGCATCCCTTTCCAAAAAGCAGGAAAGATAAAATTTAAATAAAAATATAATAATTTTAATAAAATTTTATTATTTACTTTAAAAGGCCTCATTATAGAGTTCGCTTTGGGTGCCATAAGTGTTGGGCCGATCCTGTAGTTCTTGGTCCCTTCGGATGAGAGCTTATATAAAGTGAGTCAATATGTAAAGATGATTGAAGAAATAATCGGACCATTGGGGGTTATATGTATAAATTTTCATTTCATATCACGTTGGAAAATAATGATGATTTTCAATAAATAAATTTGTTCACATGCTAATAGTGTCAGTAATTCATTTTTACAATATAACAAAGATTTTTAGATGTTGTTGGCCCTTTCTATTGAATTATTTATTTTATATGCTAAATAATTCTACGTAGCAACTTGTATAGTTTAAGGTTAGGCTCATTTTTAATAAGTATGTTTAGTGACACATTTTATCTCACAACTGATGACCGAAACATTTTTAAATGAATGTCTTATCCTGAATTACAATCTTTTACCCCACCACATATCACACTCTCTGTTTCACTCATTTAATCGTAATCTTACACGCGTGCTTGTAAAACGAAAGTCGAATAAAATAACAAAGGCACATATATTAGCTAAGAATCAGTAAGACAAGGTGTGTAATAGAGGTAGAGGTAAGATCGAAGATTTCAAGCCGTCTTATCCCCTCAGCACCTCCTCATCTTACTTCATTTTCTCTCCTTCTATCTGCATCTTCATCTCTCAATGACTGTATCCATCATTTGAAAGTAAAACCAAACCAAACAATTTTTTGTAATTAACTCACTAAGCATGCATTTGTGCTAGCTTCGTCACTCACACTCTTAAAACCATCCCCCAACTTCTTTCACTGCATTGTACTCCCTTTGTCCCAAAATAAATGATTTTTAAAAAATGTGCATACAGATTAAGAAAACTTATAAAATGAATGATATACCCTTATTTAAGTGCAATTATTATTGAGAAGTTGCATAATTATTTTTCTCTTTTCGCTTAACATCCCTCTTTAAATCATCCTATTTTTTTCTCAAGGTTTGAACACACATCATTACTCATCTCACTTTCTCTCAAAAAAAAATTAGAGCAAACTACACAAATAGTCCCTGTGCTCTACCCCTTTTTTGGGATTGGTCCTTGAACTAAAATTCGAAAAAATTAAGTCCTTGTGCTGAAACTTTTTAAGCAATTGGTCCTTCCGTCCAACTCTGTTAGTTTTTTTCCGTTAAGTCTACTCACGTGCAACTCTCATGCCTTTGCCCAAGGGTAAAATTGTCCATGCATTCTTTTATTTTGAATGGACAAAAACATCCATAATATTTTTGTTTTTAAAGCTTAAACGAGGGTATTTTTGTAATTAGCTAAATCTAATTTTTAAACCTCTTTCTTCCTCATTCCACCCCTTCCCTCTTGTTTTCACCATATCAACCATGGCCGCAACCACCACTACTTCTTGGCAAACACAAAATCCAAACCCATAATTTTGCAAATCATTCAAGAAACAAAAGCCATCTTCAATCCCCACATTGTGTGGAGTTCCAAATCATGGATTTGAAATTCTAATTGAGCAATATAAAAGGACCTTAGCCTCATCTTTCTTCCAAATCATGGATTTTTAAACCTCTTTCTTCCAGTTTCTCTATTTTGATCTTCTGCGAATCCCAAATAATCTTTCAAGCCCCTACTAAAATGGACCTTAGCCTCATCTTTCAATTTCTCGCTTCTCTCACGCCTTATTTCTTCCATGGCTTGAATGGATCTGTGATTTCCAGGCTTAAAGTCACAAAGGGTTTAATTCTAATTGAGCAATATAAACAATTTGTGTTTGAAATCTTAAGTGGTGTTTGGATTTTGGTGTAAAGAATTGGGATTAATGGAACAGAAGGGGTTTGAGTTAGTGGGTTTTGATGATGATATGATTTGTTTCAACAATTGAAGACCTCACAAAGTTTTTTTGTTGCAATCGTATAAGCATTGAAGCCGTGAAGGGTGAAGTATCGCGAACGCTAAACTATAGAGGCGACGTTTTCGCGATTGATTCAATAAATGATTTGTTTACTGAATGATTTGCAAAATTCCATGATTTGTAATAAATGATTTGCAAAATTCCATGGATTTTTGAAGTGGGTTTGTCCTATGGGTTAACTGAGAAGTGTGTGTATGTGTGTGTGAACTGAGAAGTGTGTGTGTGAACTGAGAAGTGTGTGCGTGTGTGTATGTGTTTGTGTGTGAACGAGAAGTGTGTGTGTGATGGGAGAAGTGTGTGTGTGTGTGTGTGTGTGTGTGTGAACTGTGAAGAAAAAGGGAGGGAAGAAGAGAAAAAAAGTTTGAAGGAGAGAGAAAGAAAAATTTTGGTAATGGTCCTGTACTCTTTATTATGAAATGTCTATTTTACCCTATCGAAAACACGTGAGTTGCACATGCCTATACTTAACGGTAAAATTTGACAGAAGGACCAATGGTGTAAGTCACCCCACTACAGGGATCACTGGCGTGGGGTAAGGACCAATCCCAAAAAAGGGGTAGAGCACAGGGACTATTTGTGTATTTTGCTCAAAAAATTATTCATATTCACAATGCATTGAAGACAAATGCTTTTCATTCTCAATACAACATTTAATTGGAGAGTAATTTATGTGAGATAGGAGTTCACATAGTCTACGCAAGCACACATAATTCGCAGACCATTTATGTGAAATAGGGGTCCACATAGTCCACATCAACAGCTGTTAAAAAATGGATTGGGCGTTAACGACAAGAACTACATCGCACTCAAATCGTGAATACGTTGGTCACATTTTGAATATTAGAAGTGCGTTGGTCAAATTGGTTATTCTCAATTTGTACGATGGTCAAAAATATAATTTTCCAAGGATTAAAGGTGCGTTTGGCATGTGATTTAGTGATATAATTTTGAGTTCTACCAAAGAGAAAAACCAAGTCATTAAATTAACAAGCCCTAAATATTCATTTTTTTTAATTAAGCTTACATTGACAGTAGAAACCTTTAACATCACGAAATGCTTCATGGACGATAGTATTAATCGGGTGTCTTCTTCTTCTTCTGGAGAATCACACGTTCACCGTACATTACATTACAATACAGACCTCCCCTGCATCAAATGTATAATCCTCGCTGTACATTAACTTTACAATAACAATTTGTATTCTATACAAAGTAATGCTATAGGTATCTAAAGAGTACCAATTTTTTTGCACCAAATGATGTGTCAACTGATGTGGCAGCTGATGTAGTACAAAAAATAAAATTAAAAATTATAATTAATGCATCACGCCACATCGGTGACCATCATTTTCAAAAAATTTGAGACTTCTTTGTGCATAACATTACTCTTCTATATATAATAACTACTACTACCTTTTGGTAACAAATTATTGCTACAAATACACTTTAAATTGCAGAGCCCAACCATATGTATTCAATTCAAACAACAACGTGTGTGTGTGTGTATATATATATATATATATATATATATATAGGAGAATATTTAATGGTTATTTTAAAAATATAAATATCAATAGTTACCATTATATCAACCATTGGATTGAAAATCAATGGCTAAGATCGTATGGTTTCCCTTATATATGTTTATTTTCCTACTAATAAGATGCACTTTGGTTCAACCCTAACCTTATTTGCAGATCTAATGACAAATTTGGTGTATTTTTTTCATTATTATTATTATTATTATTATTATTATTATTATTATTATTATTATTATTATTATTATTATTATTATTATTATTATTTTGAAATAGAACTAGTTTTGGACTGCAATTTTTGTAAACGTACTCATCCCAATATATATATATATATATATATATAATATTTTTATTTTTATAAAGTTACTAAATTCTCTTTTGATTCTCTATATTCTAATTTGCATTTGCAATCATTTTGGTTTTGAAGATGCTGGTGGTTCCACTAAGCTTTTTGAAATTGGATATTGATTTTTTAATCTTTTTATTTGACTAATTAGATTGGACTAATAATTATTAATTCTAAATAATATAGCATTAGTATTAAACTAGTTTACACGTGCGTTAAACGCACGGACATATATCTTTTTCAATTAAATTATACTTAAGCAAAATGAAGAGGAAAAACAAAATTAAAATAATAAATTAAGGAAAAGTAATGTTGGAGACAACTACTTAAATAGAAATACATCATTGTGTCACTAATATTATGAATTCTAAAAAAATTCCTTATACACAACATTTGTAGTTTTATTCGTTGGCTTTTCCTCTTCATCGCATATCAATATATTCACACAGGCCAGAGCGGTTTGTTACCCTAGAAACTACGACATACATCTGCTCAATATTGAATTTTTCAAGAGTCCTACATGCGTAATTGACCTTGACTTTTGTTAATTGTCGTTGTATACGATACTACCAATGAAAATTGTCTTCTCTGAAACTTGAAAGACAATCTCACATGTGATGGAGACAATGACATTCTTGGGATAAACACTTTGTCTCAAACATTGCTTCTATTTAAAATTTTAGATTCTATAATGTGATGCAAGCTTTGTAATGATTAGTCTAGTTCTAATATTGCACAACCCTGCACAAGGTCAATATTTCTCAATTGCATCAGCGGAACACCAATCTTAATTGTTAGTTCATGGCTAGGCAATCCTAATCACTTTATACTACTCAAAAACTCCGTAGAACGAATGTCTTCAAACAAACTTAAGTTATTTTCTCTGTAGATAGAATCGAACTCAAATAAGTTCTTCCTTCCTTCGAGTGATTTTTAGAAACCATGTACTCATTTATGGTGTTCACAACATCAAGCGTTGGGACAAGTATGACATGTCATTAAAAGACTCTAAAAATGATGCATATATACTTTCAACTATTGATTTGAATATGTGATGCATTCACCAAAATATTATTTGAAACTTTTATTGATGTAACATCATTATTTTCACCCCCATAAAAACAAAGAACAAAGCATGAATAAAAAGTATAGACATTAGTAATACAATTTGAAAATATAAAAAACAAATGATGAGTCTCACTCTTACATTGGTATCCTTAGAAAAATGTCTACAATCTAATATTTGTGTTCTTGAAAATTTATTTTAACATTTTACCCTTGATTTAAGTCTCACTTTAATTAATGAGTCCGACTCGATATGAGTATCCTTAAAAATACACGTTATACTAATTTTTATAATAAATTCAAATATTCCTTTTTAACCAGGGTGTTATATAAACATGAAACTTTATTAATAAAGAAATGAGTAATAATTTTTGTATAACATATTCTTCATTAGTTGCAATCTATTAAAAATATACTTATTTATGGTATTGCTAAATAAATAATGCCATAAATAAAAAAAGAAGACAAAGCATGAATAACATGTATACAACATAATAATAAAAATTTAAAAAATGTAACAAACAAAACAAAATTTTACATTGAGTAAGAGATGGAGATTTGTCTAAATGCATTTTCTTATTCGGAGTAGGAGTAATGAAAGGATTTGAACAATTTTCATGATTTGTTAAATCAACAATTGACGAGATATTTAAAACAAGAACGACGAAAATAGATAGAAATTGCTATTTCATGTATTCCATACCAACGTATTAGTGAAAAAATATTTATTATTGTAAATATATAGAAATTAAAAATTTACTTTAAAATGGTATAATATCATACTTTAAAATATTATTATTGTAAAGATTATATTATTGTTTTGTATAAATATGATTTTGTATTTTCGAGGACAATATTAAATGTTATAAATATGACTTTCTATTTTTGGTAAGATATTTTTTTGCGAAATTTTACTATTTTTGGACTTAGTAGGCTTTATGTATATAGATAAGGTCCAGCACGTTACTTACTTTGCAAGCATTATTCGTTTTCCTTATCTTTGTTACTTTGACCGTTTTAAATAAGGCTATGTCTTCAAGTTTTTCTTTGGCAAAATTTAAAAAGATTGTTTACGATATTTTACGTAAGAAAGATGTTCTGAACCGACCCAGTGTATTAATAGGGTTAACCAAATTAGGATCCACAAGACAGGTCTCACAGGAGACCTACTCTTTGCTTTACCCCAATTCATACTCTCGATCCAAAGCTTATGGTGAAACCGAATTTATAAATAAATAGTTTGACACTAGACGAATCTTAGAATAAAATTTCTATTAATATATGGTTTAAACCGGTCTAATTTCCTTTAGATACATGTTAGCTAAAATATTATTTATTTTGGTTACCAAAATCAATACTACAATTTCATAGTTGTAACTTGTATTGCAAATTTTACACTCCCTACAATCGTAAATAAGTATATTATTTATTAAGACAGAGATTTTAGTATGTTCCTACATCACATTTATATATTGTTTCCTTTGTTACGATCAATCATATTGAAAAAGTTAAACTTTAAAAAAGATATTCTTATTTATAAATATATTCCTTAAATCACACTAAAGTTATATATTTTTCGGTATTAGACATAGAAAACGTTTCATATTTTTAAAAGATTGAAAGAAATTAAAAAGTAATAAAAATTTGTAGCTTAAATTTGAAAATGTTGACTCTTTTTCAAGACAAACTTAAGAGAACGTAGACTTTTTTTTTCTTCGTATAGTTTGATCTTCCAAAAGAACTTTAGTTGCAAAGTAAGTATATTATTGTACCTAAAAATGGGTTTAATATATTATAGTGTATTAATTTAAAATATTAATAGTATGTTATACAATACTCTTTCCTTCTTCGAAAATAATTAAATTTGACAAGTCAAACTTTTAAGATTGTAGCTTTTGTTTGTAATTTGTATCTCCTTTTAATTGCACTATAAATATAATTTTCTTTTAGAAATAAGTCTATTTTTTTGGGACATACCACGAGAAAAGATTTTTTTCAAGACGAGGGAGGATTTAAGAGTAATACTTAAATACTCCATTAATATGTCATAGATTTGTACCTTGTCCATCTCAAACTAAAATTTTTTTTATTAAATTTACACGAGTTTTAATAAATATTTTTGACTTATCTTTCCTTCAATATACTTATTTAGGATGTTCCAAAATAGAATAAAAACACATATGTTAACATAAGAAAGTAGTATCACATTTACGGGTGAGAGTGAGAGTAAGAGGAGATAGAAAAGTGCATGGTACAATTTCCTAGGAGATTTGACCAAATTGATTTGCTTTTTATTTAAAGATTATATTATTGTTTTGTATAAATACGGTTTGTAATTTTGAGGACAATATTAAATGTTATAAAGATGACTTTCTATTTTTGGCAAGTCATTTTTGGCGAATTTTACCCTTTTTAGACTTATTAGGTTTTATATATATATAGATATTATAATTACGTTAGGATAAGTATAATATTGTTTTTAATTAGATTAAGATAAAAATTTGTTATTTTAATTCTAATTAAATCTCACTTTGCACCCGATCCAAATGACCAAAATAACCCTAGCATGATATGCACATGTCCATATCCGTTAGTATTTCTAATGCCTTTCACGGCCGAGAAAGCAAAGTGGGACAATTGGTAACATTGTGTATGAAAGTGGCACAAATTTCATTTTAGGTACCATTATGGGATTGAGAGGAAACTTTAGGGGTATAATTGCATTTTGGCCAAATATAAAGAGAGATTGTGAAAAAATTGTGAAACTAAACAAAGAAAATGAAAACTAGGAACCACAAAATAAACCGCTTAATTCAAACGGGCGAGAGATAATTAAGAGCGAGGCTATTAATACCTTCATTTTCTTTAAATACACTCATTTTTATTTAGTATAAAAATGTCATTGATTAAAAGACTTTATTGCCTTTTCTCCTTCAAATGCACCCCCACACTTTTCTTTTTCTCCTCAACCCACCTTTGTGCGCCATTGTTGGTCATCCGTCCCTCTCTGTCTTCTCTCCTCTCTCATACACACATACACGCACCAAATCAAATTCATATCCCTTCTGCTATCTCCTTCCTTCTTCCCCTCCTTCCTTCTTCCCCTCCTTCCTCCTCCCTCCTTCCTTCTTCCTTCCTTATTTTTCATCATGTTCATGTTTCCGTCATTTTCTCATTCAACCTAAATTAATTACACAAATATCAAATTATAACTTTTATTAAAGAAACAAATATGTTATTAACAGAATCCACTTCTAAAAATGTATGAATTAATGTCTTCATCGTTACCCGATTGATGAGCTTACTTTTTTTTTTTTTTAAATTGTTCGACATTTGTGATGAAAATTATCCCCTAACCGAACATTACTATGGTTGTTCGACACCTTTTACCAAACAATTTAAGTTGTGTTTGGTAAGAGGCTGCTGAACAGTAATTAATATTTTATTTTAAATTTTTTAACCTAAAAAATATATAAAAACATTTAAATTAAAATTTATAATACTCCCTCCATCCCTAAATTATTGTCTTTATTTTCTTTTTGTCCGTCCCAAAATAATTATCTTGTTTGAAAACTTTTCTTTTGAAGACATCACTTTTATCATTTTACCTTTACTTTTACTATACTTTAATTATGGGCCATATACACATGACTTTTATCATTTTACCTTTACTTTTTATTATATTTTAATTATGGGTCATATACACATAAACATTAAAAAAATTACACATTATATTAATATTAATAATCAAATTATTATTTTTTTAATCTGTGTACCTAGTGAAACATTTTTGTACTATACAAATCGACGTTTGGGAACTAATTGTTGCAGTATTTTTGTTTTCGAGTAAGTATAAACGTAGTAAAAAGAAGGAAAGAAAAGGTAAAAGAAGAACTCCTCCCCACATCCCAATCTAGACGACGCCTAAAATCTTTCACAATCTTCCTCGTCTGTCATACATACTCCGACGTCTTCGTCTTCACCGGAGGCGGAAATGTCTCTACATTGACGACGGTTGAGCGTTCATATAACTAAAATGTAAGCTATCATCTACCTCTGAACAATCCCTGCTCTCAAATTGTGCCCAATTAAATATTTTCGATTTTTATATTTTTTTCTTTTGGGCTCAGAATTTGCAAGATTGTATCTGATCAGTTCAATTTCATTTTACAGCTTAAAAACAGAATATATCATGTCTGTGAATGGGAAACACAGTCACCACCTGGTAATCCCTTTCTATTTCTTTTTATTTTACTCTTATCATTTTTACACTATATTATTGCACTTGTTCTTAATTTGTACGTAGTTTTTAATCAGTGTAGCCTAATTTTTAGCTCAAGGTTGTAAATGTAAAATGGGCCGAGCTATGAGATTCCGATTTCCAGGCTCCGTTCATAAAAATGAGCTTGAGGCTAGCTCAAATTTGACTTCAGATGAGCATTCTCTGCTCACAACTTTGGCTCATTTGCCTCACGAGTTAAGATGAACTCGTGACGTACTTGATCCAGTTGGCGGGCGACTTGAGGGAAATAAAATCACTCACTACATAAATTGTTTATATTTTGCGCTAATCGAGCTTATTTTAGTGGGGACCAACTCATCGAGCCTGAAATTGTTTTCAAGTTTGGGCCAAATCCATTTGCTTGACAAACTCATGTTATTAACAAGCTTGTCAACTTTAATTACAGCGCTATTTGCATTTATAATTTTTTATTCAAAAAATTAATTCCAGTTCAATAGATTATATAGTTCACTGGTTATTGTTGTATAGGTTTCAGGTTTTTTGTTTTTATTTTTTATTAAATTGGGTAGGGGATGCAGATTTTCTAAGTTGAATGAACGATTTCATTTACTACTCGATAGGTTTAATACAGAAAATGGAAATAAAGAACAGCGCCTTGGAATGTGAGATTGTGGAATTGGATGAACTTTTCCTTTAAACCATGAGGGACAAGACATGGAATGCTCAACATGTCCTAAATCAGATCTTTTAATGGGGTGCTTATATAGTGGTTGTGGTACATTGAGCTGTTTCGGTGCGAGACTGATTCACCTCAAAATTGGGATTGTATGAAAATGGATCTTTTCAAAAATTGTCAATCCAAAGATGAAATGACATAATACGACCATATGGAAGATCATCTTATTCACCTGGAAACCTAAACTATATAGACATAGGAAGTTGATCCATCCTTAACATTCGGTTCCACTCTGTTTCTCCATTATTGTTCTTTCACCAAACAATCTCAGCCATCCCCAATCACCACAAAATATGAATAATGCACCTATTGCATTATATATGGAAAGCAACTGTTCAGATGGTACAAGTGCATGCTCAGCTCAGGAGGTCATTTTTTATTATAATGTTATTGAATTTCATCCTAATGTATAATTGCACATAAGCTTGTGATATCTCTTTTCTTACATTTCCTTCTGAAATATGTATTCTCAGTGTTCAAAAACAAAAGAAAAGTTTGATTCTGTGTCTATATATTGCTAAAAACTTTGCTGAAGGGGCCAGTGCCACGAGCAGTTCAGCTGTATCATCAATCTGCTATTTGCTCTTCTCTTGCTAAGTGTACTATGTTTTTATAGACGTATAAAACATCTTAGTGAAAGCAAAGAAATGGAAGTGGATATTATGCCATGATATCATAGGCTTCTGCATCTACTTCTTATTCTTGTTGTCTTCGTAAGAATTGTAATTTACGGAGCCAAGAAAATGATTGAGAAAGCTGCTGGAGCTTGCTGATCTTTCGAATGTGACATATACGAAAAAGATTATCTTATGTAATGGTTGTTTAAGTGTTATTCTGAAGCTGGCCTTCTACAAGAGAAAATACTGAAAGACATGTATGGGTAAAACCTCCTATATGTCTTATGTAGTTGACATGTTGATTTTTGGATAGTTGAGCCCCAGCCAGGCTCCATATATTCTTTATTAGATCTTGCAGAACTGTAGCTTGATCTGCAGATTGATTTTGTGTTTATATTCTCTAGTGTACTTCAGCTTTCGCCTGAGATTTCTATATGCTATTCCTTATATTACCAAACCCACTAATGGCTTAATAAAGATAATGCCACTATAACTCATGATAACTTGAAGGTGGGGAATACACTTAGCCTTATTAGGACGATTTACCCATGTATCTAACTCAGGTAATGAATAATCATTCTTCTGATACTTTCTGCCAGTAAAATAAGTGCTGTTGTCTGCCGAGCATTCTCTACTTTTGTAAAATAATACTCTTTGATGTAATATTCTATTATATATAATATTACCCATTGATGCAAGTCTAAGATGTTAACACCCCTCAAAACAATATATTCCCTATTCCTATTACTTCTTTTGCACTAACTTTATTTCTTACAGATACACTTAGGTACAAAATGTGCAGTTCCAAAGATGAGTCAAGCAAGATTTTTGCATCAGTCAGCACAAAAGAAAACAAGCCTTTTGATTTTCTTCAAGTTTTATTTGGTATGTTGTATCTCTTATGGTTATCTTATGCTGCCTCTAGAATAACCGCATACTTCTACTGTAGTAACAATACCGATTACTTGTGCTGGACTCGGCCTGGTATTTTGATCGTATTCACCACATTATATTATATAGCTGAAATGTTTGAAACTCAAACTTGAAGAAGTTAAGGTTGAACATGGAGAAAACAGAAAAGAAGGAAAGAGGAGTGTGCATAATTTCCAATCCAATTTGAAAATGAAAATTGAATTCTGTTTGATCGTATTAGGTGTTTACTAGAAGAAGAAAGAAAATGTAGGAATAGAGCACCATAAGATGGGTGAATAAATTGAAGAATCATGATATACTGCCAAAAGCTATTAATTCTATTATGAATCTAGAATTTACGAATACTGACCGATCAAAGTACACCCATCATTTGGAGCATGTTGACAAAATAAGTGTAATTTGGATGTGATAATCTGAGTAATACTGTGTTTTGCAGAGGGTGCTATAGCTGGAGCTGCTGCTGGTGCTGTTGTGGAAACAGTTTTGTACCCACTTGATACAATAAAGACTCGACTTCAAGCAGGTTACTTTTTCTAGATGATTTCAGTTAAGAACTGAACATACATGCATTCAGCAATGTGTACTCAGTCCAATTGTATATTCATTTTGATAAGCTCACTGGTTTGATTTGCTGGAATCATAATGTGAAGGCCTTTTGTCACATTCAAGATAAAAGACTTTTTCTATCACATTCAGTTTTGGCAATATATAACTTGGGAAGTTTGTATAACCCGTTTGATAAATTTTGTATCTACCTGTCTTGTGCTTTATTTTTTATATGTCACACCGCATTAAATATTATGATTGTCGGCACTGCATTTACTAATGAGCACTAGTTTCTTGAATTTCAAAGTTTATGAGTTTGTCTTTAAGAGTTATTCTGATTTTTAGTGGTTTCATGGTAGGCAGTTCGTGGTGGGGTCAAATCATTTTGAAGGGTCTTTATTCAGGGTTGGCTGGTAATCTTGTCGGTGTCTTACCGTAAGTTCTGATATCACTAAAATTACCTTCCTAATTTTTGTTGACTTGTATAAGAGCTTGTTTCTATGCAGTTTCCATTATTGTAATGGTACTGGCTATATGCTTTTCATTAAGTTAATCGTTTTTGTCCATAAGAAAGAAAAAGAAGAACCAAGATGCAGAAGGTTACTAAAGTTTAACATGCTTGATATACAAAGTTAGGAAGTCCTCCAGTCTTAAATCAGATTGGGTGAAGTGGAGAAGTACGCCAGAGTGCTATGAAATGAGTGAAAATCACTTGAGATGGTTCGGACACATACAACATAGGCCACTAAGTGCACCAGATAAGAAGTGTTATAATGTCAATGTCGACAGCAGCACCAGATACTCCACCTCTCTCTCTATCTGTGCCACCATATATTTCTCTGCTGTCATGATATTCATATAATTGCTTACGTGTTTTGGGGGCAGAATGTTCATAGAAGTCTCTTATATTTTGCAGTGCATCAGCCATATTTATTGGTGTATATGAACCTACGAAACAGATATTGATGAAGAACTTCCCTGAAAATCTTAGTGCCTTGGCTCAATTGGTGAGTCTTTCATCGAGAAAATACGGAAGTAGAGTATTCATGTTTGCTTACATTTGGTACTGGAAGGGAAAATTTACTGGAGATATGTTTATCCTGTTTTCGACGTTCAAAGCTGAAAATGAGATTCAGTTTGTACTGTCCTTTCCTTGGTCAAATTCCCCCCTAAGCCCCTGCCAAACTGTCAAGATTAACTTCAATGGGTTGCTCTTGCGACCGGAATAGAGTGGTCAGGTTCATATTCCTTAGGTGTTAAAGAGTTGGAAAGTCATGACAGTTTGAATGTATACTTAGTATACCCAATAAGCATTCAAACTATTATGATTTTCAAAATCTGACCATTTTATCCTCCCATGAAGGTAATTATGAAAAGATGACAGAAGGAGCAAACATTGAGAGAGATTCTTACTTGGCCATTGAAGCAACTGATAATCTCAATCACTCTTGGCATCCCCTGAATCCAATAGCAATGATTGCAAAAGAATGACTAAATTAATGAAACGAAATAACAAAAGAGACAGACATAATGCATGCCCCTCACCCCACCCCCAACCCCGCATGTACAGGAACCGGCACTGTTCCTGCTAGCTGATAATCTTTGGCTTGAGACTGTTACACCCTGTTAGATTCTTTTATATTATATTTCCAATCTACAAAAAGAAAAAGAAAAACTAAAAGAAATGAAGTAATAGGATAATGGCTTTAATTGCTTTAGAAGTTCTTGGAAGCACTGTTGTCTATTGCCAATTAAAAAAACATTTATGTCTATTATCGTAAATTTTTCAATTTGGAGTCGCTTGACTTGTCTAATTGTTAATTTATTTAGTAAACCTTTATCAATTTGTATATTGGCCTTAATGTTCTGTCTTAATATGGATCTTTATTTCTCCCATCAAGCAGCGCCAGAATATAGTATCCACCAGACGTTGGACAAAGTAGGAGTTCAGGGACTGAGTATAGGCTGCCGAGTTGCACATTCTGAAAATAGAACTGATTTGTGGCAGTATGCACTCTTAAGTCCAGTAGTGGATTGCTTTGGGGTTAGTTTCCATTAGTTCTCCAAAATTTTAAGGAGGGATTATGATGGTGAGGAATAAGGGGTATTCATTTGGTTGTGTGTTATTCTTCGAGACCTTTTTTCATGGAGAAAACCTATAAGGGGCTCCTTGTAGTCCTTTGTTATTGCTGCTTTCCACCCTACCACCCCCGAGTAAATCTGCTTTCAAAATTTTCTATATCATGTTTGCTCTTATCTACTTTCATCTAATTCATGTGCTGTTTTTTTTTTTCTTCATCATTTAGAGTTTTCTAGAGGATTTTTTTTTTTGGTTTTGAACAGATTTGTGGACATCATCTAGACTGCAGGTGCTCTTGGAGGGGCTGCTTCTTCTGTTGTTCGTGTACCAACGGAGGTAGTCAGATTATACTTCAGCCTCATTTTTCCAAATTGCTTCCCAGACTCATCATTTCAAATATTTCCTAGGTTGTTAAACAAAGGATGCAGACTGGGCATTTCGCTTCAGCCCCTGATGCTGTTCGCCTTATTGTTGCCAAAGAGGGCTTTAAAGGCCTGTATGCAGTATGTGATGCTCGCTTCCCCCGTCTTTAACTCAACATTCAAAACTTAGCTTCTCTCTTTCTATGAGCCAAATATAACTCAGATTCTTGTTTTCCACTTTTGAAGCAGTGCATCACTGTTTCTGCAACTATCTGGAAGCCACTCTTTTCTATATGCATCTTGATTTCTTTCTAGTTTCTTGTGATTGCAGGGGTATGGCTCCTTTCTACTGCGAGACTTGCCTTTTGATGCTATCCAGTTTTGCATATACGAGCAGCTTCGGATGGGTTATAAGCTAGCGGTAAGCTGACTTGTATCAGTATTTGGGGCGAACATGTTTTCAGGTTTTCTTTTTTCCTTTTTTCCTAAGATGAGTCCTTATCAGTGATCATCGGCCTAGTATTTTCAGTCATGTTTCAATTTGATGACTAAATAATGGAGATTCATATCAGGACAAAAATAAAAGAATTTTATTGTCCCTGCAGCTTATGTTTTATGCAATAAATTACTAGGTGAAAGTTGTACAATGTTTTTTCTGCAGGCAAAGAGGAACTTGAATGATCCGGAAAATGCTTTAATTGGTGCTTTTGCAGGTAACAAGTTGCTCCAAGCCAACCCATTAGTAGTTGGTATAGGAATTCATTCTTCATTCATTAGCAATCTATAAATATGAAATGATAGAATACATTGTTTCTCTGAAAAGGGACTAGTATCGTTCCTCATTGAATTGGTAGTAGATTGTTGATATTCTTCAAAACAAAATTCAATGAGGAATGATACTAGTCCCTTTTCAAACAAATTTAATCAGTCATTTTCAGGTTGTGCCTCATTTTGGCAGTTTATAGCTAATAGACAATAAGTCATGTTCCTCAGTCTAGGTTAACTATACATTTTTTATATATAATACACTCAACTGTGAAGTTCTGTACAAACAAGGATCTCTTAATTATACATTTCCCAAATACAGGTGTAATCACTGGAGCTATAACGACTCCTCTAGATGTGATTAAGACGAGATTAATGGTTCAGGTACAGCTATTGCAGGTCTTTGTTTGTTCTTTCCTGCTGCTTTTTTACATGGATGCAGAGAATTTGAAGTATACTTCCCTTCTGGTACTTTATAATCTTTGCAGGGGACCGCAAACCAGTACAAAAGTATCTCGCATTGTGTTGGCACCATCGTTAGAGAAGAAGGAAGTTCTGCATTTTTCAAGGTATAACCTCTCGTGTTACTTTTTACAAAATACATAATTTTTCAAGTTATGGTCTCTTTATGCTACTGTAGACACCCCAATTTCGTACACTTCGAAGCGGGGTGCTCAGAGCTACACTTGCTAATAGCAATGCTACAGTTACAGAGAAAACAGAACAATAGAAAGTGAAAAAGTATTGTACAGTACAATTATAAACGTGTTGGTGGGATACTGTACAATACTTCATTTTCTATTTTTCCGTTTTATTGTAAGTGTAGGATTTTCCTCAAACTAAAATGCATATGTATGTTACTTGTCCAACAACTTTTTGGGTTCGTAGATACTGGATGCTATGTGCTTTTGTTCCAGGAAGCATTTTCTGGTTACATTATTTTAGATGTTGATTTTTTTGGGTTAGTTTGAGTTGAGGTCCTATTTTTTACTTTTTATTATTTGCTTTAGACACTGGCAATATGTCAGTTATTTGCCCTAGTCGGTCCAGGCATGGAGTGTAGGACTCGAGTAGTTTATTGTGTGCTTTTGGTTAGATCTTCTATCTTCTTGCATGTGTTCACACCCTCTGTTGCATTTCATTAAATTAGTAGTGGGTTGTACGTGTACATAGATATTGTTTTCAAGTAGCAGGTCTTAACATCTTCGTACTCCCTCCTAAAGAGTTTTGCTTTCATAAATTTCGTCATAATGGTGCAGAAAGTGATTGGGTCTCTTCGTACAAAAAAGATTCTATATTTTTTGGATGGTCATTTCTGGATATGGCCTCTTCGGGAAGCAAGCATTTCTTTGGCAAAAACTTAGAAAAGACAGTCTTGCAGGTATTTTCCGTAAGACGGGTTTGAGCCGACCCACCGTGTGTTGGTGGGCTAAGCTGTGAGAGAGTGGGGCTCCGTCTTACGAATTAGGATTCGTAAGACTGAGTCACAGGGACCTACTCCATTTCCTTTCGGTTGCATTGCCATTTTCTTTTCTGGGCTTCTTTTAATTGGTGGATGATTTAGTTGCCGTGCCCTTAAGATCATTGTTCAATTTCTATGTGTGTGTGCCTGCTTCTTGGCAGTTTGCTTTACAAATTTTCTGTTCTTAGCAGCATGGTGACCAATATAAATTATGACTATAGTTGTTCTGCTATGGTTCTGAACCGGGTGAAAGCGAATAGATCAAAATGTTAATGTAAGCCCTTGATCGTTACAGGGTCACAATAAATGCTAGTGAATTGGTGGGGGGAAGAAGATGATACAAACTTAAGATCACAACCAAAGTAAGGAATAGCACAGAACCTTACCTTCCTTTTTTGATATATATATATATATATATATATATGGAAATTCAACAGAGTAAGCTACCAATGTGAGGCAGTGTCAAGTTATTGATATAAGGGTATGCAGTAAAACTACCTACACAGAGATATGCTTTCGATAGGATTTCTGAGGGAAGAATCGCAACAGTTTTCACCATAAGTACTGCATCCATTTTTCTTCCACTAAAATCTACTAAAACATATACACAATTGAGGGAATGAAATTTGGATTTTCAGTTGGGTCGATGCCCTGGTATCATAAATTAATAATTGGGTTGTCTTATTGTGTGTCATTAATTTGTTCATCCATGCTCGCCCGTCTAGGTTTAAGGAGAGAATCAATGAGAATTATCATTAGTGGAATTTTTCTATAATTGATAACTTTTTGGTGAATATGAATTAAGTTTGTAATGTGTAATAAGACATTTCAATAGTAACAATGATGTTGAATTGAATGAAATAAAACCTCCAATGTTATCATGAGTTCTGTGGAGTTTGGGATCATAGCCTTGGCCAAATGTGAACTAAATCTGCAAATATCTGTTGGAAAGAAAATTTTGTATGCCTCTTAAACAAAAATAAACTTTGATTTTAAATGCTTCCCAGAACTTTACGTTTGTTTTATTCATGATAAAACTGTGCCATGCTAACGTATGACATATTTGGGGGTATTGTGCAGGGCATCGGGCCAAGAGTACTGTGGATAGGTATTGGAGGTTCAATTTTCTTTGGTGTTCTCGAAAGAACAAAACAGATGGTTACCAGGAGGCGCCCCCCTGTGGATCTGACATCGAAATCGAAATTGAAATCGAACTCTGTCAAGTCAGATTAACATGAATTCGGTCCTCTCAGTTTCAACTATTGAGGAGGCTACTACCTGCTGAATTACCAATGCAATTCTCTGTGCACACCATAATATGATGGGGAGAAATTGCTATTAATTTGATAGAGTTTACATATTTCTTTGTAGTTGTGAAATTTGAATGATTAGATTGGTCAATTTTCTACAGCATTAATCCTGGGATTAGGTAACAGGTTATTTGTTTCATTAACAGTGTCTATGTCAGAGAGGATGAATTAGTGTTTGTCCAATAGAAAGTTTTGCAGTTTTCTCGCATTGTAGATGGACCAGTCAATATTTTAGTAGCTCGATTGCATGTATCCCCTCATTCAGAGGCTTATAACTATTAGAAGGCCGACTTGCCTACAAGAAAAGAGCAGTCAATATATATATATATATATATATATATATATATATATATATATATTATATTCGGAAAACAGTTAACCTATATAAACTACCTTTGCCTTTTAAAAGGCGGGAAAAAAGAAGAGAAAAAGAAGAAAGACTTGGGGTGTAATTATAGGAATCTCTTTTATATTCTTTCCTCGATCTTTAGGTTTGGAATGAGTTCAGTTGATATATAAACACTAGTCCATAAGATTAAATTAAGACTTATAAACCTGGCAGTACTATATGCAAGTGTTGGTGAAGTACGTAGAACTAGTTAGTTGTGTCGGATCGATACTGCTTACTACATAACTCGTTACGTACAACAGATGGAAAATAACGACAACAACGGGGCGGGGTGCAGGGGCAGGGGCAGTGGCAGTGCCTAGGAGGCCTTCTTGGAGTTGGTGGAGAACACGATTAGGTCTTACGGTCAGAATCACATTGTGTGTATCAAGTGCTTGTGTGATGGATGGTGCTACTTGGTAAAAGTACCCATGATGATCGAGGTGGACGGACATGGCTTTGCTGCGAGTATTTATCCTTCTATCAGAGATCTATTGTTTCCATGGAGATATATATATATATATATATATATATATATATATATAGGGTTTTACAATTCTCCTTCACTTTCTTTTCTTATTCTTCTCCATCCGATAAATTAATCACCAAACTCTACATGTTGATATATACTTGATCTACTCTTTTTCTTTTTCAACTTATAATTTTTTTTTTTATAAAAATACAAATTAATTCGCTATCTATTCGTGTACTTGCAACAATACAATGTGAAAACTAACGACAACTAATGGATATAGTGTAGACACTACAAGTCATGGATATGTAGTACTCCCTCTGTTCCTAAATTATTGTTCTTTTAAATCTTTTTGAGTCAAACTAATTATTTTTCAAATGAAAATTTAACGTATGTTATTTTATTTTTTTTAAAAAAAAAATCATAAAACATGTAATTGGTAATACTTTTTTGGTACTACGAATTACGTATTTTATGATTTTAAAACAAATAAAATTTTAATTTTAATTTAAAAAATCATTTGAATAAAAACAAACAATAATGAATACTAAAATTTCAAACTTTTAACCTTAAAAGGAACTACTAAATAACTAACTAACCTAAACCTAAAAGTTAACGTCTCAAACTTTTGTAACAAAACTAAAAATGACACTCATTTTGAAACAAAAATAGTAGTATTAAATTGATATACCTAATCTTATTTCAACTTATTTAAATTTTACTATTTGTATCGAACATGATCAGTCTTATTTTTGGAAGGTCATTCCCTTAATTTATGGTTTTCACCCACCCAGCCATTAAGTTTAAGATTCTTGTGATCAAAGGCTAATTGAGATTATAATAGATGAAATGGATCTACTGATCATCTGCATGTGTTTGTTGGCATGCACTTGTGAAATTCATCAAAAATATGCATGCATGGGTCTGCTGCAGGACCTACGAATGGAAGGGATCGATGTAATCTAATTCATAATATTCTTTTTTTTTTAATTTGTACAATATCTTTCTCAAGATTTTTGTTAAGGGATCGATGTGGGTGGTTTGTTTTTTTGCTGTAATTGATCGAAGATATCTTCAGCATAAACAATCAGATGGTAGCAGTTGCCAATGATTATTATGAAGGCGAGAGAGAGAGAGAGGGAAGAAGTTAATTTTTGTTAATGGACGAAAATACCCAAATAAAAAAACAGGCACGCACGTGGTCAAGATAACGCCGAACTAACAATCTCTAAATAAAAGTGGACGGGATAACATAGTACAGAAACGTCTTTTTTGCGTAGTTAATATGGCAAAGTACAAGACACGTTTAATTGGTGCATTTTATCCTTTACCTTTTAAAAATTGACTCCAAGTAATTGCAGCCTTTGAATGAAATGGAAGACCGAAAGAGAAACGTATGGAGTAGTACTATCTTATCTATTTGACATTTCCACAAAAAAAAAAAAATGTATAATTCTGTTTAGGCAAGTGTATATATGTTTTGTATGCATATGACAATATATATATGGTAAAAGGGTCAGCCAATCACCAATATCAATATGGGCAGCAATATCCAACGATCCGGTTATGCGTTGTGCTTATTGGCTTCTGTATTGATTAATCTCGTGTTGATCATAAATCTGTGGGAGGGTGGTGGAGGAAAGTTGATCAAGTTGAAGGGTGATGAGGAACTGAGTTGGAGCCAAAAAGCAGCAGCTGAGGCCGAGGCCGTGGCAGCGGTCTCCTGTTCAGGCCATGGGCGAGCTTACTTGGATGGTTCGGTTGTGGATGGCAAACATGTTTGCGAGTGCAATACTTGTTATGGTGGCCCTGATTGCTCTCTGCTAACTTCTGATTGTTCTGCTGATGCCGACAGGTTCTCTCTCTCTCTCTCTCTCTCTCTCTCTCTCTCTCCCCCCAAGGTGTGTGTAACAAAATATATAGATCCATATGAGTTTGATTTTGGTGCAGTGGTGATCCTCTATTCTTGGAGCCTTTCTGGATGCAACATGCGGCAAGTAGTGCCGTCCTCGTCTCAGGGTGGCACCGTATGAGTTATCAGTTCTATGACAATTCTCCCATCTCGATAGAGCTCCAGAAATGCATCCTAAAGGTACACTCCATTGCCAGAAATGCAGTCACTTCCGGAAGATACATTGTTTATGGTGTCGGCTCAACCCAACTTCTCAGCGCAGCAGTTTATGCCCTTTCTGCTGGGAATTCAACTTCACCTGCTGCAAGAGTTGTAGCTTCAATTCCTTTCTACCCGGTTCGTTCTAGTAAAACTTTATATATATGAAAAGCATTCTCATCGTTCTTTTGCTCCTAGTCATCCTTATTTCAAATTTTCCTAAAAGGCGCATGTTTTTGTTGTCATTTTTGGTTATCGTGGCAGGTTTATAAGACACAGACAGATTACTTCAATGCAGTTGATTTTAAGTTCCAAGGAGATACATGGTCGATGAAAAACACTTCAGATGACCTAAACAATGTGATCGAGTTTGTAACTTCCCCAAACAATCCGGATGGCCAATTGAGGAAGCCCGTTCTTGAAGGCCCATCTGTCCAGACAATTCACGATCATGCCTATTATTGGCCTCATTTTACCCCCATCCCCTCTCCTGCAGATGAAGATGTCATGATTTTTACCATCTCTAAGCTCACTGGTCATGCTGGAAGCAGATTCGGGTACGTGATTAGATATAAAATTCATTAATCTACCTAATTATTTAATCACTTGAACCATATATAGCATGGTCCTTGCAGTCATAGAGTTGCCTACACTGTACTAAAGAAAATAGGATTTTATCTGAATACCATTAATTTGTTAAACAATTTATATATTATTTTGTAAATATTATAGATTTCCTAGAACCTGCATGCCCTGGGTTAATTTGTATGCTATTATCACCTGAATCTTTTTAATTTTAATGGTATTGAGAATCATGATTTTCCGTTCTTAGGTGGGCATTGGTAAAGGATAAGGAGGTATATGAAAGAATGATGATGCATATACAAATGTCTGAAATTGGGATGTCTAAGGATACTCAATTAAGAGCATTGCAGCTTCTCAAAGTAGTTCTTGAAGGAGATGGAAAGGAAATATTTGAGTTTGCATATCATACGATGAGAGACCGCTGGGAAAGATTGAGCCGCACCTTCTCAGCATCAAAAAGGTTTTCCATCCAGCATATTCCTCCTCGCTATTGCACTTATTTCCAGAAAACCAGAGGACCATCTCCAGGTGATTTCCTTTACGGGGTTTTTCAAAATTTTCAAACAATTTGAACTTTCACAAATTTTAGATATAGCTGCTTTTGTTTTTGATGCAAAAATAATTGTGAAATTCACAAAAGAACCTTGAATTTTTTTATTTTAAAAATATTATATATGAGCCAACACATGCAGGTTTAACTCAAATTAACTTGATTTCTGTCCTGACATGCAGCTTATGCATGGGTGAAATGTGAGAGGGTAGAAGATGAAGATTGTTCTGCAGTGTTGAGAGCAGCAAACATCATAGGACGTGAGGGAATGAGGTTTAGTGCAGATAGCCGCTATGTACGCCTTAGCCTAATCAAGAGTCAGGATGACTTTGAATTATTGCTAAAACGGATAAACGAATTAGTATCTAAAGATCAATATGGTATTACTTACTCATCATCATGAAACAATGTGACATACGACGACGACTCACTCTATACAATAATCATCAGTAGAGAGATTAGTAAGCTGAGCTGAGCACCCAGTCTGTCACAGTTTCACTTTTTGGGTAATTCATTCAAATTTATATATATATATGTGTTCAAATGAAAGGTCATGCATGTGTCATTTGGCCTTTTAAATTACAAGGATTGAGAATCAATAATAATTCAGGATTTGTATAGCAGAAATAAAGCCCTGTGTCGATCTTAATTTATATACGGTTGTAAATTGTAGTATGAGAATCGCAATACACGCTAGCTAAACCAACCTGCTTATTGTTAATTTTTCAATATAATTAATTTAAAGTTATTCACTACTATTTCCTAGAAAAATCGTAGGCATTCCTATCTATGACCAATAATAATAGTCTATGTTCAAATGTATCAAAAGTATGAGATATTTTGTTAATTTCAATTTTGTCAACTTGTGTTCGGATGTGTAAAGTTCAACATATGCGAAATGTCTCTAATAGCTAGCTAGCTTATCATTATATATCTAAACATATATGGTACGTATGATCAAAGCCAACCATTGAAAAAACAGAACAATTTTTTCTCCGTTTACATGGTAAAAGGAAGCTATTAAAACAATACTATTGAAGCGCGAGAGTAGCAACAAAGTCGGTAGTTGGCAGCTGAGGTTGGTAGGCTTGGAAAGCCGGCCGGGGAGCTGATGATGCATGACATGTACGTGTAGCAAATTAAGATATCTGCAGGTCGGCAGGTGTTACTTTGAAGAATCGAGAATGGAGGGAAAAGTTCTTCATTCCTTGAAAGGATTTTTGAACAAAACTTATATTCTGGAAAAGAGGAAAAAATACATCTATATTTACAAAACTACAAAGAAAGAGAGAGAGAATAAATCCTAACTAACTATCTTCTAATCTCTACACTCGACACCCTTGAGGTTTAAGATAAATACATTTACAGACCTCATAAGTAACTTCCTCACTTGCACTACTTCATTTGCACTGATACTTCTTCAATACTTCGAGCTTGTTCCTTTGTAGCCAAAGTATCTGTAGTGACACAATCCTTAACATCCCCCCTCAAGCTGCAGGGTGAGAACAAATTGAAGACCTGTAGCTTGAACAGAAGAGAGGCCAACTGAGAAGAGGATAGAGCCTTGGTAAACATACCAGCTAGTTGAAGAGATGAGGGAATTTGAGCTGGCTTAATGATCCCCGAACTAAGCTTCTCCCTGACCAAATGATAGTCGATGTCTATATGCTTAGTTCTTTCATGGAAAACAGGATTGGAAGCAATATGTATAGCAGCTTTGTTGTCACAAAACAAAGGTACATGAGTTATATATTACAGAGATACCAAAGTCTTTGAGCAGAGAAAGAAGCCAGGTAAGTTCGCAGCAAACAACAGCCATAGACTTGTACTCAGCCTCAGCACTAGATTTGGAGACAATGGACTGCTTCTTTGCTTTCCATGAGATAAGAGATCCACCAAGAAAAATACAATAACCAGTTAAGGACCTTCTAGTTGTGGAACAGGCAGCCCAGTCAGCATCACAAAAGGCAGTGAGAGATGGAGAAGAATTAGGTGATGAAGGTGCTGGGAAGAGAAGACCTTGACCAGGAGTGCCTTTGACATATTTCAGAAGTTGAAGAACAGATGTATAGTGAGGAACCCTTGGAGAACTTAAGAATTGACTCAAGATATGAACAACATAAGAGAGATCGGGCCTTATAATTGTCAAGTTTATGAGCCTACCAACCAACCTCCTATACAAGGCTGGATCTGAGAAAACATCTCCACTATCAGCAACTAAGCCATGATTTTAAGCAATTGGAATTTATTGGGCTTGGCAGCCAAAAGGCCAACATCAGTAAGGATATATATCTAAAGCATACTTCCTCTGGTGAAGACAAATTCCAATAGAAGACCTAGCAACCTCTAAGCCAAGAAAGTACTTCAAAGCACCTAAATCCTTGAGCTTAAAATGAGACTGAATAAGAGCTTTAACAAGGGCAATGACTGGGGAAGATGAACCTGTAATCAGGATGTCATCAACATAGACCAGAACAACAGTGAATGATCATGAAACAATGTGACGACGACTCACTCTATACAATCATCAGTAGATTAGTAAGCTGAGCACCCAGTCACAGTTCCACTTTTTGGGTAATTCAAATTTATATATATGTTTTCAAATGAAAGGTCATGTGTCATTTGGCCTTACAAGGATTGAGAAATAATTAATATTTCAGGATTTGTATAGCAGAAAGTCCTGTGTCTTTATATACGGTTGTAAATTTCAATATTGTCAACTTGTGTTCGGATGTGTAAAGTTCAATATATGCGAAATGTCTCTAATAGCTTATCATTATCTAAACATATATGGTACGTATCAAAGCCAACCATTGAAAAAACAAAACAATTTTTTCTCAGTTTACATGGTAAGAGGAAGCTATTAAAACAATACTATTGAAGCGCGAGAGTAGCAACAAAGTCGGTTAGTTGGCAGCTGAGGTTGGTAGGCTTGGAAGCGGGGCGGGGAGCGCTGATACATGACATGTGACGCCCCGACCCAGATTTCAACACGAAACCCCAAGGTCGGTGCGCCAAACAAACCAATACTAACAAAAATGAAAAGTACAATTCAACTAACACAACCACGAGTCTAAAACTCGGGAAAATAAACAACAACAACCTCCACGGCCACAACATGCCAGGGAACAAATATAAACCACGAGCTAAAACATGCTCGGAAAAAAAACTAAACTACAACTGAAATTATAAACATGAGTACGACATACACATGTCGGCATCCAAAAGAATAAAGAGTTACAACGCAGGAACACTACCCAAAGTAAAGTTTACATAACTTTACATAATCAATCGTCCTTACCAAATAAAACAACTACAACTATAAACAAGCTCCACGAGCTAATAAACCACCAAGACAACCCGCTAACTAATCGCAATCTCGCCGACCTCACCGATACTTCCTGGCTGGCTCGGATCTAAGGAAAAATAATTAACAGCAAATGGGGTGAGTCATAATGACACAGTAAGTTACTAAATGCAACTAGATGACATGGCATAATGCTCAATCATAAAACTGTAACATGGCATCATTTATAAGTATACCAAATTGTAAACATGTACCACATAATCATAGGCACATAAACCACATATACCACGTAGCACGGTGATGATCAAATAAGTGCACGTAAATAACCACATTAAAAAGGATATAGTTGTTGTCTGTCTGACTGTGTTGCTATCGCTTTACACATCTCAAGTTGTCGCCGAACTGGATCTCGTGCTCGGAACATGCTAAACACACTGTACATACTGTCGTTACGTCTCGCTATTCTACTCAGCGAGGAAAGATACCATCGTTACTTCTCACTTGATTACATAGAAAGATACTGTCGTTACATCTCACCGGTTTACTTAGTGAAGAAAGAAATATTGGTTGTCATAGTTACGTGTATTGTTTATAACAATGGGACCACACCCCACTAGGGTCAGTAGTGGGGAGAAAGGGAACCAATGGGGCGACCCATAGCAATCACTTACCACGAATGCTATGTGCGTCACATTGCCGACTCAAATCAAGTATGCCAGCTGGACTTCCAAATGCACAAGTAGATATTTACTCGTAACATATCAACAACAACAACAAGGTTCAAAAGTAGTGAACCTTATCCCAACCAAGAAGGTCAATGATCCTATGTCACGACCCGACCCGAGATCCTATTTGGAAACTCGTCCGGTTCGCGAGATGGGACACAAAATGCACAATTTTAAAATCACTTTTCGTGCAAAAACCCTGTAATGCAAGTGTATGTTTATTTGAAAACCGAAACAATGTATCACGGCCCACAAAAGCCGGAAACGATCACATAATATAACCAACAAACCCGCGAGCTAAGAAGCTCGGGACTAACATGTAATATTATCAGAGTGCGCGGAATACAAAAATAAGTAACATCATTTACAAGTCCTGACATCCACGTCAGCATCTACAAAAGAATATGAATGAATAACATGTACGGGACTTCTACCCAACTTTACACTATTTAGATAACACATGTACCCTCGGCCTCACCAAAAGAAAATACTGGCTCAAGGAGCACTACCAAAAGAAGGACTGCTAACAACGCCGGACAACGAACGTTTCGGGGTTTCTCGCAGCTCGGGATCTAAGAAAAATAATAAACAATGGACGGGGTGAGTTATAAAACTCAATAAGCTACTAATGCAACAATATGGCATGCAAGATGCAAACCGAAATAAGAATTACATATAACATGGATGGCATAACATAACCGTTCCAATCATCATCACATCAAATAGCTCATCACACAAGTCACATAGCATGCAACTCACATAGGTGCGATATGTAACACATATAAAGGATACCGTCGAGGTACACCTCCGACAAACCAACTTCCAACCAACCAACCAATAATACCAATGAAGAAATCGTTGATGTCGTACCCGATCATCGAACCAAATAACAAAACCCAAGTGAACCGTTTTCGTATCCACGTCGACGTGAAGACTCGGTCCCCAACGACCCGAGAAACAATCACGGTATAGCTTACCAAGGTCGCGTTTATTCCGTACAACACTTAGCGCTATAACCCCTACCGCGGCCAATGGTAGGGCGAGGCCCAGTGTATTGGCCTTCGGCTATTACGTAGCCCCGACTCACGCAATAACCGAGCGTCAATACACCTCCAACAAATATGCCATGGACTTAACTAATGCTCAAGTAGATGTTTACTCGACACACTAACCAATCAACCAAATGTTCAAGTAGATGTTTACTTAACATTAAATAAAAGCATTATACTCCAAAGTAGGGAGTATAACGACACCAACAATAACATGCTAATGTACACCAATAATTCTAGTACACATAGCCATATAATACCAACATCAAATTCAACACAATACCATTATACGTATATCGTGTAACCAATCCCCCAACGGGTCTCTCGAGCATCCAAAGAGCTCACAAAACACACACGTGGTCACATTAATTATCGGACCCTAACCGACTCCGTTAGAGTCATTTTAGGTTACTAATGATGACGAGTTACGAAAATGGTCTTACACTTTAATCCTAGCATATTATCGCCCAATATCGAGTTTTCCACATCATAGGACGATTAACCACATGTTTCACAAATCCAAAAATGGCATTTATGGCAAGAATCACATTCTCACTACTTTAGCATGTTAACTTCGCATATTAAAAGTCTAGGATGTCATACGAGACATAAAACCAGAAGAAGAGAGGGTAGTAGCTTACCTCTCGTCGAAAAAAGTGAAGAAAACGAAAATCCAATCGGTAGGAAAGCTTCCTCTCGTCGAGGCCTTCGCAATGGTGTGGTCGGATCGTTGAGATTCTCTCACAAACTCACAATGTCTCCACTTCCTCTCTCTAAACTCTCTCCTTTCTCTCTCTATGTTCTTATGGCAAAAAGGGTGAAATGAGAGTGTTTAAACACTCCCAAAGGTCTTAAGTGGCTGAAAAAGGAGCTCTCCCTCGGCTTGGTGACGTGGCCTCACGAGGGCCACTCATTTTAAATAAAAAGAGGGTTTTCGCGCAAGAGTTCAAGCTGGTGTGCTTCGCACGGCCGTGCCAAATAGGCTGCACGGTCGTGCCAAGCTCGCACGGTCGTGCCAATGAGGCTGCACGGTCGTGCCAACCCTCATGGAAAGGTCTGGACTCTCTGGATAGCTTCGCACGGTCGTGCTAAATAGGCTGCACGGTCGTGCCACCATCAAAACTCCATTCTGGCATTCTGAAATGTCTCGCACGGCCTTGCCAACATGGCTGCACGGTCGTGCCAAGGCTGTTAGGTCTAAAAATAGTTTGTTTCTCCTTCTTTTCCTAGGTCCGATCACACTCACTCGCAACACGACTCAAACACGATATATTACAAGACTTAAGCAATAATATGGCACACGAAACACATGTAATCATTCGCGATAAAATGATGCAAATGATGATATGGGATATGCAAAACATACACGAAATTATATGCGATATAATGATGCAAATGATGCGGGCGTTACATCCTCACCCCTTATAATAAATTCGTCCGCGAATTTACTTACCGACTCCATCAAACAACGCGGGATATTTCTCACGCATCTCCCTCGTCTCCCCAGTGGCCTCCTCGACATTGTGATTCCTCCACAATACTTTCACGAGGGTATAGTCTTTGTCCTCAATACTTGTTCTTTGGTATCCAAGATTCGTACCGGGTGCTCAACGTACGAAAGGTCGGGTGTCAAATCCACCGGCTCATACTCCAACACATGTGAGGCATCCGTCAAATACTTCCTCAACATCGACACGTGAAATACATCATGAATACCTGACATCGATGGCGGCAATGCAAGTCTATATGCTAGCTTCCCAATCCTTTCCAAGATCTCAAACGGTCCAATAAACCTCGGGGCCAATTTTCCTTTCTTTCCAAACCTCTTAACCCCAATCCGAGGCGAAACCTTCAAAAACACGTGATCACCAACCTCAAATTCAAGATCCCTACGTCTATTGTCGGCATAACTCTTTTGTCTACTCTGGGCCGTTTTCAGTCTTTCCCGAATAATTTTCACACTCTCCGCCGATTCGTGAACCATCTCTGGACCCCACAACTTCGCTTCACCAACCTCATCCCAACAAATAGGAGAACGACACTTCCTACCATAAAGTGCCTCATACGGAGCCATCTCAATGCTCGACTGATAACTGTTATTGTAGGCGAACTCGATCAATGGCACATGCGAGTCCCAAGTTCCCTTAAAGTCCATCGAGCAAGCTCTCAACATATCCTCAAGTATTTGAATCGTTCTCTGGACCGTCCATCGGTGCGGGTGAAATGCGGTACTCAAATTCAACTTTGTCCCCAAAGCATTCAAGTGATTGCCAAAACCGAGAAGTAAACCGCGGATCTCTGTCCGATACAATGCTCACCGGCACCCCATGCAACCTCACAATCTCCTGAATATACAATGAAGCAAGCTTCTCCAACGAATCCGAAATCGCAATGGGAAGGAAATGGGCCGACTTAGTCAATCTATCGACAATAACCCAAACCGCATCATGACCTCGTCGAGTCCTCGGTAACCCTGTCACAAAATCCATTGCAATATTCTCCCATTTCCATTCCGGAATTTCCAAAGGTTGTAACAACCCAGCTGGCCTCTGATGCTCCGCTTTAATCCGTTGGCACGTCAAACACCTCGATACAAACTCGGCTATTTTCCTCTTCATCCCATTCCACCAAAATTCTTCTTCAAATTCCGATACATCTTGGTACTCCCGGGTGAATTGTGTATTTAGACTTATGGGCTTCATCTAACACTTGTCTTTTCACCTCCTCAATTGCCGGTACACAAACTCTACCCCGAAACGTCAGAATACCATCACTATTCATAGCAAAATCCGGGGTCTTACCCCCACCTAACTCATCAATCAATTTCTTCAACTCCAGATCACTCTCTTGAGTCTCCTTAATCCGCTGGAACAACACCGGAGTAGCCCGAATGTTAGCAAAAATCACCCCATGGCTAGATTCACTAGGACCCCAATCACGAATGTCCTCAAGCATTTTCCATTCCCTAGTTATCAAACAAGAAACATACGCTTTCCTACTTAGCGCATCCGCCACCACATTGGCCTTTCCCGGGTGATATAGGATAGTACAATCATGGTCCTTCAACCGTTCCATCCACCTACGCTGCCGATTGTTCAACTCCTTTTGCGAAAATAAATACTTAAGGCTTTTATGATCAGTGAACACCTCAAATTTAGCCCCATACAAATAATGCTTCCATTTATGAAGAGCAAAAATAATCGCAGCCAACTCGAGATCGTGTGTCGGGTAGTTCTGTTCATACTGAGTCAACTTCCGTGAAACATACGCGATGACCCTTCCATTCTGCATCAAGACACAACCCAAACCTTCTTTCGAAGCATCGCTGTAAATCACAAACCCATCATGTCCATTCGGCAATACTAAGATAGGAGCCGTAGTCAACTTCTCCTTCAATTCCCGAAAACTCGCCTCACACTTATCATTCCATACAAACGGCTTATTCTTCTGAGTCAAAGTCGTCAAAGGGGTTGCAATCTTAGAGAAGCCCTCTATAAACCTCCGATAATAACCCGCTAACCCCAAGAAACTCCGAATCTCCGTCACCGTCTCGGGCCTCTTCCAACTTACCACGGCCTCAATTTTAGTCGGATCAACCGAAATCCCCTTGCCTGAAACTACATGACTAAAAAATGTTACCTCCTCCAACCAAAAGGCACACTTGCTAAATTTAGCATACAACTTCCTTTCCCTCAAAACAGTCAATACAATCCTCAAGTGCTTCTCGTGCTCTTCCCGAGACTTCGAGTACACCAAAATGTCGTCGATGAAGACAACCACAAAACAATCAAGATACGGCAAGAACACCCTATTCATCAAATCCATAAACGCCGCGGGTGCATTAGTTAACCCAAAGGGCATAACCACGAACTCAAAATGCCCGTACCTAGTCCTGAACGCCGTCTTAGGAACATCCTCCTTTCTAACCTTCAACTGATGGTAGCCACTCCTAAGGTCGAGCTTGGAGTACACTACGGAACCTCGAAGCTGATCGAACAAATCATCAATGTGTGGGAGTGGGTTTTATTCTTAATTGTAACCTGATTCAACTCCCGGTAATCAATACATAACCTCAACGAACCATCCTTCTTCCTTACGAACAACACCGTGCACCCCAAGGCGATACACTCGGTTTAATGAAACCCCGATCAAGCAACTCTTGCAACTGAATCTTTAATTCCTTCAACTCGGCCGGCGCCATACGATACGGTGCCTTCGATATCGGCGCGGTACCCGGTAACAACTCAATACAGAATTCCAACTCTCTATCAGGAGGCAACTCATAGTCATCGGAAAAGACATCCGGAAATTCACGCACAACTGCGACATCATCCAACATAACCACCCTTTTTGACTTATCTACCACACAAGCCAAATACCCCGAACAACCACGAGACAACAACTTACGGGCTTTCAAAGCCGAAATAAGACGAACACCACCCATGCACTTATCACCCACAAACACAAAAGACGACATGTTCGGCATATCGAAGGTAACAAACTTTTTACGACAATCAACCACGGCATGGTGTGCATGCAACCAATCCATCCCCAAAATCACATCAAAATCCCGTATAGGCAAAACAACCAAATCGGCAGGTAAATGGTGGCCATCAACAATAACATCACAATCATGATAAACATCCGAAGCTACTTGGCACTCTCCCATCGGAGTAGACACCTCAAGCACATACGGCAAGGATTCAGGCATATGATGCAAATGGCAGGCAAAATGCGATGCGATGTATGAATGCGATGACCCTGGATCTATGAGAACTCGGGCTTTAACACTAGAGACAAATAAGGTACCTCCTATGACGTTGTTGGCTTCAGGTACTCTATTCTGGTCAAGGGCGAAGACTCGACCCTGGACTCTAGGGCGACCCTCGTTGTCTCTCTTGACGCCCGTATTCTGTTGCGCACCTCCCAGTTGGACCCCTTTGTTCCTAGGGCAATCCCTCTGAAAGTGCGTGCCATCACCACAAAGGACACACTTCCCTTGTTTCTTCCAGCATCTATCCTCCGTGTGGCCAGTCCTTAAGCAAAAATTGCATGTCATCCCTGGGCCCGCCGCCCGTGCGTGTTTCCTCGATTCTCGTCCTTTGCTGATTCCGTCCTCCCTACGGTTATCCTTTCCCCTTTGTTGTCGCCCCACGGTTACCCTGATTCCTCCACCTCGACTGTCCCGACTGTTGCGTCCCACTAGTATTTCCCCGTTGACTTCCACTGGTATTTCCCTGCTTCGTACGGTGCTCCTCAATGTCGTGCTCAATCCTGTAAGCCTTGTCCACTGCTCTCTGATAGCTTGTCAACTCAAGTGGTATGAGTTGCTTCCGGTACTCGGTCCTCAATCCCTTCACAAAACGGTAGACTTTCTTCTCCTCTGTCGGTAGTAAGTGGGTGCAATATCGAGATAACTCAGTAAATTTAGCAGAATACTGAGCTATCGATAGACTCCCCTGCTCCAAACCAAGAAATTCCACTTCCTTCCTCGCTTGAATCACATCCGGAACAAACTGATTCCGAAACCGCTGCAAGAAGAGCTCCATGTCCTCACTGTCTGATCTTGTACCCAACTAGCTTCCAAAACCTTCCACCAATGTTCAGCCGCATCCTCTAGCTTGAATGTGGCGAACTTAATCTTCTCTTCATCCGTACATCCCAATGCTGCAAAAACCTTCTCCGTCGACTCAATCCATCTCTCGGCCTTTGCTGGATCCGGTTCACAATTGAAGCTCCTCGGTTTCATCTTCAAAAACCTTTCCAGTCGGCGGTCGTTATCCCCGACTCCCCCTTCTGGTTGCACTACTCGTTGACCACCCACCTGTCCTTGTCCATCCATGGCCTGTCGATTCATATCCATAGTCTGTCGATTCATCTCCATCATAGTCTGCATGAACCCCTGCATGGTGTGCATAAAAGCCTCGTTCTGATTCATGTGGCCCTCTGTTGACTGTCCGGCAGCCTGATTAGGAGACGGGTTAGACGGCCCGGTCCGACGAGTATCCCTTTCGGCCTCCGCGGCCTACTAGAACCAGCTCCATTCCGTGTTTCAACCATGATTGTTCACCTGCAACAAAACTCGTCGTTAACGACTCAAGCACTCAACCAACCCCGCCTAAGCCAAGGATACCGAATCCCGCCGAGCTAACTTATGCTCGATACCAATGTCACGACCCGACCCGAGATCCTATTTGGAAACTCGTCCGGTTCGCGAGACGGACACAAAATGCACAATTTCAAAATCACTTTTCGTGCAAAAACCCTGTAATGCAAGTGTATGTTTATTTGAAAACCGAAACAATGTGTCACGGCACACAAAAGCCGAAAACGATCACATAATATAACCAACAAACCCGCGAGCTAAGAAGCTTGGGACTAACATGTAATATTATCAGAGTGCGCGGAATACAAAAATAAGTAACATCGTTTACAAGCCCGACATCCACGTCGGCATTTACAAAAGAATATGAATGAATAACATGTACGGGACTTCTACCCAACTTTACACTGTTTAGATAACACATGTACCCTCGGCCTCACCAAAAGAAAATACCAGGCTCAAGGAGCACTACCAAAAGAAGGACTGCTAACAACGCCGGAGGACAACGAACGTTCATGGGGGTTTCTCGCAGGCTCGGGATCTAAGGAAAAACAATAAACAATGGACGGGGTGAGTTATAAAACTCAATAAGCTACTAATGCAACAATATGGCATGCAAGATGCAAACCGAAATAAGAATTACATATAACATGGATGGCATAACATAACCGTTCCAATCATCATCACATCAAATAGCTCATCACACAAGTCACATAGCATGCAACTCACATAGGTGCGATATGTAACACATATAAAAGGATACCGTCGAGGTACACCTCCGACAAACCAACTTCCAACCAACCAACCAATAATACCAATGAAGAAACCGTTGATGTCGTACCCGATCATCGAACCAAATAACAAAACCCAAGTGAACCGTTTTCCGTATCCACGTCGACGTGAAGACTCGGTCCCCAACGACCCGAGAAACAATCACGGTATAGCTTACCAAGGTCGCGTTTATTCCGTACAACACTTAGCGCTATAACCCCTACCGCGGCCAATGGTAGGGCGAGGCCCGGTATTGGCCTTCGGCTATTACGTAGCCCCGACTCACGCAATAACCGAGTCAATACACCTCCAACAAATATGCCATGGACTTAACTAATGCTCAAGTAGATGTTTACTCGACACACTAACCAATCAACCAAATGTTCAAGTAGATGTTTACTTAACATTAAATAAAGGCATTATACTCCAAAGTAGGGAGTATAACGACACCAACAATAACATGCTAATGTACACCAATAATTCTAGTACACATAGCCATATAATACCAACATCAAATTCAACACAATACCATTATACGTATATCGTGTAACCAATCCCCCAACGGGTCTCTCGAGCATCCAAAGAGCTCACAAAACACACACGTGGTCACATTAATTATCGGACCCTAACCGACTCGTTAGAGTCATTTTAGGTTACTAATGATGACGAGTTACGAAAATGGTCTTACACTTTAATCCTAGCATATTATCGCCCAATATCGAGTTTTCCACATCATAGGACGATTAACCACATGTTTCACAAGTCCAAAAATGGCATTTATGGCAAGAATCACATTCTCACAACTTTAGCATGTTAACTTCGCATATTAAAAGTCTAGGATGTCATACGAGACATAAAACGAGAAGAAGAGGGGGTAGTAGCTTACCTCTCGTCGGAAAAAGTGAAGAAAACGAAAATCCAATCGGTAGGAAAGCTTCCTCTCGTCGAGGCCTTCGCAATGGTGTGGTCGGATCGTTGAGATTCTCTCACAAACTCACAATGTCTCCACTTCCTCTCTCTAAACTCTCTCCTTTCTCTCTCTATGTTCTTATGGCAAAAGGGTGAAATGAGAGTGTTTAAACACTCCCAAAGGTCTTAAGTGGCTGAAAAGGAGCTCTCCTCGGCTTGGTGACGTGGCCTCACGAGGGCCACTCATTTTAAATAAAAGAGGGTTTTTGCGCAAGAGTTCAAGCGGTGTGCTTCGCACGGCCGTGCCAAATAGGTGCACGGTCGTGCCAATGAGGTTGCATCGTGCCAACCCTCATGGCAAGGTCTGGACTCTTTGGATAGCTTCGCACGGCGTGCTAAATAGGCCGCACGGGTGCCACCATCAAAACTCCATTCTGGCATTCTGGAATGTCTCGCACGGCCGTGCCAACATGGCTGCACGGTCGTGCCAAGGCTGTTAGGTCTAAAAACAGTTTGTTTCTCCTTCTTTTCCTAGGTCCGATCACACTCACTCGCAACACGACTCAAACACGATATATTACAAGACTTAAGCAATAATATGGCACACGAAACACATGTAATCATTCGCGATAAAATGATGCAAATGATGATATGGGATATGCAAAACATACACGAAATTATATGCGATATAATGATGCAAATGATGCGGGCGTTACATCCTACCTTAACACATTACTAAACACATTTTGTGAAGTAACCAATCAACATCTCAAAACCACATATTTAGTCTTGAATCACATAGTCATATAAGTACATGTTTGCAAGTACTTCTCATGAACAACTAGACCACATATTTAGTCTATAAACAACAACACGTTGAGGTACACATTTGATTCCCAAACAAACATATCTTAAGACTACTCACTTAATCTATTCATAATCTCATGTTAAGACTACTCATTTAGTTCTCAAGCACAACCACATCAAGAGTACTTATTTAGTTTATGAACATCGAGTGCGAAGTACTACACTCACAATGATGACTGAATCATAACAACACCATTCTTATAAACGCAAGTGCCCTCAAGTACACTTATCCTAAATCATATAATTTTGTAGTCCAACGCCAAGATTAACGAACAATCGTTTATCACATCGAGACTAACGTACTAGTCTCTAACATTCCGTATTTTAATATACATACGTGTAAACAACTCTCGGGAGTTGCTAATTCTATTATACGAGCATCCCAAACTACACAAGTTTAGATATACAGCTTGCTAAATTAATTAGACACCACTTTACGATTATAATTGGAGTCTTTAATTTACCAGTACTATAGTGAGAAAGTGAATGACACAAACTATAGTGTTTGGCAAATGAAGATTGTGTACTTGCTAAACAAGCAGGTAGTTCTTGAGAACCTAGATTTTCTGATGAGTGAGTCAGGGATGTATAATTCTACTCTAGCCCAACATCGCTATGCATAATTACCAATTGTGAGTAAAGAAAGATTGAACTTGAGCATTTGAATTGTATTGAATTCTTGTCCATATCATGAGCAGACAATTCAAAATGAAATTGTAGTAATTAAAAAAAAGGAAAAAAGAAATTGTAGTAGTTGTTAATGATAATGTTATTTATGATAGTGATGATTTTCTATAATTTATTATAACTGAAATGACCATGCATTGATGTTCATTTGTTCAAGGTCTTTTTGATATTTATGCTATAATCTTAGGCATTGAAGTGTAATTGGGTAAGACTTAAGAGGGTCCAAAAATAAACTAGCAAGTCTTCTCCCCCAAATGCACGAAACCAACCAATATATTTTACTATCTTGTTTCAGATCCAATCGCCAATCAATGTCACCGCGACTTGTAATATAAATATAATATTGATCTGATGATAGTGATCCTCTTCTCTATTGATTATGCATCGATTCCTTCCACCGTTCCTAAATTATTATCTTTATTTTATTTTTTATTCGTTTTAAAATAATTATTTTATTTAAAAAAATTTAGGATATATTTTTTACTATTTTATCTTTATTTTTTTTCTTACTTTAATTATGGACCACATATACATGAGCATTAAAAGAAATTGTACATTATATCAATATTAATAATCAAGTCAAATATTTTTTCTTAATCTGTATGTCGGGTCAAACAAGACAATAATTAAAGGACGGAGAGAGTAGGCGATAGAGTGGGAGAGTATCAGATGGTTTTGTAAACGATCACGTGGGGCAGATTGGAGGTGACGGTGGTGAGTGCTGACGGAATGGTAAAATGTGTTCTGACGATAATAATCATAAATATTAATTGAGTTCAACTATTTTAAACAATTAAGTTTCCTTGGAATGCTTTAGTAACATTAATTAGGACATCTCACAATAGAAAGTAGAAATATTTATCAGAACGGAGATAGTAATATTTTAATCTTTATGGTTTGGTGGATATCAAAAAAAATATTTTTTATTTTTATTTTACTCCTACTAAAGATATTTTTTTTCTCCAATAACTAAAAAGCAATAAATGTACTTATTTTTGATTGGACAAAAATATTAAACATTAGCGGATTCTATGTTTTTTTTAGTTGCAACTTATACATAATGGATAGTGACAAGACAGAAAATTGAATCAAATGATGAATGGTGGGGTTAATTCCCTTTGAAATTAAAAAACAAGGAGAAAGCTACGTAATATTAATACTCCATCATTGAATATACTCCCCCCATCTCTGTCTCCCCGGAAAAGATTCTATAATTCCTTTCCTTTTTTTTTTTTTTTGGATATTTAAAATATATGTTTGTTTTGTAAAAACAAACCATTTTGGTGAGTTATATTTTTTTTATTACTCCCTCCCTTCCTTAATTATTATTCTGTTTAGTTTCTTTAGAATCAAACAAACTATTTTTCAAGTGTAAATTTGACATATATATGTTTATTTTTTAAAAATTATAAAATACTCAATTCGTATTTTTAAAAGAGTAGTACGAATTACGTGTTTTATGATTTTTGAAGGAAAAAAAATATATGCTTAATTTTAATTTGAAAAATATAACTCAAAAAAATCAATCAGGTAAATAATTTAGGAATTGAGGGAGTATTAGATTTAATTTAATATTTTTAATACATGAGACTCATCCACACATAAATACAAAATTATTTTTCAATTTTTTTAAAAATAAAATTTAAAATTAAGGAACCTTTTCTTTTTTATTTTGGGAACAGAGGAAGGATTGTGCAAGTACACATGTTATTATAGTTTATAAATGACAACTATTATGTAGTGGGTGTCCAAAGAAAAAAAATAATAATGGCAAAGTTTCAACGCTCAGCCTATGCATTCTGCTTATTGGCATCCCTACTGATTAATCTCTTGTTTACCATAAATCTGTATGTGGGTAGAGGTGGAAAATGGAAGGTGATCAACGTTGATGATGATAATAAGCTGAGTTGGAGCCGGAAAGCAGCGGCCGAAGCCGAAGCCGTGGCAGAAGTATCATGTTCAGGACATGGGAGAGCTTACTTGGACGGTGCTGTTGTTGATGGCAAACATGTTTGTGAGTGCAATACTTGCCATGGCGGCCCTGATTGCTCTGTACTATCTTCCGATTGTTCTGCTGATGCTGACAGGTTCTCTGACTCTCCCCTCCCCTCATTAACATATCCTTAATTTTTCATCTATGAATTCAGATTCCAGCAAAAACTGGTCAGAGTCTACTTCCAAGATTCATTTTTTATTCTTGTACACATCAATTAGAAGTCAAAATTTGAGAAGGTAAGTAAAGAAAACAGGACAGGAATCTGATAACTTTGAGCTTGATGAAGATCACTCAAGAGAGAGAGAGAGAGAGAGAGAGAGAGAGAAAAGGAGAGAGAATTTTGTATTACGTTTTGTATTGATTCTCAGTTAACAAAAAAATGAATTCAATTACAGAGTATATAATACACAGCTTCATAGAGTAACCAGCTTATACATCATTATTACATCATCATCTCTAACTGAATGTAACTGACTCTTGATACTTTCACATGACATCTCTGATCTTTGGCCTGCAGTACACACACTACCCCCACAGTTGCTAGCTTCTTTACATGTTACTTTCTCAATATTGCACTCGACACGCCTGCATGTATATACTGAATTTGCTGCTGCATGTTGATCATTATGAAGACTGATATCTTCAATGTCATCAGAATCCATGTTCCTTCCAATGGTTACTGGATGAGCAGTCTTGGGAAAGAAATTCCAATTTGTGAATGCTTTTTTACCATAGTTAGATCTAAAATCCCCAGGTTTCTTGTCTACTTGTTAGGAAAATCTATGGATAAATATAAAGAGCAATACTATGAAATGAATATATATGATCAAACTCTGATTTGGATTGATTCATACAAACACATTCTCACTCAACCTTTGATGTCATGGTGCAGTGGGGATCCTTTATTCTTGGAACCCTTTTGGATGCAACATGCAGCTAGCAGCGCACTTCTCCTCCCTGGGTGGCACCGTATGAGCTATTCGTTTACTGACCATTCTCTTATCTCCAAACCTCTAGAAGCATACATCCGCAGAATACATTCCAATGTCGGAAATGCAGTCACTTCTGGAAAATACATTGTTTATGGTGCTGGCTCATCCCAACTCCTCACTGCAGCAGTTTATGCCCTTTCCACGGGAAACTCATCTTTTCCTGCAAAAGTCGTTGCTTCAATTCCTTTCTACCCGGTTCGTTCTACCTGTCTCGAAGGCTAGTTATTCTTATTTCAGTTTGGATGTAGCCAAAGCGTATGTTTTAAAAGTCATTTTCTAATTCTTCAGTGTTCTTGATTTTGGCAGATGTACAAGTCACAGGCAGATTACTTCAATGCAGTTGATTTTAAGTTTCAAGGAGATACGTCCTTGTTGAAGAATACTTCAGATAGCCCTATGAATGTGATAGAGTTTGTAACTTCACCAAACAATCCAGATGGCCTGTTGAAGAAGGCAGTTCTTGCAGGCCCATCTGTCAAGACAATTCATGACCATGCCTATTATTGGCCACATT
Source organism: Platycodon grandiflorus (assembly GCA_016624345.1). Lineage (NCBI taxonomy): Eukaryota > Viridiplantae > Streptophyta > Magnoliopsida > Asterales > Campanulaceae > Platycodon > Platycodon grandiflorus. Next base: position 16,228,644 of record CM028364.1, read on the forward strand.
TCACCTCCATCCCTTCTCCTGCAGATGAAGATCTTATGATCTTTACACTTTCTAAGCTCACTGGTCATGCTGGAAGCAGATTCGGGTAATTAGCTATACGCTCCTTAGTCCTTTCTCTTTTGTTTTCATTTCTTTTCCTTTTTTGAATTTGAGAACCCACGGTTTTGTGAAGTTCCAGATCTATCACTCCTTATTCTTACTACAAGATTTGATCTACAAAAGGGTAATTGTAATAAGATATTATGTCAACACTAAATTTCACTCGTTCTTTTTAAGTTGGACCCCTATATTCAGTATGGTAATTTCACCCAATTTACTGTATGGTAATTTCACCCACGCTACGCCCAACAGCCAAACGTGCTTAGTCCTTGTTACTCGAATATAATATATCCATGTGTAAACCTCAAATCAGCATACATGTGACAGAGTGTGTTGAATGTATAAACCCCATATCATGTAGTTAAAGCTTTACAAGGCAATTGGTTTAACTTGGAACACATACAAATCACACATTCTAACAAAGGGAATATCTTTGCTTACAGGTTTAGGCTGCATATAATTGACAAAAGAAAATATGATTTATCAACAAAATATTTAGACATCATGCTTCCAATAACTGAACACCTAAATTAGTAAGAGGCTTGAGCACTGGCTTGTACTTTCTTTTGCTATATCAATTCAGTTTTCTTAAAATGGTTGAGACTTTTGCTGCATTTTGTAGGTGGGCATTGATAAAGGATAAGGCAGTGTATGAAAGAATGAGCACCTATATACAGATGGCTGAATTAACCTTTTCTAAGGATACTCAATTAAGAGCTTTGCAGCTTCTCAAAGTAGTAGTTGAAGGAGACGGAAAGGAAATATTCGAGTTTGCTTACCAGAAAATGAGAGACCGTTGGGAAAGATTGAGCCAGACCTTCTCAACGTCAAAATATTTTTCCATCCAGCAGATTCCTCCTCAATACTGCACTTATTTCCAGAAAATCAGAGGACCATCTCCAGGTAACTATTTAATGGTTCAAAATTACGTAAATTTATTGCGAAAATAGTTGTGCCACCCCACCCAAAATTTAATCTTTCATGAGAAGCTCGAAGTAGGAACCCACATATAGAACAGCACGACCAAGATAAGTTGAGAGATCAACTAGAGTGCCGCCCGTTTAACTCAATGTTCATGGCAGCCTATGCATGGGTGAAATGTGAGAGGAAAGAAGATAAAGATTGTTCTGCAGTGCTGAGAGCAGAAAATATCATAGGCCGGGAAGGGAGCATGTTTACTGCAGATAATCGGTATGTGCGCCTCAGCCTCATCAAGAGCCAAGATGACTTCGAATTACTGCTGCAGCGGATAAACACATTAGTCTCCAAAGAAGATGGTGGTGGTGTTGAAACAATGTGAAGACTCTGATCAATCATCAGTTGATTCGTGAACGAGAAAAACAGTCAGCTCTTTTCAGATGAAAGGTCAACGTCTATTGGCCTTGTAAAGATAAGAAATAATTCAGGATTTCTTGTTGCAGAAAGGTTTTGCCTCTCTATAAAGTTGTAAATTGTATGTGAAAAGATAATTATTATGATGCACCCTACCCTCATTGAAATTTCAATCACTGTTCTAGGAACCCATTGTTGCCTGTAAGAAGTAAAGTAAAGCACCTTGCTATTATGTACTTATTACACAGAAAGATATGAAGTATTTTCATCATGGCACGTAGTTCTGGATTTCATTTCAAGTTATAATTATTATTGACTGATTAAGAAGTTGATAAGCTGATTTTGTATCACGCATGTATCTATGTCGCACGAATACGAATTGAAGTGACGAGAAAGACATGCGTGTCTATCATCTCATGAATTGAAATGATGTAACACTTCCAGTACGAAAAAGTCCCTATTTCAATTTAAGCTTATAGTTTAATAAAATTTTCCCTCATGTAACACTCCTATATATCTATATGTTCCTGAAAATGTATGGTGAACACTCTGTGCTCATTTCATACACAACTGTGATTTGTTTCCATGCTATTTGGACTATCATGAAACGAAATTTGTCATACGATAGGAACACTGTTTGATCTCCTCTTAAGATAGGCACACCAACAAAAGAGCTTTGCACAATTGTAGAATGTGTATCGCTCCGTGAAGCATTTGAACCTATTATTGGGAAATCCAAGGCATGCACTAGGTCATTTGTCATAGTTACTGACCAGATTATGAAACTACGCTCCAGCATTAGCCAAGAGTTCAATGCGGCTGCTGTTTAGACAAATGACACCCGAGATACCTAATTTGATTGGCGTCAAGGATACCTAATTATATATCCAATTTTGAATACCTCACGTGGCTGGCTGTGTGGGGGGCTATCGGATATGAAGTTGGGGGCGGCGCCTTACCTAGAATATTCTCATCCACTAAGCAGCATTTGCTTAGGGTGTTTTGGTAGAGGGGCTGAAACACACTAGTGCATGAGTCTATAAGTTTAGTTCTTCTTTTAAGAAATATGCAACTGTGTTTTATGAATGTAATATGCAACATTGTCAATGAGGGAAGAAAGCAAATCCAGAGAGATGATACTAGCTGAAGAGCTCATATGGCAATTAGTTAGTTAAAATGCATTCAATTTACAATTTCAACTTCAATACATTGTAAATACACGATGTTCAAACCCCGACTAATCGTTTTAGTCCTACTGACTGTCTTACTTTAAAATGGTTAACTATTGCCTTTCTTTTCATTAAAAAGCAAAGAAATGCTAAAATTAGAATCAGGAAAAGAGAAACTTGCAAGTAAGGCTGTGGGAGAAGGTCAACTATCTTCAGACTGTTCTTGTTCTCATAGCCGCAAACACAGCCACTTCGTAGTAGACTCACCTTCTGACTAATTTCTGGTTCGAGTACAAAATCTACTGTCATTGATTCTTCTCCCAGTATGATAGATGTGCTCCTTGTTTTATGACCAGGCATTGTCGCCACAACTACAAGTCATAGTTTTTGGTACAAATTAGAACTTCATTATGATAAGAAAAATAATGCGTAGAAAATTGTGAGAGTTCTGCATTCTATATAACGTTAAGCCATTGTATTTGTGCTGCAAAAACATAAAATGATAGGAAGTAGCTTTTTCTTGTAAAATTACCTTCATACTTCTGTCCAGGAGCTAGTAATCGATGGTAATCCGCAAATGTTTGACTCGCTTGAATCTGTAAAAATATGCATCAAAAAACATTACTGGAAATAAGCAATAGATGAAAGCACCATAACTTCATATACAGTAGTATCAGGTGAAGATGTATACACAAAGTTCTAATCACATTATGTTTCAACAAAAGAGTAGGTATTGAGCTACTCTTTAGTTTTCTTTGAGTAGGTCAAGAGGGCAAGCTAGGGATTCTTACTTCTTTAATCTAATACAAAGTTTAACAAGTGGATATCAAAGATTTGTGCCTAGTATATGCAGGTCAACAATATATATCTCTAAGACAGTCATAAACAATGGAAACACACATACATTGTCATTGGAATGCCAACTGATTACTGGAAAGAAAAGTTGAGGTTGTGACGTGTATGTTTTCTTCAGTATCTTTTATTTTAGAGATGGATAAGGAGTGAGATAGATGGAGACAAAAAGTATGAGGATTTTGACATTCAGAACCTAGAAGTCAATTCTTTAATTAGTTAACATTTACACCATAATAATATCAGTTCCAAATAACAATAGCATATTTGTTCGTACTAATGTGCTTTTTGGATCCCAGTAAGAGCAAGGGAAAGGAAAGGAAAGGAAAAAGGACTTTAAAAAAAAAATATTAATTTAAAAATTCAAACCCAAAAGTTGAAGGAGCTATGGCAATGGTGCAATGCAACACGCTTCATATTAATATTATACTGACAACAAGTTTGTACAAGTATCAACAGTTAAATTTGTCTCGCAAAGAAATGTACTTTACTTTTATTTTCTTATTCTCTATGCCATAATATTTACAAAGTGAGAGATCGCTTGGTGAACCTACCGTGTAATTTATTCCCTTGATCGCAATAGAGGCTGGTAAAGGCCCTCCACACTCCGACGAAAAGATCCTTCCATGCACTCCTGTCTACACAATTATGAAGCAATTTCCGCAATGAATTTACATGTAATAGTGATTCAACAATGTAGAAACATTTGAATTAACATTGCAGAGAATTACTAGTCAGAACCACAAAACCATGAGCAAGACTTGAATTATAATACTACCTCCATCCCAAAATGAGTGTGCTTTTTATTCATGATCATGAATAGAAAAGAACACTCATTTTGGACGGAGGGGGATCATTTATACTTTTCTGTAGCTTTGCTTTTTGAAAAGAAAACTTGCACAGACTTCTACACGCACACACACAGGTATAAATATACATTTCGTCACTTTCAAAATTCTCCGCGCTACTAGTAGTTTAACAGGATCTGAAAAATATAAAAGCCAAAAAACAAACTGCTATATGTAAGTGGGAATTGTTCTAGAAAAGGTGCTGATAGAACCCAACTTGTAGATATTACAGCATTTCTCCTAATAATGTCAATTCTCTGCTAGACTTCTTTGAGCATAATAACACTTAAATCACATCACTGTTTCATACTAATATCCCATTAATTTAAGACATCATCTTAAGGACTTCATAGGATATTTATGATGAATTTTTTTATTACAAGTATTGCAATATATACAAACCAGTTGCTCTCTTTCACATCTGTCTTCGATTAAGTAAATGATGAAAATGACAAAGATTCAACGTTAACTAACATATTACAGAGCACAGTAGTAATGTTAGTACAGGAATACTTCTCTACTCACAATTGCTTGATATATCTGGTATGAAATGTGGACTCATGCAGAAAAGGGTGGCACAGTGATGCAAGTAATGGTGTTACTTGCAAGAAAACAAAAACAGACAAGACAAACAACTTCATGCAATTGAAATTTGGCCCAAAACGCCCAATTGCAGCAAACAACTTATCTCTCGATTGAATGTTTAAGGTCACTTTAAGGTTAAAGAAGTAAGATTTTAGGAAAAAGGATTTACTGTAAGATTCTAGAAAAAAGGATACACTATAGATAAAATAAATTAACTTTTCAATAGTGAGAAGACATGCAGAAAAGAACAAAAAGAAAGAAAAAAATCACATGAATTAAAATGGGGCTATAGCTAGTGCTCAGAATCCTCGTTCCGTACTGGTAAAAAGAATGAGTTGGTTACAGAATGAGTGGAGAACAGAAAAGACAAAAGGAAAAGTAGGAGAAAACTAAATTTATAAACGACGCTCCGTAGATGTCAGTATCTCATGTTCATCTATCATATATGTAACTGTTAAACAGGCCTTCTAAGCATACAAAAGAAGGATGATAAGATGCAGCATAAACTATAGGTATACTTATTGAGTCCAAATTACTTCTATTCATAGACAAAGAATGCATGATCTTCAAAATTTTAAGCTCTTCCTCTCAAGGAAAAGAGAGACCATTATTAGCACGCTTATAAACTACCTTGAAGACAGTGTCTGCAGAATATATTGCGTTCCAAGACTAGCAAAGTTGAACTGGAAAGCATATAAATAAGAAATTAATAGCTTACCTTCACAAGACTTGCAACGAGATTTAGCATACTCATTCTGTTGAATTCCCATAGCATAGGTAGCTGGCACATTTAAAAGACCAATGTAAAGCTGAAAAAGTGGAACACATGGAACCAAGCAAGTAAACAAAAATATTTCTAACTATAAGAATTTTTGGACAGTCATCAATGTGTTTATAAAGCCATGCAACTAGCACTAGACCCAAAAATAGAAAGCGCACAGCAACCTTGCTCAAAGCTCCCATTATCCGTGCTACATTGTCTGAGCATGAGTATTTGACAACTAGCATTTAGCACAGAAAAGAAGTGAAAACACTGTATATAACAGGGATAATAATATAGAACTCCAAAGGCAGGGTTATACAGGAATTACCGCACGGGGAAGCCAATAGTATAATGGAAAATAAAGTATTAAAAAATTAAAAATCATAAAAACTGTAGCTAAATTTTTTATTTCTGTGAAAGTTTCAGAAAATTTCTACAGTTTTTATGAAGTTCAAAGTCATATTTTTGATGAACTTATAATAATTAGTTTGATTTGTAGAGAAATTTAGGGGTAAGGACTATCAAGTATATAATTTTGAGGGGGCCAAACTACTATTTTACAGAATTTGTTAATAAATTACAAAGACAAATGTGCAATTTCAAAACTTTGGGAGGGCTGCGGCCCTTCTCGGCCCCTTTAGATTCTCCAGTGATCAAGACCCAAAGCTGCAAAGTCTTACGAACAACAGTCATAACTTCAACAAAATAAGCAAAAATTAAACAAGCCAGAACTTTAAAGTTTAAATGCTTATATGCTTCAACTTCTAAACAAATCATTACTAGATTAATAACACTAAGTACTCGCATTTCAACAAACGCAAGAAAATTGTGAAACAAATCAGTTTTCATATCTTTATTCCAAATTAGATAGTAATGATTCATTTCTTGGGCAACAAAAAGTTTATTATCTATGCCAAAGTTTCATAGCAAGCTGATGTCAGGGTTATTCAGCAAGCATGGTACTTCACTTTTCATGCATGCAGAAGGACTTTATTACCTCAACTCTCTTGGTCAAATCAAATTGGCCACCTAGGTTTGCGTGCACCTTTTTCTTTGTTTGGGTTTATGTGCACCTAATGCGTACTGATATGAAAAAAAAAATTTTAATAAAACTAGTACTCCCTCCGTTCCTAAATAATTGTCGCACACAGATTAAGAAAACCTAATTAACTCTATTATAAATATTGGTATAATAAGTCATTTCCTTCAAAGCCCATGTGCATGTAGGACCATCATTAAAGTAGGAAGAAAAAGTAAGGGTAAAATGGTAAAAGTGTTTTCCTAAAAAGGAAAGTTTAGAAACAATACAATTTTTTTGGAACGGGCAAAAAGGAAAGCATAACAATTATTTAGGAGCGGAAGTAGTATTATTTTAAGTTCTTAACCTCAAAGGTCGATTGCAGACAAAAGTCTCCCAGCTATAATGTTGAGAACGACCAACTATAATGTTGGTTACATTTTGTCAAAGAAACTGAAATGACCAGGTAAGTAAGGTTTGTTGTCTCCTCATTAGAAACTTGCTTAAAGGGTTTTTGTAATACAATTAAATAACGGAAAAAAGAACTACTTCTATACTAACAGAAATAACTAGGAAAGAAAAGCAGAACAATGGTGATCCAAACTCAAATAATCGAACTTCCTACTTTTATATTACTACAAATTGCTGCAGGCTAGAACCTCTTCTCCACTTAAATCAATAATTTATCACCTTAACCATTCCTCTTACATAGAATTTACGTTCAGCACCAAGAATGGAAATGTATACGTTTGGATGATATAGTGGAGTGCTTCTAGCGTTTTGTAGGGAACATCAGGTATCTCTATCATATCAGTTTCACATATCTTCCTACTTGAGAACATTATGACAGACAACCGCGCTTTCCCAAAGAATGAAAGCTATTGAGAAGTGGTCAAACAATATACATAATGCAAAGGCTCACATCCTTACTGTGGGACTGTTCAGTTCTTCGAATTCTAAAACTCCATTCACCACGAATGTTAGGAGGTCAACATCTTGTAATTGGAGTTATATCTTGAGAAAGATTGCAGGTACAGCTTGAGTGTAGAACTGTGCTCAGTAGAAACACGTAATTAATGTTGTTCATCAGCATGAAGTTGAATTGTAATATATGTCCCAAACGTCATTGGGTTATAGTTTTAAAAAGTACCCGTGTGGCACTAGCTCTCACATGATTTCCTTGATTACACTAAGCCTAGAAGTTAAGGGACTGGATTAGAACTGCAAGAGGAGAAAGTAATGGCTTAAGAGAAGGAATGAACCCCCATTTATAGGCCTCCGCCTCATCAATGAACAGGCAATATCTGCTTACATCGTGGTCCTGAAGGTGTGACTACTGGCAAGAAATTCTCTTGTAAAAAATCTATAGGTATTTACAAGTGAGAAATTAGGGGTGTGAAAGAAGAAAAAACGCACTGTGAAAAAAACTGCAAAACTATACCAATTAAATCGAACAGGTTCGGCTGTAAGGTGTGATTTTCCTATTGTACAAACTACAAAAGATAGAGGTTTGATTGCGTTTTGGTTTTGAAATAATAAAAATCTGAGCCGCACCGTCATCTTTATACCACCTCCGTCCCAAAATAATTGTCGTTTTAGCAATTTGTACACAGATTAAGGAAGGTTTCAAAAAGACTGATGTACCCTTATTTAAGTTCAATTATTGTAGTACTTTTTCTCTTTCTTCCTACCAACCCTCTTTAATGAGAGTAATAAATACGGGCAATTTTGGCAAACGATAAACAAATGTTTCTTGAAATCCTATAACGATAATTATTTTGGGACAAAAAAACTTTGCTAAAACGACAATTATTTTGGAACAGATGTAGTATTATTTAGAACCCGGGTTTAAGATCAGGGGTCTCAACCCCCCCCCCCGGTTTTGGTAGATTTTGCCTTGAAAAATATATATCATATTGGTCTTAGTACATTACATTGACTCATATTATATTAATGGGGATGGAAATACTTGTAATAAAACCAAGAGAAGTATGAAACAAAAACCAACGCCATCATGATGTGAAGTCACAAGGGGATTATCTAGTTTCTTCCTTTCTGTGAAACTGAACTGATAGAATTCCAATTATTGTTTTCAGCTATTCTGTGCGCTGAGGGGGAGGGGGAGGGAGAGAGAGAGAGAGAGCAGATAGAAAGGAGCAGCTAAACATCGTTATATTCCGTGCAGGGCTGAATAAAGCTGACTATTGACGCAAATAATTTAAACAGATTTCTGACCTCATTAGCAGGAGGCCATTTGTTGTCACTGATCTCTAAGGTCAATTCAAAACAACCACCATAGATGTAGTTCCAATCTTGCATGCCACCATATATAGGATACCTGCAGCAGAACAGCATACAAATTACAAGAAGAATAAATTATTGAAAGATCTTCCTGTTGCAGAAAAAAAAAATGAAATAGAACAAATGGTAGTGCAGATAACAGAATCATTGAACATCTAGTGAAGAAGTATTTAGTTTGTGAATTAGGCCTGAAAGTATCTTTAATACTGTCATACCAAAAAGCTCCATTTGTAATTCCTCCTTCAAATTCCTTGCTTATTGACATATTACGATGAGATCGACTATACAAACTAGCCATAAATCTGAATGTATCGTCATCAGGACATGCATAGTAATATTTCCTGAAATATTCAAATAAAGAGCAATGTGAAGTTGACATATGTTGACCATACAAATCTGGAAATTCTGAACCATCACCAGAATTGTCAATGAAATAAACAACTTCAACTAGAAACTCGTGTGACAAAGATCAAATCAGTCGTAATTGCTTGCTATTTCTTTAGAAAACAACGAGGATGTCCACGTGAATTAAGCTATAGAAGGGCCATTCAAAAAGCTAAAACTAGCCCAGTACTTCATATAACAGCATAATAAATCCTCTTCAGTATCTATGGATATATGAAATGTCAGCGGAAATCCATTATTTTGAAATCAGCATATAGGAACAAATGGAGTCTTCAATCGTCATCCAAAAAAGGCTAAAACAGTTAATTACAAGAATATCTCGACAGGGTTTAAGAAGGCTTGGAAGCTTGAAGCAGGGTTGTTACTGTTTGCAAGATTTGCACAATTTTCAGTTAAGAGCAGAAAAAGATCTTGACGACGTAACAGGAATTTAGCTGGAAGCACTGAGAACAGAGAACACTTCCATCTAGAATTATCTGTTCTCCCTAAAAGAATAAAGATATATCACCAAACTTAGAGAACTCACCTTTTATCTTCAGTTCCATCCCATGGATAATTTGCAACAAGTGCTCCCTGTGAAACCAAGAATGATCATTTGGAGAGTATCATAAACCACATTTTACCAAAAAAACCTTTTAACCTTTCGGTTTCAGAATTGAAGAAAGAGCAGAAGCAAAGAACAACGTCAAAGCTTTATATCGTAAACAGAAAACGAAAACGAAAAAAGGAAAAAAGAGCACCATCAAATGGCCTAAAACTGCATATAGTAGCCTTTTGAGTTACACCACCACTTCAAGAAATTCTTCCCTCCACCTAAGAGTACCAGGCTTCATCAGGTGAATTCATAAGATGCTAAACATCATTGAGCTCCAAAGAATAATATTATGGCTACCAAAAATTTACCCAAACATGTGATTGCTTGTATTCTCTATGACTGTCACACCAAGTGATAGAACTGACAGTTCTCGACTTGTCAACTGTATTTTCTAAAGCTCGGTAAGAAAATTTTGGTAACCATAGCAATGCTCAGCTCCTAATATTGGAATTTCATTCCACTGCGTAGCATTTCAATCTGTCATATCATATGTGAGTGTAGCACATTCAGACGTGCATAATTGTATTCAAAGACAGGTCAAACTAACCCGTCTCCACTCCCCCTATCTTCTTTCATTTTGAATGCTAGAGTCCTGGCTAAAGTTGGAGTTTTGTTTGGCCCTCGGTTGTTTATAAGCTCAACGCTAACAATGTCCTGCAAGTTCCTAGACCCTACAAGAAAATTTCCCTGGACTGGTGTGCGATGTGCAAGTGTTCCTCTGAATCTCATAATCAGCTATTTCTTCTTTGTGGGGGTTCATGTTTCCTTTGGAATAGTCTGTTTGGGGTGGTTGGTGGGAAGTCTGTTTGGGTTAGTTAGGGAAGTTGGGTTAGCTCTGGTTCCATATCTTCTTTTCTTCATATCCATGTAGAGATTTCAGAAGGGGCTGTGATGCAAGTTTGCTGTGGCAGTGTGGGGTATTTACTGTTCTTTTGGTGCACCAACACGGAGGAACTTCAGAATTTTTAGGGATCAGTCGCAGTGTTCAGCTCTTCTCTAGGATAACTTTGTTTTTATGGCGTCCCTTGGGGCTTAGGCTAGGGGTTCCTTTCAATTTCAAGAGTAACCAATTCGGAGACTCAATGGGATTGGAATGCTTTAATTTCTTCACATTTCAAGCTTTAGGTCATTGTAAATTTGTTTTGGGTTTGATGGACTATTGTCAGTCCTTTCTATTCTTTTCTCTCTTTAATATATTCTTCTTTTCTTATCAAATAATCACTACACCACAGGCTACTCCAAAACCGCACTCCCCAACCACTACCTGCAGCAAATTTCAAGACATACCTAATATGGATATCAAACCAGAAAATCCTGGTTGATCAATCTACAGTCTGCCAACAATACAGTTCTGCCACAGCCTGACACTCTCTTTAAAAACCTCCAACGCAATTCGCATAGCAAATTGCTCTCTCTCTCTCTCTCCACCATGGTCTACCTACTCACATGAAGGTGTCAACCACTCAACCTATGAGTCAATTTCTCTTCTTTCTTTTTTTTTTTTTTTCTGTTTTTCATTGTTTGACGTAACATGAGCTTTCTTTTACATGATCTCAACGGAATTGCCAAGTTTAATTATGAGTTTATAGCTTGTGCAATTCGATGCAGTGTCTTCCGATTCATTTGAGCAAAAGTGATGCAAGTCAGTTTGTGTCAATATGCAAGCAGGGTCCACATGATAAAGAACTAGATATACATTCTTGGGCATCTTTCATAAACTTGGTAATTTAACATAAAAGTCACAAAAACATAAAGATATTGATATTGAAGAAATGTAATACATAAAGTAAGGATGTCCAAATGAAAGCACTCCCTTCATTCCACTCAAAGAGTCCACATATGAAAAGTCAAATGCTTAAGAGATATGTAAGTACCCTTTGAAGTATCTTTGACAACTTATTTGTTGTATCCAACTTGGTTTGTTCCATCTACAAGTGGAATGGTTTAAACATAACTGACATCACAAGCTTAAACTTTGAAATCTGACTCGCTGATTAGAATGGAAGGGTAATAACCAAAATATAAAATAAATAAAATTAAAAAAAAAAACAGTCGGAATTTTTGCGCGTATTTACATCTATATTGCTCTAAAAGTATAATGGTTTCTTCTTGAAGAATAATTTTGATGCTCTTTGTTCTTTTAATGAGGGAAAAGCATTTACACTTCCTGAAGGAGAAGCATTGGAACCAGTTTTCTTTCAGAAACATAAAGAAGAATCACAGCAACAATAAAATGTAAACATGGCATGTGCCTTATAAAATGTATTCTAACACAGGCCGAGGTCATAGCATGTTTTAGAAGATTACCCCATGAAGACTGGCAGATGCTGTGAAATGTATCTCTCTCAACCAAGTCATAATTGCTTTTGTTTCTGGTTGTCTTGCGTCGACATCGTCATTCATAGGAAAGAACTATGTCATTTCATGTCAGTTTAATGCTTTATAAAATAAATAAAACCATATGGAACGATAGAGTGAAAACAGGAAAAGAAATCAAGTGTCAGATCCAAAGCCAATTTCTAGGTACCATTTTCATGGATTGTTTTGCGCTTTCATTCCTTAATATGCACAACAAGAGTTTGCCAATTTCTTAAACTTCAAGATATAGTTTCTTGGTACATTTTTACAGAATATTAGTTACCTTTCAATCTAGAATCCACGTTTGGATTTGTTTAACCAAAGAGAAAAGTTTAAGAAATCAAACCAATTTCAGAGAATCTCTTTATTGACATTTTTATGCTTGTATTAGGAATAGAATCTGCTTCTGCATGTTAGAGAAAAGTGCAACAAAGAGAATACCTGGTCTGGAAAATCACGATTCAAGTCAACTTTGTTTGCATTGCCCGGCCGTAGGGAAAACCCATCCGGATTCATTGATGGAAGTATGTGAAGGTGAACATTATCTACAATCAATGTTGCCTGCAGTGATCAATGATGCCTAGTTTAATGCAACTTAAAATTTAGGTGATAAATATGAATCATGCTACGGAAACCAATAATTCCTTTTAAGCAATCTGGAATGAATGTGTCTTGTCTAGATACACCTTGGATACTTCATATCCTAGGCAATTGCAACTATCAAAAAATAAAAAGGAAAGTGGATAATTGATGGAAAGGAATAGTAGGCACATCCACTTTTTATATATAAAAACCTTTAAATTCAAAAAGTAACTCCAAACCTATAAACTGTGAATTTAATAGCAATCGACCCAGTCTAGCATAGTTTTCTGGAAATGAAGACCCTATATTTCACCAAATACCAAATTTACAAACACTAACCCTGTTGCATGAAAACTCAACATAACCTGACCTAAATTTTTGAAACCAAAACTTGATTCTTTTTCTACAATTTTCACTGTTAAGAGTTTTAAGACAGACACAGATGAATAAAGTTCTGTAGCCTGTAAATCTTTCATGATATATATACATATTTATGTATTTATCATATCCCGCCATATCAGCATCCTAGTGTTTTTCAGAATAACATCCTGAGGTCCATTCACAACGGTCAAGGTCATCAAATTAAATAGATAGATTTCTAAAACAGGTAGGTTAGCACACCAAACCAATCGTCTCAATTGACCTCAAAGTGCATAATTTTTTCAGTCAGATACATACTAAGCTGCAAAATTGATTATTCTTAAGCCAGCTCAATGTAGAAACAAAACTAGAATGGGTTGCATTGTTAGCTGCTTCTACAAGATCCATGGAGCTGCCAATATAGCTGTAGATGAGTGATTAAGTTAATTACATGGGCACCATTTATCAAGTGGCACGAATTTAACTAGCATAACCTAAAAATTTAGAATTGAGTAGTAAAATCAAAACAAGAGTTTGATTAAACAAGGAAGAAGTCAAAAGCAAAATAGATTACCAAGGGATCCTTCATGTAATTATCACACAGCCAATTAGCTAGAAGTAACAGAAGTTCGCGACCTACAGGTTCATCACCATGCACATTCCCAATAAACTGCAATGTTGAAACAATTAAAAGATCAGCCAACAAACAACAATCATAACTGTGTTGGTATTTACAGATGATTGCTTAAACAATTTAATTTACAGAAAAAGAATGTACAATCAAGAAATATGCAATCTCATTCAAGGTTTCACGAGAGCTGATATACATATGTAGAGATGCATTCAGATGCATGTGCAAAAGGGTTGAACAAATGAAGCAAGCAGAAAGTCACAAAATGTTCTGCATATTGTATAAGTTAAGTTCATTTTGGCATTAAAGGTTTGAGCAAGAAAAGTGCAGCTGCTGAACAAATGAGCAAGAATGAGATCATAAAAGGCCAGTACACATTAACTTGACCTCATTTGACACCAAAACTGTTAGATTTATGTTTATGCAAATAAAAGATAATGGCTTGGACTATTCTGATTCCTGAAGAATATCCTGAAGGCATTTATTTCAAAATCCAAATGTCAGTTCCATTATAAAAATTCAAAGTGTGGAAAAAGGAAAATTTTATGGCAGGGCTTAAAGTTACCTAATCAATTTCATGGGTTAAACATGACCGGCATCAGTTTTTCAATTATTCAAAATCATTCATAGGACAATTAGACTATGTTAATTGGGAGAGAACCTTTGGACATGTTAGTCATAGTCTCATAGAACTATAAAAATGATGCTAATCTTCATTACAAAACTACAAAATGACAGGTTAGATGAAACATCATGTTCATAAAATTTGAAAAGATAAAATACAAATAGACCACATTCATGACACAGTAAAAGTACCCCATACGAGATAAAAGAGAGAAGGGCTAATTACCTCAGCCGTCCCTGCACTTTTAGATCAATCACATGATTCTTCCCTGAACTACGGTTTTGTCTCAATTTTTACCTGTACTTCATTAATTGGTTCAAGGGCAGCCTCCTGCTTCATTTCGTTGAAGACTGAACCTTAAGTGCACATATTCGGATCATATGATCAAGTTTAATGAGCAAAAGGGCAATTTTAATTTTTTTAAAGCTGGCAAAAGCATAATTTTAATATTTTGAAGCTGGTAAAACTGTAATTAAGACACAAACTAAATTACTCTAAAAAAAGAAAGAAATGTGGACGCTTTATTTATGTTTTTTTTTTCTAAGCTAATAAATGTTTTGAGTATCTAAGGTATATCTCCAGTAGACAGCCGCGGCTTCATGTCTGCACCCCAATGCCATAAGGTTGCCGCAAGTTCCATTGAGGAAATCTCAACAATCAACGGGAAATGTAAATTGGCTGATCCATGGCGGCGTATGTTGACCACACAAGCCCCACGACTCTCTCTCTCTCTCTCTCTCTCTCTCTCTCTCTCTCTCTCTTGGTATCTCTCCAGTAAACAGCCGCCGCTTCATGTCTGCACCACAATGCCATAAGGTTGCCACAACATCCATTGAGGAACTCTCAACAATCAACGGCAAATGTATATTGGCTGATCCACGGCAGCGTATGTCGACCACACAAGCCCCCGTCTCTCTCTCTCTCTCTCTCTCTCTCTCTCTCTCTCTCCCTGATAATACCTACCATAAATCTATCCCTGAACCAGCGATTATGACATCATCACATGACACCGAACCTCCATGAATCTATGCCCGAACCAGTGATTATGACACACTGTTAGTTTCAACAGGTTTTATTCACTGTTAGTTCAATGGTGGACTATTTGATTTACTTTGATGTAAACAATTCACAATGATGGTGGGTCTGGATGTTTGGTAATGGGCGTGTTTGGCTAAAAACATTGGTGATCGTCATAGTGTAGTGAGGATCTAGGTGGCAATGGTGATGGTGTTAAGAGATTAGAGGGGTGTTGGGGTGGTCGCACACTTGTTGCTGTTGTATGTTTGGCACCAATTTAAGTTGTTTAGAAATAGGTCAAGGCTCTTTTGATATAGAATTTTACTTATAAGTTAATCCACTTTATAAGCATCATGGGATTTATGTGTGCCCTTAACAATGAAGTTTAACTGGAATGAGACAAAAGGACAACATTGCATCAATTAATAAAGTACATGTAAACGAAAGTGAGACTAAACATAGTTCAGCGACGAATCATATAATTGGCCTAAAATAAGTAGTAAATATTGGGTATCACAGGTGATACCTCCACCATGACACCAACCAATCAAATTGAGATATGTGGTATAAAATGGCCCAAAAGGGTTATGCAAGTTAAAAAGGATCAGAGGTTCAATACTTAATTTGACCCTTTTCCTACCACGTCACAACTTGATTGGTTGGTGATACCACGTCATCGCTCTAACATGATATCACCTTGATACCCAATATTTTATCTAAAGGACAGGGATGATGTGTAATTAGCTCAGTGAGAGAATAGCTTAAGATGATTTTGGCACATGGAATATAGACCATAAGAGTGAGAGTTTCAATATAAACAACCACAATAGAAGCAGAGGAAGACCAAAGGAATCATGTAGCTGACACAAGAAGATTGGATCAAAGGCTGAGTTGAGTTGATTTCTACTCTTAAGGCACTTAATGACGTTTGATGGTTCAACAAAACTCTAACTCTCTGTTTGATGGAAGATTGACTCGATTTTGCTATTTGGGTTAAATTTGGAGAATTTTGAATTTAGGGTTCATGTAGGCAAGGGCTTCGTACGCGATGTGTTCATCTCTCTCTAGATCCAAGGTTAGATCTACGACTTATCATTGTCTTCAATTCATTGATTGCAAGTTAATTTAAATTTCTTCCTATGTGTAGGATTTCATCTTCGTGTATTCAGTTCATCATGAAAAGTTTCTTATTTAATCCTAGTGCTACCAAACACCAGATTGTTGGGAAAGATTGTTGTTCCCAACACGATTATTATTCCTGAGGATCGATAGCGAGAGCGCTAATAACACCGGAGTTAATAATGCTTATCCGTGCCCGGCTATCAAACAAGCCCCAAGAGTACAATAGTATTAGAGACTAATTACACTTCCAAGAAACTGTTGAGAGATAAAAGAACAAGCACCATTCAGACCATTACAGCAAAAACTATACAATCAGTCAAAAGTATACACATAAATAAATTTTCATATTCAACTGACAACGACATTAAAGCAGCATGTAGATTTTATATAACATTGACACCTCATGATCTTAAGAGTTGCATAGCATTTCAGGTTCTCAAAGTGTTCGGTCAAACAAAGATACGTATTGCATAACTGTTTGGAATTTTTATAGGTATAATTAATAATAACATATTCTGAAGGTATTATAACTTCAATTGAAGACATCAAGTGGAGAAGCTCCCTGCTCTTTCTTAATCACAGAAATGCTCCTGGGAAGAAAACAATATATATGTGCACTTATTTAGCAAGAATTCTCAAACTCTTGCATTTTCAGTGGAGCTTCCGCTCAAGCCTAAATGTAACATCCAGTCCAAATTGTTCCAGTCTGAGCCCTGGTCTAGTTTCATAAGAAATGAAATGAAAGTTGCATTAGCATGTCAGTGTAGGAGATCATTACCTTAAAAGCAGGTTCAACCTCTTCCTTCCCAGGACTGTTAGAAATTTCCATCACCCACTACAACCAAGATGTTCAAAAGGTAAACACTTGCGAGTTGGGAATATAAGATTTAGACATACACAACGAGAAAAGTAAGAATTGCAGAAGCATTGACCAGACTATTACCAGTGGAACTCCTTGAACACTATCTCCAATACTGATTGTAGATACGAAAATCTCTCAAAGAGAGAAACAAGAACAAGTCAGCTAATCAGATAGCATAACTTAAACAGCAGTAAATAATTGATTCAAACAAATGCAAAAATTATTTTTAATCAAAGTATCAACTCGTGGATAAAGGGAGTGTGGTCAACTTTAATCATGAGGCTTGGAAGACAAACTAATTATATCAAGGAAATCACCTGTATATCCTGGATATGCTACCACATCTACTATGGAATGCCTTGATGGCCTTTTCGAGATCAGAATTAGTCATATACCCTCGAGCTAAATTATCACTGTGCCACAGAATTGAATTCAATTTTCAGAAATTACATCAAAAGTTTGAGTCAAGGAAATATATGAAGTGTAGTAGTTTCAAGAATACAGTTTCTGAAAATGAGATTCCTGGGACAAGTGCCTTGCTGACCCGAAGATTTTTATCCATTAAACCTGTTAATCATCAAGCAGTTAAGGTTAGGGAAGAAGTGACAAGAGTGCAAAACTTTTGTTTTTATCTTCCCTTTTTAAAGCTTACCTAATGTTTGTCTCCCAGAACTTTTAGGGTCATACTATAGCTAAGAAACAAACATACTTTTGCCAATGCAACGTACAATTACGGAAAGCATGTAGTACAACTAGCTATTGCATGAGGAACAATTCTCCACAGCATCAAGCATCAATAGGTTTGCTAATTCAGCTTTTGCATTAGTGCAAACATTTTAGAAATGGGAACTATGTTAAGTTCCTAAAGCGTGCACCGAATGCATTGAAAACTAGTGACGGAAAGGTACCAGTGCAACGGTAAGTTTACCTTACACGGCTTGAAAGCCTTCTGTTCACAATTTCCATTTACATTTTGGTACTTACAGCATTTGTTGACAAAAAATTGTAGGCCAAACAGTTACACTATTACTAGTAAGTGTTCCAATGCAAACCTTTCTACAAGACAATTCTTTAACACTGCCTCAGACACAGAAGCAATCCTTAGTAAGACAAAGTTGGCACTTATTAATAATCAATAGAGGGATTATTTTCATTTACTTTTATCTTTTTCTGTTTTCAAGAAGGCAATGATTTTGCAAATTAAAAGGAAATATGATTACATTGAATGTTTACATCAAACCATTAATTAGTCAGACCGTATACCTACCATTACCAATGATACACTTGCACAAAGAAACATAAAGCATTAAAGTATTGTACAGCGCAACAGCTCAGAGCAGTGGACAATACATCTGTTTCTGTACTTTTTCGAAAACAGTATCACACATTTCTCATGTAAAGTAACAGTACACGTTTATGTAACAAAGTTTGTATTTTTTCTTTATGTAGCATTGCTCAAATTAATACAACCTTAATTGGGAGCATAATATTTGAGACGTAATCAACCATACAATTGCTTAGTGCTACTATATTATCTTCCAAGAATTAGTATTGTCATTATTAATCCTAGTTTCCTAATTAACTAACTTGGCTAATAAATAAAGTGCCGTCAAAACAAAATTAAGAAACGAAAAATTCCGTGATTTTGAACTTGGTCGGCAGCCAAACAGGAAAAGGAGAGATCTGGGAAGGGGGAAAGGACGGCACCTGGATCGACCGAGCTCTGTTGACCGCCCCTGGCGATGGTAGGCTGGAGAAAATGGAAGAATTCTAGAGAGAGAAGGAGTAAGAGAGATAAACTGAGCTTCATCGTGTTCATGGGTTGCGAACTGGGTAGGGGAGAGAGAAACGGGAAAGGGGTGTAATTAATGCGTGTTTTCGGAGTAGTATTGTTTTGATCGTTTTTTGAACGATGAACCCGGAGAGGAAAATGGGAATGAGCACGCGAGTCGTCTGACGTGGGAGATCGAGAAAATGATGATTATATATATTATGGGCTTTGGAAATTGGGTTGGGCCAAACACGTTTTGTAAATGAGCATTGCTATTAACACCACCCAATCCTCTTAATACACCCCCAATTTAATTACAAAAATGCCATTATATTATTAGACATAAATACCCTTCTTTTTACTAAATACACCACCCTAAATATTAAAACACCACACAAACCTCTAAATACACCACCAAAACACCACCACCTAAACTTCTAAATACACCACCAACCAATTCATCAATACACCCTACCATAACAACATTTTCAAACTCAAACTTTTCAAACCAAAAAGAGACCAAGAACACTCTCAAGTTTAGCATCCAAAGCCAAACTCACAACATCCATACTTCCAAACTCAACTACAACTTCAACTTACCATCTCATATCAAACTCCCATTACCCACGAACGACAAAGCAACCACATTGAACAAAACGACATGGATACTAAAGAAGTAAAGGCAATTGAAATCTGTTTTCAAGTTTTCAATCCATTTTTTTAAATCGACATATTGTTTCGTAATGGAACACGGATTTGTGTTAACACCACCAAACACTACTTTTAGTTCCATCAAGCATATGATTGGATGTCCGAAAACGAACGGGATGTTCGTTAGGTGGTTCCCGAACACCTCATGGTGTTCTATTGCTTGTCCCGAACACACCCATTTGTTCCAAAGATCGAACACACCACTATTCCTTAATTACCCGAACGAAAGTTTTGTTTTATGTTTTTTGTTTTGTTGTAAAGGATTCAAACATTGTTGTCGATCGAGTGTTGCGCGGTTGGTAAGGAGATTGAACCGGTTCAAGATATCGTTATGGATTACACCAATGTTTTCACGACGCATGAAATGTTTATATCTCGTGATGCATTGTTTGATTGGGTGCGTGTGGAAAGGGATGGTGATTGTAATTATCGAGATAGTGGGTCGTGTAAAAAGAGCTCGGTTAGTTTTGGCATGTGAACGTGGTGAATTACTTTCAAGAATGGAAAGTTCTCGAAAAAGCCCATGTGGACGTTGTGAAAAATCAAAGAAGAAAGGGCTGGAACGAAGAAGTGTGGTTGTCCATTTCGGTTGAGGGTAGACAAATATCGGTGATGGACCTTGGGCATTGGATGTTCAATGTGGTGTCCACAATCATCCAACCTGCAGACTATTTGGAGGGCCACTCATATGTTGGTCGATTATCGCCAAGGAGAAAGACTTTGTCATTAATTTGTCTCACACAAATAGTAAACCCAAGGACATTTTGTTTGGGTTAAAAGAAAATTTTGTAGATAATAAGTCCACAATAAGGACTATCTACAATGCCACTCATATGTTGTAGATAATAAATCCTCCCTAACATTTTCTTCTCCTACATCTCCAACATTTTCCTCTCTATTATCTCCAAAACCAGCATCTCTTTCAAAACTATAGTCGGTCATGTGCAGAGAGTGTTGTTGTTCCGTGAGACGTGTGGGATCCTCGCGGTTGTTGTTCACGCCGAGCTCTTTTCTTCGTTTGAAGCAGGGGTCTTCTTCTTTCGTAGACATTTGCTAATTTACCTGCAATAATCACAAAATATATCAGCAGAGGTTGAAGAATATAACATATAGAAGAAATTGAGGAGGTATGAAGATCATCCACACACTGTTCGGGAAGCACACTAGAACACCTAAGTAGTGTTCGGGCAAGAGTCCAGAACACCTTAGTGGTGTTCGGTCTGTCTTATGGAACACTGCTTCAGTGTTCGGTCTATGAAGTGGAACATGTCAGCACTGTTCGGTCTGACTTATGGAACACAGGGCGTGTGTTCGGTTTGATACTAGGAACACTGCTGTGGTGTCCGGGAGACACCCCCGAACACCACTGCTGTGTTCCGAGGACCAGTCCCGAACAGCTCATTTTTGTTCGAAGAACCAGGCCCGAATTCCCTTCGATCAGTTAGGACTTATAACACAAATTAAAACCCAGCATACAAATTGAAATCGTTTGAACTTAAAAAGTAGAAGAATTTCATACCTAGGGCTTTCTTCATTGTTTGAATTTGATCCTCTTCTACTTCGTGAAATGAAGGTGAAGCTTCTTCTTCTTCTTCTTCTTCTTTCTTCTTGGCTTCCTTCTTCCTTGCACAAAGCTGGGTTGTCAATGGTGTTGTTGGTGTTGTGTTTATTTCTGGAGGATGTTAACAACGGTGTAGGAGGTGTAGGAAGACGTTTGAAATTGAAATTGGGTTTGAATTGGGTGGTGTATTGAGTAATAGGGTAGGGGTGTGATGATATTTGGTGGGTGTATTGGGAAAGAAATAATGAGATAAGTGAGAGGGGTAAAATAGGAAATGTGGGGTGGTGTATTTAGAAATTTTGTTGGTGTAAAATTAGTGGGGTGGGTGTATTAAGTAAATGGGTGTATTAAGAGGAAATGGTGGTGTTAATAGCAATGCTCTTTGTAAATCTATACGCTCTATTGAGATTGATTTCAGTTGCTAATGCTGGTGTTGTCAACTACGCTACTGTCCCTCTAACCTATTCCGGCCGGTGTCTGGAGCTGTTAGAGCATCCACAATAATAAATTTTGGAGAAATTGTTGGTCGGTTCACTTTCTTAAAAAAAAATTCTCTTCAGTACACTTTTTTTTTTAACCCCTAAAAGGCATTTTGAAAATTTTCTTCCAAAAATACCCTCAACAACATCGTTGCTTCAGATTTGAGATTCAAATTGATGTATAAATGATTTCATGTTGTTAATATAGTCTTTCCTTATGTTTGGGTATCAATTTTCATGCATAAAACACGAATTTGATCAAATTTAAATTTTTTGAATTCATCCCGTTTTTCTTTGTTCTTGAGCTGTTTTGGCCATTTAAATCTCTGTTTTAAGCTTCGAATTTGTTTAATATCAATTTCATATTATTATCCTAATTTAGTACTATATTTGTGCATAATTTTTTTACCAAAAAATACTATTTTTGAGCTTCAAATCAAGCTTGACAGTGTGCTGTCCAAAAACAGAGGAAGATGTTCTTGGACTGATTTAATTCCAAAAGTGGTGCATCACGATTGCAAAAGTGGGATGCACCAATTGTTGCATCGCGATTGCAAAAGTGGTGCATCGCGATTCCCAAAGTGGTGCATCGCGATTGCAAAAGTGGTGCATCGCGATTTGCAAAAGTGGTGCATCGCGATTCCAAAAGTGGTGCATCGCGATTCCAAAAGTGGTGCATCGCGATTTGTAAAAGTGGTGAATCGCGATGCAACAATTGTTGCATCGCGATTGCAAAAGTGGTGCATCGCGATGTCAAAGTGGTGCATCGTGATGCCCCAATTTGTTGCATCGCGATGCAAAAAGTGGTGCATCGCGATGCCAAAGTGGTGCATCGCGTTGCCAAAGTAGTGCATCGCGATGCCTTGGATTACTGAAGCGCGCGTGTTTTTCTTTCATTAATGGCATAATCGTCTTTTTGCCCCAAAAATGCCTTTTTCGGTTTTTAAAAAAGATGAGTGGACTGGAGCGATTACAAATGTTTGAAAAATGACCAGCCTGTAATTCACCAAAAAAAAAAAAAAGGGTCAATTACGGGCCGGTCCCTTTTTAAAAGTTTGTAATCGCTCCAGTCCAGTCATCTTTTTTTAAAATCGGAAAAATGCATTTTTAGGGCGAAAAGACGATTATACCATTAATGAAACAAAAACCCGTGCAAATCAGTAACACTTTGCATCGCAATGTCCCAAAAAGATCATCGCGATGGCCATCATCCTGATGCCTTTTTAATGCATCGTGATAACAATTTATGACATCGCGATGCATAAATGGTTGCATCGCGATGCACAAATATTTGCATCGCGATGCACAAATGTTAGCATCGTGATGCGTAAATGTTGGCATCGCGATGCCCAATGTGAAGTTTATCTTTTTAGTCAAAACTATAAATATGTCCTTAATACAAAACAACAAGTGAAATAAAAACATTAGTTTTAATCATTTCTAATGGCATGCATCGCGATACCCATGTGAAATTTATCTTTTTTTGTCAAAAATATGAATATGTACTTAATACAATAAAAAAAACTAATATTTCAGTAAATTGATTTTGATTTATCTTTTGAATGCATCGCGATGCCTTTTATATCTTTTGAATGCATCGCGATGCCCTTAAAAGGCATCGCGATGCACAAATGTTAGCATCGCGATGCACAATGTGAAGTTTATCTTTTTAGTCAAAACTACAAATATGTCCTTAATACAAAACAACAAGTGAAATCTAGTTTTAATCATTTCTAATGGGCATGCATCGCGATGCCCATGTGAAGTTTATCTTTTTTTGTCAAAAATGTGAATATGTACTTAATACAACAAAAAAACTAATATTTCAATAAATTGATTTTGATTTATCTTTTGAATGCATCGCGATGCATAAATGTTAGCATCGCGATGCACAAATGTTGGCATGGCGATGCACTATGTGAAGTTTATCTTTTTAATCAAAACTACAAATATGTCCTTAATACAAACAACAAGTGAAATAAAAACATTAGTTCTAATCATTTCTAATGGGCATGCATCGCGATGCCCATGTAAAGTTTATCTTTTTTTGTCAAAAATATGAATATGTACTTAATACAACAAAAAAAACTAATATTTCAGTAAATTGATTTTGATTTATCTTTTGAATTCAAAAGGCATCGCGATGCACAAATGTTGGCATCGCGATGCATAAATGTTCGCATCGCGATGCACAAATGTTGGCATCGCGATGTACAATGTGAAGTTTATCTTTTTTGTCAAAACTACAAATATGTCCTTAATACAAACAACAAGTGAAATAAAAACATTAGTTTTAATCATTTTTAATGGGCATGCATCGCGATGCCCATGTGAAATTTATCTGTTTTTGTCAAAAATATGAATATGTACTTAATACAACAAAAAAACTAATATTTCAGTAAATTAATTTTGATTTATCTTTTGAATGCATCGCGATGCACAAATGTTGGCATCGCGATGCATAAATGTTCGCATCGCGATGCACAAATGTTCGCATCGCGATGCCCAACGTAAAGTTAAGCCTTTTTGTCAAAAATACGAATATGTCCTTAATACAAACAAAAAAAACTAATATTTCAGTAAATGAAGTAATTTTTCCAACTAAAAAACCTTTTGAATGCATCGCGATACCTGTATAAGGAGTCGCGATGCTTAATTTAAGCCATCGCGATGCATGGTTTGAGCCATCGCGATGCACATGTAAAATTTCGTTTAAACCATAAATACTAATGTACCCTTAATACTGATTAGTCGCGATGCATTAATATTAGCATTACGATGAACTTATTAATCATCGCGATTGGGAAATTTTTAAAATGCGATGAACCAAACTAATTTAAGCCAGAAATAAAACAAGCGCGAAACACAAAAACAGAACGTTTCATCTCACTTCCATTGTCTGCACAAAAAAAAAAAATTCCATCTCACTTCCATTGTCTACACAAGCAAGAACTAAGTAAAAATTGCGAGCGGAAATCGACTGTTAACAAGAGAATTATTTCTTCTCCACGAACTGAATACACAAACAAAAATGGCCAAAACGACGAAGGAAACTCAGACAACAGGTGTGTATTTCTCCTAAATTATTTGAAAAATTATGAAATGCTTTTATTCAATTTGTGAGTCCGGGTTAAAATACTTGGGAATCGCGATTCTAGGGTTCTTAAGACTCGGAAATCGCGATTCTAGGGTTCAATTTATTCTAGGGTTCTTAAGACTTGAAAATTATGTAATGCTTCAAATCAATTCTAGGGTTCTTAAAACATAACTTTTAGGGTTCTAGCGTATAATATATGAATAATAATTCATAGTATGTGCATGGAAATACAACAAATTGGACATATAAAATTCATTTGGATTTCCTGTATTCAAGATGATTTCTATTCATATTGGTTTACTTTCTTCTGTTTCAATAAATTTACTCTTTGGTAATAAAATGAAATATCCCTGTTGTTATGCAGCTTCAAACAAGAAACAAACCGCACCATTAAAATACAGATGCAGTCTCATACTCCTGAATAAACAGATGAAGACATTTGAATTCAGGGAAAATCACCTTCAAGCCCTGAAGAAAACACCGTTTTGGAAACTGATTGAAGGCATTGTCCAAGACAAAATTATAGAAAAACGTTGTACGGTGGATAGTTCCATAATGGTAATGATTGTAGGATGTTACGTAAAGGATGACAAGTCTTTCTTGTTTGGAAAGAAAGACTTAGAGCTTAAAGCAAGGCAGCAAAGCTTCTACTTGGAATCAATGACGGGGAGGAGGAAATCAAAATCAACTTTTACAACATTGAACGATCTGATTTCCTTCTAAGGCACTTCCCCGAAAAGGAATCAAGGAAATCAAAAGACTATAAGCTGAGCCCAACCCTTATATGTAGTCGGATTCAGGCCATTATGCCCAGTGAAGATCAAAGGGATATCAACGACGTTGCAATTTTGACGACACTGCTCGTTCTTGCAACCTTCCTTGTCCCAACAACTAGGAGTTACATACCATGGGCATATATCAACATAATATCGGACTTCGACAAAATTTCCACCTACAATTGGTCAGACCATATTGTCGACAGGTTGATAAATGCCATGAAAACTAGAAAGGATGACAACGTCGAGAAATGCGTACTGCTGCTACCGGTAACTTTTTTACACTCACTTATAACTAATTTCAAATTTCCATATACAGTGCATATTGATTTGTTTGTACTAACAAGAGGGTTGAATTTGCACATACAGTATTGGTTATGCGAGCGAACCAACATCATCAAACCAATTGTAGAAGAGGATATCCCAAGGTTACTCAAATGGGATCTGTCAGGGATGTCAAACATTTTTAAAAAATCATATTTCAATTCTGTCATAAAGAAAAAGGTAAGTGTATAAAATGTGCCTTTAGTATCTAATTACAAATAACAAACAATGCATTTTCGATGCATCTCCCCTAATATTGTATTACATTTACTTTCTTGCTTTTGCAGAAATTTCATCATTTCCCCAAGGCAACAACAACTGAAATAGAAATATTATGGGGAATCAAAACACATGAAGACGAAGAAATGTGTGTTGATAAGGATGCTCAACTTCATATTGAGGAGCGAAAAGATACTGATTTAATTGACACTGGCCTCTTTGACACTGAGATTGATGATACGCAACATGTTGAAAACAACTGTTGCAGGAATTTAAAAGAGGAGCTGATCAAGAAATTGTCCACCATTGAAGAAAAGGACAAAGAAATTCAAGAAAAGGACAATGAAATAGCATTGTTGAAAACTGAGTTGCTTGAAGAGCAAAATGTAAGCAAGTCGCTCAACGCCAAAATGGATGAAAGTTCCTCTCAACTAGATGCCAAGCACAACGAAATACAGAGGATACAAACTGAGTTGACTGAAAAGGAATTGACAATAGACGCTAAGGATGCTGAAATAGAAGATCTCAAATCTGAATTAGCCAAGCTTCTGGAAAAATCATCCGAAAAGCAACAAACTGACGCCGAAAATCTAACGTCGCATACGGATGAATTGAATTTGAAGCTATGTGAAGAAATTGAAAGCTTAAGAGTTGAATTCAAGCCAAGAAAGAACAACTGCAGATGCTCCAAACTGAGTTGGTTGAAAAATCATCAACAATAGAAGCTAAGGCTACCGAAGTTGAAAATCTGAAATATGAATTAGCAAAGCTTCAAGAAAAATCATCCGACCAGGCCCAAGAGCAACAAGCTGCAATGAATTTGAAACTTCTTCAAGCTGAAACTGAGGTTCAAGCTCTAAGCAACAAACTATCAACAATGGCAGAAGAGATGGAGATGCTAAGGGCACAACAGCGACAACCCCAGCAACCAAGCGAAACAGATGATACCATCCGATCAATTCTGAAGGACATACAAACCACGTCAATAAATGAATCTGAAGAAGATACTGAAATAGATGATGATTCGGATGATTTTGTTAATGCTGAGTCTAAAAAAAAAAGTGTCATGTCTCCTTCTTCATTGGCCAAAGGGGTAAAAGAACGAGTGGACCGCAAGAGGAAAAATAAGGGTGATTCCTGCGGGGACAAAGGGGATGAATTAAACATTCAAGTTTATAAGAAAAGAAACATAGATCCCCAACTACCACTCAAAGATGATCTTGAGCCTGTTAAGCTCATGAAGAAAGAAGTCATGGATGCAATGAACCATATTTACCAAAAATTTGGGGGAAAGGAGTAAGTGAAACTAATATTGTTGAATTTCAAAATATCAAATTATTCATGCTTCTGATAATACTTATGTAAATATGGTTTTTGTACTGAAATATTAATATGCTCCTCACATTATGCAGCGCGGTTGTCTATCAAGCAGGAGAGATTGTGCCAATAATGGACCTGAGAAGTACAATGCCAATCTTACACAACGATAAACTAGAAAACTTTGTATGTATTGTACTTATTAAGCTTTGATATGTGATATTTTATTTTCAGAAAGAATAACTAGTTTTCTTTGTTTACAACACATCGACACCTGGGCGTTCCTCGTACAACATATACTACAAAAAAAGAAAAAAGACAGAATTGGAACTGTTTTTACATCGGATAGCTGGGTAAGAATCGTCCTAATTCCTTAACGTATAAGATTATTAATTGATTGCTGAAAACTAATATTGAAAATGTAATTTAGAATTTTGTTGTAAGAGGTGGGGAAGATTACAGACCAGTCGTGGCAGAAAAGATAGACAACGTGTTGAAAGAGGCCATGAAAACTGATGAGATATTCATTTTCCCAATCAACACACCTAGGGCAGGAAATGAACAGACTGGAGTCTGTGATCACTGGACACTACTCGTTTTCTCGGAAAGCGAAATGGCCTGAACCCTCTACAACTCTTACATCCACCCAAAGGCAAAGAAAGATTGGCATTTGGAAAGGGCAAAAAAACTAGTGAGTAATCTACGACTATTTAATCAAAATACAACAAAAAAAATCACGCATTAACTTTTTTTTTTTTTTTTTGTGAATATTTTACTTTACAGGTAAACCACGTTGAAGGAAAGATGCGTGAAATAATCAAAGAATTGCCCCTAGATAAAACCTTCAAAAGATTCAAAGGATTAAGCCAGAAAAACTTCAAATGTGAGATAAAAACATGTGCAGAATCACCCCAACAAGCGCCAAACACTGAAGACTGCGGCATCATCGTCTGCATGCTAATTGAATATCTATTAAAAGGGTCATCAATACCCAAAAAATATGACATTCATCAGTGCAACAAATACAGAGCGAGAATGGTTGAGGGGATGATGCTAGCAGGGGGGCACATGAAGAAATGAACTGGCGGACATCCAATTTTGTAATAATTATAATGTTTGAAATTTTGTAATTTTTGTATATATATATATATATATATATATATATATGATGAGTACACAAGTCTTGTAATTTTTGAATGAAATTTGAATTCTGAAGGTGATTGTGGGGTAATGACTGGTTTAGTTACTGAATTGTCATAATTTAAGTCAAGTGTACATGTAATTTTTTGTAAAGAATCAGGATGAGTACACAAGTCTTGTAATTTTGTAATTTTTTAATGAAATTTGAATTCTGAAGGTGATTGTGGGGTAATGACTGGTTTAGTTACTGAATTGTCATAATTTAAGTCAAGTGTACATGTAATTTTTTGTAAAGAATCAGGATGCAAAGTTTCAGAATCGTGATGCATGGTTTCTAAAATCGCGATGCATGATGTCTGCATCGCGATGAATGATTTCTGCATCG
The DNA here is from genome assembly GCA_016624345.1 of Platycodon grandiflorus. Lineage (NCBI taxonomy): Eukaryota > Viridiplantae > Streptophyta > Magnoliopsida > Asterales > Campanulaceae > Platycodon > Platycodon grandiflorus. The sequence goes on from CM028364.1 coordinate 16,257,948, forward strand.
CGATGAATGACATCTGCATCGCGATCTCTGAAACCTTGCATCGCGATGAATTAATCAGGATGACTACACAAGTCTTGTACTTTTGTAATTTTTGAATGAAATTTGAATTCTGAAGGTGGTTGTGGGGTAATGACCGGTAAATTTACTAAATTTTCATAATTTTAAGTCAAGTGTACATGTAATTTTTGTAAAGAATCAAGATGCAAAGTTTCAGAATCGCAATGCATGGGTTCTAAATCGCGATGCATGATGTCTGCATCACGATGAATGATTTCTGCATCGCGATGAATCACATCTGTATCGCGATACCTGAAACCTTGCATCGCGATGACTACACAAAATTATGATGTATATATATATATGATGACTACACAAGCCTTGTAAATTTTGTAATTTTTAAATGAAATTTGAATTCTGAAGGTGGTTGTGGGCATTTAATGACTGGTAAAGTTACTAACTTTTCATAATTTTAAGTCAAGTGTAATTTTTGTAAAGAATCGCGATGCAAGGTATTCGAATCGCGATGCATGGTTTCTAAATCGCGATGCAAGATGTCTGTATCGCGATGAATGAGTTCTGCATCGCGATGAATGAGTTCTGCATCGCGATCTCTGATATGTGCATTGCGATCTATGATTACTGCATCGCGATGTAACTTGCAACACAAAAATAAAATATCACTAAAATAAAAATGAACAATTGATAAAAATGACAAAAAAATATAACTAAAAAAAAAATTCAAAAATATGAAAACACAATTTCATTGACACTAATAGTTCAGTAAACATTGAATAAAATAAGAATCAAGGTTGTATTGTCTCTCTACATGACCTAGAGTTGTAGTTACAAAGCTTTTTACATCTGCTACATTTCATTTTCCTTTTGCTTGATGATTCACCAGTTGATGCAATCCTCTTCTTCTTCGGACGTCCGGCTAATCTGTTCATTATTGGTGGTAAAATGGTATCGCTTTTGGACAAATTGTTTAGCTCGTACTTCTCCGTAGTTGGAATTGACATTAATATTCTCTCGTAACACTTGGTGTAATAACTTGTCAGGAAGTAATGTTCAACAATATTATCAACCTTTTTTGAACATCTCATTACCACAACTGTAGCATGGCAACATGGGAATCCTTGGATCTGCCACTGATAGCACGAACATGTTCAATTCTCCAAATCAACCGTAACACTTGGATTGGACAGAACCTCATATATTACGTCACGTACCATCCGGACATGCCATGTGACGCCAATGATTAAATACTCCCTCCACTTTTTATCCATCTTCCAACATAATAATCTATCCCATTTTCTTCCATTGCTAATTCTCTCCGTAAACCATTTCATGATTTTTGATCTTATACAGTCAACCATGTGAATAATGGGAAGAGCTCGAGCATTTAAAATCCAATTATTGAAAGATTCCACAGCATTTGATGTCATCTCAGCATACCTGTTCTCACGACAATGTGCAATAGACCACTTATCGTATGGAATATTGGACAAGAAATCACAAGCAACCTGTCCCCCTTCTTTTTTGAATACTTCAAGTTTCTCATTGAATATTCTGACAGTCGGGGCATACGCACAATCCTTCAATATTGAACACATCTTGCTGCGAAACACGCTTGAATAACGTTTATCACCAAACATTTCTTTCAAATTACGATATAAGTGCACCAAGCAGAAGAAATGTTTTGAACTATCAAAAACATCACATATGACTTCCATTAAACCTACATTTCTATCGGATACAAACAACACATCCCGATCTTCTGTTGCTTCTTTTATTTTTGAAAGAAACAAAGACCAATTTTTCTGATTTTCAGCACTTACAACCGCAAATACAAATGGAAAAAGCCCTGCATATAAACAATACAATCCTTAAGATAATGTTCAAACAAATAATTTTTTACAGTAACTGATTTTTTTTTTTTTTTAAGTACCTTGATTTCCATCTTTGGCCGTTGCAGACAAAAGCGTGCCTTTAAATCGAGATTTCATAAAGGTGCCATCTATAAACAATATAGGACGGCAATACTTAAAACCATCTACGCATGCCCGAAACGAAATGAACAAACGACTGAAACGATTCGTAATAGGATCTGATTCAACTACTGCAAAACTGCCCGGATTACTCCTATGCAATGCTTTGATGTACCATTGCAGCTCCTGAAAAAAATCATCATAACCACCAAAAATCCTACTACGAGTCTTTTCAACGCTTCTCCATGCCTTACTGTAACTTACCTCAATGCCATAGTGGGTCCTCATGTGATCAATTACATCGGCTGGGGAATAGCTTGGTTGACTACGAACATTTTCAACAATCAAATCTGCAATTATACCACAACCCATCCTTTTTAAATAATCAATTGAATCAAACATGGTGACTTTACATCTGTGTGTAAGGTTGCACTTGTATATGGATGCTGAATTGCCAAGACTTGAAACAGATGCCTTGATAAACCAACTGCAATCATCATCGAAATTCCTTCCACATACAACACTAACCCTCTCATTGTTGTTCTTCACAAAAACATAATCAAAACCAATGTTGAAGGAATACTTTATCAGTTGCCTCCGAAATTCATCCAACCCACCTTTAAAAATTTGCCCAACACCAGTAATAGCAGATGCCCAACCAGCAGTTAAAAGATCCTTTTGTGATTGATTAGGACATATGTCATAACATGGAACACTTTCATCATCAGTTTTTAAAAATACAGAATTGATATTGCTTTGATTCGATGATGATGCATCACGATTGGAATAACTTGAACTGCTATTACAGACTGAAGCATCCCAACGAGACATCCCTGCATCGCGATGAGAAACACTAGCATCGTGATAAGGCACTGTTGCATTGCGATGAGAAATATCTGCATCGCGATGCGACATACCTGCATCGCGATGAGAAATATCTGCATCGCGATGCGACATACCTGCATCGCGATGAGCCATATCTGCATCGCGATTAGTAATCCCTAAATCATGATGCCCGCTAAAGGAAACAAAATCAAATCCAACTCTATTCAATCCAATTCTATTCAATCCGTAACTTAAAGCATTTTGATTTTCAGAAACGTCTACTGATATAATGCTAACTGATAAAATTTTGGCAAACAATACCATATTTACACAATCATCATCATTCGACAAAAAACAATTCGTATGAGATCCCAATGAATATTTCAAAGATAAATTCTGAGCTTCAACATTGGAATACTTACCTGTTATTAATCGAATCAAATCAGCTATTCCAAAATTTTCAGAAACTTTATGAACGATAGTACAACTTCTGAATTTCACCATTAACATGATCGCATTCTCCATAATAGAAAAAAATAGGGTTTTCACTCGTGTTTACAACATCAATAGACGAAGTGCTTTAGGAAGAAGATAATATACAGCTTTTGGCGAGGCCTGATATGTGTTTTCAATCGAGTTTCACGTTGCATGAGGAACACTTTAGGAATAATATTTTGAAACTGCCTTTTAGCGGTTTAAAAAAAAATGGTAAACTGTAGATAAAAAATATTTGAAAAAATGGACCGGCCAGCAATTTTGTCAAAAAAAAAATTTCTACTGGGCTTAATATCAATCCCGACATAAAGAACTTCTAAGTTAGAGTATTGGTAGACCAAAAAGTGAGCATGAAATTTGTTGGAAGACAAAATTATCTTTGAAACTAACAACATAAATCTCTTATTTATGGATGAAGCTTCCATTTTCACCGCGGTTTGATCGTTCAAATCTTCGAAGAAACTTCCGTTAGATCCAACCAGTTCTTCTCTCTCATGTTTACTCTCTGCAGACTTAGAAGAGATAACCTAATGATTAAGATATTACTCCCTTAAATCTTAAATTATTGTCTTCTTTTTTTTAATTTCAAAATAATTATCTTATTTAAATTTTTTTTAAGATAATATTTTTATTATTTTATATTTACTTTTTCTTTTTAATTTAAATATATGTCACATAAACATAAATATTAAAAAAAAATTAAATATTATATTAATATTAATAATTATATTTTTAATTTATATGTTAAATTAAACAAAATACAGTAATAATTTAAAAACGAAGTCAGTCGGTACTAGATAACAAACGTACATGTACATTATTGCTTATAAGCAAACATCATTCTTTAAGCTGTCCAATCAAAACCTTGTCATTAGTCTTGTTGGCCACCACGCATTAGACTTCAAACCACACACGTGTACGGTAGTCAAGAAGGCCACGAACGACACAGCTCCCATCATACTAACTTAATCTCTCAAAAACAGTTACTCCAGTATAATCAACATTATTGCTTATAAATTTTAAACAATTGCCAACTTTAGCTATCGGAACCGACTTTAGCCACCAAACTTTAATTATTTAATCTAATTATGTGAGTGACGAACCGACATTCTCATCATTAAGATTCGAACTTTGTTACTGTTCTAGATTGATTATTCTACTTCATTTTGCCTCTATCAAATCAAATATCCTACGACTGTTTGCCTATTTTAATTTCTATCTTCAGTAATACTATTCGTTAAACTATTCCAAATCTTACATGTATATTAACACATATATATTGTGTTTAATAATTTTTATAATTAAATTCAGTTTATATAATTAAGTGTGAGTGCTCAAAAAATGAAGTTGCATCTTTGTTTAATGTTTATGTTTTCATTTTTTTTTTTGTTACGTGTTTCAGCGATTGCCTTGATAAAAAACATGTTTTTGGCGTAAATTTTTACTCTATCTACCTCATTTATATTGGTCAACTTTTCTTATTTTGCTGTGTTAAATAATTTGGTTACTTATATTGGTTACTTACAAAGAGACAAATTTTTTTTTTTTAGAAGTCAACATATAACTAAATCAAATTAAAATTTTACATACTTTACTTATGTTTTAGTAACTAAAATTTTATTAATTAAAAACTATTTTAATAATATTATGGATGACAACTTTCATAACGTTATAAAAATTATTAAATTTATGTTAATTATCCGTCAAATTTTAGCTAAGTTGACCCAATAAAATCAAAATGTACTCTTCGCCTGGAACGGAGGGAGTATTTTTTTTAATTCGTGTACTATTTTAAATGTACTATTTTAAATAAATTTTTTTTTAATTCGTGTGCTGGGTCAAACAAAATAATAATTTAAAGACAGAGGGAGTAATTAATTAAATAAATCGTATAAGTGAAAATTCAAAAATTAGACAATGATTGTTGATGCATTTATTAAAAATGAAAATAGTGAGAATATAAATGAGACGGAGAGAGTATAGTTTCCTTTTTTATGGTTATGATCGTTGAAGCACTCAAATTATTGCTAATTAGAAAGAAATCACTTGGATGCATTAGCGGCAAAATTGCTACTCTAGACTAGAAACCAACATTATTTTAAAGATATTTTTCTTTAGACAAGAACAAACCAATTCTTCCTTCAAAATTTTAAAAGAGAGAAGGAGGAAAATCAGCCGCCATAAAAGAAGAGGAGAAGAGCAGGAAAACTTTATTTTATTTCATTTTTTTTTATTTAGATGTTACGGCAGCATGCACTGAACTCGTTCCTTATAATTTTTCGAGATTAATCCTCAGTTTCACTTGACCACGTGTCAATTAGTAAGAGCAATGACAATTCATCCAAACCTTCAATTGAAAATGCAAGTACTTGCACATTAATTTTCTTGGGCTATAATGTTTGACATACGATATCTCAAAGATATCCAAATTCCAAAATATGTTTTACTCTATCTGTTTTAGATAAAGAGTTTACTTTTCTTTTTTAGAAGTTAATATGTGACTAAATCAAATATTTAAAATTCACATAATTTACTTATATTTTAGGAAATAAAATTTTATTAATTAAAACTACCTTAACAATACTATGGATTACAATTTTCATAACATTGTAAAAACAACTAAATTTATGGAAATTATCGGTCAAATTTTAACTAAGTTGACCCAAAAAAATCAAAAGTGGACTCTTTGCTTGGAACGGAGGGAGTACTTCCATAATGTTGAAAGGTGAAAATTTTAATTTTGAAATGTGAATTTTAATTTAAAAATTTTTGACATATATTTCCTCCATTTCAGGCAAAGAGTCCACTATATTATTTTGAGATATTTTATATTAAGAATTCAGTATCTAAAATTATGTCTTCATTCTGCATAAACTTTTCAACTCTATCCTCCAAACGTAGTATAAACATTTTGAATATGCTTAAGTATTTTTGTAATTTTAACCAACTTTAATGATACTTATATATTCTTTAATCATTAAACTTTTTAAACGTAGATTCTTTGGTGGAGGAGTAAGTAATATTAATTTAAAAAACACAGTTTTCCATGATATAAAATTATTCTAATTGGTCTACTGTTACTCCTCAACAAGCTCATCTTGGAGAATGGCTTATAACTGCAAGAGAGATATTTAACCAAGTGTTGTGGAAAGGCTTCAAAAAGGAAAATAACATTTTTATTCCGATAAATGAACTTTGGAATTGGTTATACCAAAAAGAAATTTAAAAAAAATGAGAGAAGGTATATTTATAGGCAATTTTGTTTCTGCTCATTTGAATACTATATATATATACTATTTCTGTTTTTAAATTATTGTCTTATTTAATTTTTTAAGTCAAATTAATTATTTTTTAAATAAAAAATTAACATTAAAATTTTTAAATCATAAAACACCTATTTCGTAATACCAAATAAATATTATAAATTACGTGTTTATGATTTTAAAAAAACTAAATGTCAAATTTTATTTAAAAAATAGTGAATTTAACTCAAAAAAAAAAAATCAAAAAGGAAGAGTTGAGTATTTATAAATTGTACTGTACTATGTATAAATAAAAGAACACATAAATACTGCAGAGGCGGTAAAAGCCAAAATGAATGGATGATGGTATCAAATGAGGCATCATGATTGATGATGGCCATGGCCATAACATGCATGCTCTTGAAATTGGCGTAAAGACAGGAACTGTGGGACCCGCAAGCACAGGTCATGTGGGCAAGTAGGCAGATCAGACTGAAACCAGAAGATATAAATCTATCACATGGTAAGGCCACGTGTCCTTTAAGACGATACTAACAATTTATATACTCGCACAAAGATTGTTTGTATCTATAGCTTCATTTTGATTGGATACAGACATACATGTCACAAGTGGCCGGCCTCGTACTACTTTGTTCTCTGCTTTTACTACATAAAGAAAGAAAAATATCTTTTTTTTTAAATAAAAAATTATTTATTCTGAAATAAACGATGAGAGAGAAAAGAGACCACGGTGGTGTATCTAGCACCAGATATTTACGTCCTGCCCTCACATATCTGCCCGTTCATTCTCCGCCACTGAATCAGTCCACGTTTATGGATCGTACTCATGAGGTGCTCTTAAAGTTCCCGGGCAGCTCTGCCCGTAAATTTTTCAGTTGAAAGTCTTGGGAGGAGGAACGAGGAATCCTCCCTTCCCAAGATGCTATTCTCTCTCTTTTTAAACTTGAGTTGAGCCTTGTCTTTCATTCCTATCCATCGACCTTGCCTACACAAATTTATAGCCTTGACTTGCTTCGGGTAATTTTTTTGTCTAGCACTTTTTTTTTTTTTTTTTTTTAATTTTATAAAATTACCGAATAAATAAATCATCAATTAAAACAGGACTTTTATTTTTATTTTTATCTTTAACAATGATAATTTATAAATCTCTCACTCCCCATGACATGAAATTTGAATTCGCAATCGCATATACCAAGGCGTTGTTTATTAGGTCAACTTTTATTCTCCATTGTTTTCCATCTCTATCAAAGCGTAAGTGATTTTCTGCTTCCATCAACATCAACTCCAATAAACACCTCTATACAACCCTCTAAAAATTAAATCTCTTTCATTTTAACCAACAAATCTAATATATTATTTTATTTTTCCTTCATGAATGATCATGTGTAGGATAAGTCATAAAAGACTTTCTATATTTTGCAGATAGCATCTCTAAAAATAGTTTTAGATCTTGCTCCAGCTAAGTGATTTTTGCCCATCAAATCAAGTGATTGTGTAGGATCATACGCAATAGCTCTATTTATCAGCTTCCTTTATAATCATACTTGCTATTTCCCCGTCTTCAACGGATGTCCCTATTTAGAGCAACTACAATGGCATTCATTACCAACCCTCTAAAATCATTTTTACAGATTTTTAACCTCCTTGAACCCACAATGGACACCTAAGAGCATCCACAATGATAACTCCCAATATCACTCTCTAAACACCTTCTAGTTTCACTTTTTCAATACTCTAAAAATAAATCCACTTCAACAAGCACTTTCTACATAACCCTCTAAAAATTAAATATCTATCATCTCAACTAACAAACATAACTATCATTCTATTTTCTCTCTTTTTTATTTCTATTTTCCTTCCACAATTAAAATAAAATATTTTATATTTTAAATATATATATTCTATAAAAAATACCCATCCGTCTGTAAATTATTGTCATCTTTGATCAAACATGAATTAAGAAAAAATAATTGTCTTAATTATTAATATTGGTATAGTGTGTAATTTTCTTTAATGCTCATGTTTATGTGGCCTATAATTAAAGTATGGAGAAAAAGTAAGGGTAAAATGGTAAAAGTGATGTACTAAAAAGAAAAATTTTAAACAAAACAATTATTTTGGAATAGACAAAAAAGGAAAGAAAGGCAATAATTTTGGAATTTGTAGTTACTATTCCTTCTAAACCACTCTCTATATTAAGAGAGTGATTAAACTTATTTTAGGGATAGATAGTTAATAAAGAGAGTCATTGTAGGAGTAGAGGAGTTAAAAATCTTTAAAATTAGTTTTAGAGAGTTAGTAAAATACTACCATTGTGGATGCTCTAAGAGCATCCACAGTGGTAACACTCTATACCACACTTTAAACATCTCGTTTTCTGTTCCAGTTTTAGAGCATCCACAATGGTAACACTCTATACCACACTCTAAACATCTCGTTTTCTGTTCCAGTTTTGCTTTTTTAACACTCTAAAAAGAAATTCACTCCAACAAGCACTTTCTATACAACCCTCTAAAAAATAAATTTCTTTCATCTCAACTAAAATACCTAACTACCATTCTATTTTATTTATTTTTTATTTCTATTTTCCCACCCTAATCGGAATAAAATATTTTATATTTAAAATTTTATATTCTATGAAAAAAAAATTGGATGTTTTAATAATTTAGTTACTTTTATCTAAAAATATATGTCATTCTAAGGGGCAATTTATGTTTAAAAAAATATTTTAGTTATTAATTTTTGTCCACTTATATATTAAGAATACGAGACAAATGATTTTTTTGGTTGAAAAGAATTTCTAGTTAATTCACAAATTTTATATAATAAAATAGATATCATTCTATTTGATTGATTGATAAAGTTTATGATGTAATGTAACAAAAAGAATATGTATATTATACTCACTCCGTCCCTTAATTATTGTCTTATTTGACCCGGCACACGGATTAAGAAAAAATAATTGACTTGATTATTAACATTGGTATAACGTGTAATTTACTTTAATGCCCATGTGTATGTGGTCCATAATTAAAGTAGGGGAAAAAGTAAGGGTAAAATGGTAAAAGTGATGTCCTAAAAATGAAAATTTTCAAACAAGACAATTATTTTGGGACGAACAAAAAAATAAAAGAAAATAATAATTTAGGGACGGAAGGAGTAAGAACATTAAAAAAAAAAAAAAGGTGAGATGATTAATTTTCAAAGCTTATATTTTTATTTTTTTTAAGTAACAAGAGTGAAAATAGCTCAATTTGGATGACCCAACAGGCCAACACCTCACTCTAAATGTTACTATTTATTCTAAATCACACTATATGCTAAGAGGGTGATTTAGTAAATTTTAGAGATAGAGGGTGGAATTATTATTTAGTATAATTTTTGTCTAAACAAAGTGGTTATTTTTTAATAGAATTCTTAAAATTTACTCTTTCTAATGTTTACATGTAATTTTATAATATATACACTAAAGATAATTATGTATGTTATGTATTACTATAATGTTTTAAAAGTTAATATCCTTAATTTGGTGAAAAAATAATTTTTACTCATTTTGAAACAAAGAAATACATAATTTTGAGTAAAAAAGTCAATCTTAATGTATGTGATAAATCGTGAACCCAGAAGGCTTGACAGTAGTGAGTTCTTGTATAAAACGATCTATTTCGAAAGATTTTCTGCTTTCAACTCTTACTAGAAATAAATTATTTTTGGACCGGTAACAAATTCAATACTGCAAAATCAACATGGTATGGGACACAGTGGAAGAAAAAGAGACAAATGGTGGGCTTGGCTTTTTTGGGATATTGTTGTTTTTTGGCTAAGATTATCATGTTTTTGACCAACGTACTATGGTCGGGGAGCAAAATTGACAATCGTACCCTCAAAGACCCATTTTTGCCCTATGTACTTGCATAAGTTGGAAACAATTGACATACCCTTTATCTTCCCATCCAAAAACTTAACGGCCGTCTGACGTGAAAATTATTTTTGTGTTAAATCTCCACCGTGGCAGCCAAGTGGATATTTAGCGGAGTCCAGAAGTAAAATGGTGGGAAAATTAGTGTACTTCCGAACTCCACTGCCTTTGACGTGGAAAAATTAGTGAGGATGAAAATGACAATGAGGAAGACATTAGAAACCATTACACTATCTTTGAGCCTAATTTTACCACCATTTTATTTTCGGACTCCACTAAATATCCACTTGGACATTTAACACAAAAACAATTTCCACGTCAGACGGCCATTAAGTTTTTTGATGGGAAGATAACGGGTGTGTCAATTGTTTCCAACTTATGCAAGTACTTAGGGCAAAAGTGGGTCTTTGATAGTACGATTGTCAATTCTGCTCCCCGACCATAGTACGTTGGTCAAAAACATAATAATCCCTTTTTTGGCTTGTATTGTACAAGTGGGTGCATGGTATTATAATGAGGTAGCTCATATTGGATCATCTCTCATTAGAATCCTTTACAATGTTGGATTGTGAAGAAGTCCACTTGATTCGCTCAATTCCTGTGTTTGTCCGGTTTTACAATCCTTTGGTGAGAAGGATTTGTAAACTTGGTGGGTCATCAATTCATCATTATATAAAGGGATTCTTCCCCGAATTGAAGAGAAAGAGAGGCAAAATCGAGAGAGAAGAAAGTAGTGTCATGGTCGTTCTACATCGTTTGTGCACTACACCGATTTGGAGAATTTCGTTCGTCGAATTGTGAGTTCTCGTATGTTGTTTTGGGTGTGGTATTTTGGGTATAATTGAGACTTTGTATTTTGGGTATTTGTTAAGCCACAATTATTTATATTTGTATCTCCGTTTGATTAGTGAAAACCTTTGCCGCCTCCACCCGTAGTCGTAGGGAATTTCCTGAATCACGTAAATTCTTGTTTACCTTATTTCTGCATTATTTCAATTCGTTATTTTTGTTATTTTTTTGTCCAATTTCAATCATTTGGGATTGCAATTTTAACAAATTGGTATCAGGGCTATTGGTTCATTTGAGTCTGTTGGGATTTGTAATTATTTGTTTGATTGAATTTTGGTTAATCATGGCGTCGGTAAAATACGAGATTGGAAAATTGATGGCAAGAACGATTGTGGACCTTGGCGCATAAAAATGTGTGCTTCGTTGGTTCAGCAAGGATTGTTTAAGGCGTTAAAGGGTAAGGAGGCTTTGCCTGCGAAACTGTCGGATGAAGAAAAAGATGACTTGTTAAAGCGTACTTGGTGTTATTCATTTATCACTTGGTGATGATATTTTGGGAGAAATTGTAGACGAGACATCACCAGCAGGTTTGTGGCTTAAATTGAAAGCTTTGTATATGACGAAGTCGACTTTATTTGAAGCAATAGCTCTACATTCTTCGTATGAGAGAAGATACGCCCGTTAAAGATCACCTTAGTAATTTTGATAAAATTATTATGTCTTTAGAAAATATTGATGTCAAAATTGATGATGAAGATCAACCTTTGATTTTGTTATGTTCTTTACCTCCTTCGTTTGAGCATTTTGTTAACACTATGCTATATGGTCGAGACACTCTTTCCATGGAGGATGTGAATGCATCGTTGAACTCTAAAGAGTTAAAGAAAAAGGTGTCTTGAAATTTGGATGATAATCAGGCTCATGGTTTGGTTGTTGAGGTAGAACAAGTGATAAAGACACGAACAAAAATAGAGGCAAGTTTAGATCTAAATCTAAGACCAGAAAAAATCAATGTCACTATTGTAAGGAAGAAGGCCACTGGAAAGATAAACGTCCGAAGCTCAAAGGAAAGAAAAAGATTATTGATTCCTCAACCACTAGTGATTCTGCTAGTTTTGCCAAGGAAACTTCTGATAGTGCTTTAGACGTCCTCTCAGTATGAGTTGGGTCATCCGGTGATGGTTGCGTTCTTGATTCAGATTGCTCTTATCATATGTGTCCTAACAGGGATTGGTTCTTTTCCTACCAGTTAATTAATGGTGGGGTTGTTTTGATGGAAAATAATATGCTCTGTAATGTAGTTGGGATAGGAACAGTTCGAATTAAGATGCATGATGGTATTGTTAGGACTTTGACTAATCTTCGACATGTGCCAGATTTGAAGAAAAATCTTATCACTTTGGGTGCCCTTAATTCACTCGGTTGTAAATACACAAGTGAAGGTGGAGTTTTGAGAGTATCTAGTGGTTTTCTTGTTGAGATTCATGGAAAATTGGTTAATTGTCTCTATTTGCTTCAGGGTAGCATTGTTGTTGGTATTGCATCAGTTTCTGTAGGTTCTTCTTCAGATCCAGATTCAGATAACACTCGTTTGTGGCATATGCGTCTTGGGCATATGAGTGAGGCAAAGATGTCTATTTTGAGTAAACGAGGTTTATTGGAAGGTCATAAAACAGGGAAGCTTGACTTTTGTGGACATTGTGTTTATGGTAAGCAAAGCAGGGTGAAATTTACAGGGGCTATTCACAACGAAGGGCACATTAGATTATATCTATTCTAATTTTTGGGGTCCCTCAAACTAAGTCATCCAAAGGAGGTTCCCGGTATTTAATGACATTTATAGATGATTATTCGAGATATTCTCAAGCACGAGAATGATGCTTTTCCGACCTTCAAGAAATTTAAAACACTTGTTGAGAATCAGACAAGCAAGAAGATCAAGTGTTTCAGAACATATAATAGCTTGTTTCAGAATGTGCAATTTAATTAATGAATTGTTAGTTCTTCTTTCAATGTTCATTTAATAGCTTGTTTCTATAGTTTCATCTTCAAAAAAATTGTTTCTATCCAGATTTTATCATAACCTCCTCTTCAAAATTTTAGTTTCCATGACTTCCTCTCACACATAAAATCGTTAATGAAAAATACAACATTCATGGAGATTGTTTATGTAGCTGAAGATAATGAAGACCATGTTTCCGGCAATAGCGGAGATGATGAAGACCATGTTTTCGGCTGTAGCGGAGATGATGAAAACCATGTTTCCGGCAATAGCGGAGATGATGAAAACCATGTTTCCGGCAATAGCGGAGATGATGAAAACCATGCTTCTAGTGTGACGACCTGAGTCCGAGATTCGATGTTGAACCCCAACTCGGAGCGCCAAACCGAAGAAAGACTAAGTAAAGCGAGCCACAAAAGCTCGAAATCAAAACCAGAGCAGCGGAAAACTTAAAACAAGGCAGCGGAATAACAAATGAACTTGAGCCTCAAAGCTCGAATAACAAGAATCCCAACATATAATAATAACCTCTACGGCTAAACAAGCGCCGGAGAACAACAACACCTAAAACACCACGAGACACACGCTCGGGAAAACAATAAGTAAAATACCAACGGGCACACGGCCACAACAACTAAGAAAACTGGAATTATAAAAGTTATACAACCGGCACGACTCCACAAGTCGGCACCAAATACAAGTCTAGAAAATACAAGAATCTCTACCCGACATACTAAGTTTACATAACTCAGTTTAACCCACGACCTCACAAGTACATGAAATAAATATAAAATACTAACTAAATACAACTAGAGGATCTTCGAACTAGGGCCTCACCGCACCGAAACATATTCGCAACTAAGGAAAACAAATATGGAAGGGATGAGTCGAATGACCCAAGAAGCTACTAATGAAACAATATGGCATGGCATTATGCACATAAGAATAACAGAAAATAAACAGTTGTAGCACATAAGACAACCAACCCTATACTCACGAGAGGCTCAGTAGCCGCCAACCGTCATGCACTGGTTGGAGACCACGACCAACATTCGTTCATATAGGAAGCACATAAAATGTAAATAAACACATAAAGGTGGATACGGTGGATTCGAGGTACACCTCCGAAATCCCTTGAAACACTTCCGACCTTATCGCTCCATGAAGCCGTAGTAAACGATCATACTGCCGCTCCACAGAACTATCAAGGATGCCTCTGCTGCTATCCAACAAGATAATAATAATAATAGATTCTCGCTTCGCTCCATAGAACCAAAATAATCAACTGTGCCGCTGATGCTAGGCACGTTTCCCAATATCAACCGCGAACATAAATAGATGATTGTGCTGCTGCTTTTGTACACAAATCACGAAGGGACCGGTGCTCGTATCCCAAGAAAATATATGTACCCGATCGCGTCAAGCACGATCTACAAGTACCCAACAATAAATGTACCCGACCGCATCAAGCACGATCTACAAGTACCCGTTGTGGACCATTTTCTGTATCCACGTCGACATATCGCTCGATCCCCTACGACTCGAGACAATACGGCTCTAGCCACTTATAGGTATCACAAGGGACCGGTGTTCGTATCCCAATGCATACAAAACAATGTCGACAATACACAGTCGTCGTTTATTCCGTTCAACTGTGGGACTAGAGAAAACCCCTACCGTGGCCAACGGTAGGGCGAGGCCCAGTGTATTGGCCTTCGGCTATTACGAAGCCTCTGCTCCCGCAATAACCGAGCGTCAATACACCTCCAATGCACATATGCCAGCTGGACTCGATGCAATGCACAAGTAGATGTTTACTTATGCCAAACTAATCTAAATGTGTTCTATTGAATCACAACTTAATAAACCAAATCATGATGTGTTCTATTGAATCACAACCCAAAGAAGTCAAACAATAATGTGTTCTATTGAATCACAAACTAGATCAACACAATGTGCTTGTAAATACTAAACACACAATCAATCATCAAAGTAGGATGATTGTCCTATTGCTTACTAGAACAACCACACATACATCACATCATTTAAGTCCGCAATTGCTAGACTTAACCATCATAACATATGTAAGCCTAATCGTACTTACAATCATAATTCAACGCGCTACTAACACGTGAAACCTAGGATCTCTACGGTATCCCACGATCACAATACACTTCATCTCATGTATATATAATCCTCCTCATTTCTGTCGTATGTGAAATATATTACGACTCCCTACAAGTCACATCGCTCGAAATGGAACGATACCCAAGATGTGCCATACTACCTAGAATACTACTAACTCGTCATCCGACGATTGAGACTATTCATCTCATATGGAATGTCATGCACTAAAGGTATGACTACACGATAACACTTAAGGAGAGATCTAAAATGGATAATTAACCCTTGCTAAGGCATAAGGTTGAGTCAACAATTTACCGCACACCATAGTCAGTAATGTTTGACTAAGTCAACCCAAGTCGAGTCCTATCGAGTCATGATGTCAACAATTCGTCATCCCACACCGTAGGAGACCACAATACAACCTATATAGGTTTATACTACACGTTACCACATTACACGACGTATAATCTCTACGTCTTATACAACACCGCTAGAGTTGGTCACCAATAACTAAACCTCGGACAAACCATAATATTATCCTTAATAAACAGTGTCAACCAAAATAATCAACTTTCGGGGTATATACTGCCCGTATGAATCTCACGAGTCATCGCGAGAGTTCTAACGATAAAAATCTCAAAAGGGCTACACATGCTCGGTAGAACTAAAACAAGTCATCGGCGATTATAATGCTGAAACCCAACTATAACGTAACCCACGAGTCTATAACTCGGAAAACAACAACGATCCCAAAGAGTCTCTAACACTAGGAGACGTCAATACAACATGTACAACAACAACATGTACCACAATCATCATTCACAAGTCTCTAATATTTTGAGACTACGATATCAACAACAAATCATCAATACTCAACAAATAGCATGCTAAAAATTCATATTGAACATGTATAGCACATAGAAATTCCATATACACCATGTATAGCATGTAACCATCATGATATTATACTACGATGCTCAAAATCTAAGAAGGAGATTAATAACTTACCACACAACGCAAATCCTCCACGAAATCCAAGGGCTTCGGGTGGAAATGTACTCCTCCGCGAACTCTACGCCGCTACGGAGTCCAAACGTCGATCCCAAACTCGAACCAAGCTCGAATCGAACTTCCTCTCTCTCAAAACACCACTTTCTCTCTCTAAAACGTGGGGGAAGAGATGGGTTAGTGATATACCAATGGATCGGACGATCCCTTTGGATAGAAACGTTCCCCTCGTCGCTAGCTACGCTCCGACGAAGACGGCTCGCCAATCCGACTCCGAACGAACAAGATATTGCGATTCTTCTCTTCTTCTCTCTCCTTTCTCTCTCTAGTCTCTCTCTCTCTATTTTCTGGTTTGGGGGTGAGAATGAGGGAGAAAATAGAGTTGGGTTTTATTATTAATACCATGGGTAAGTATTTGGTCCAATCCCGGGCTTGTTTGAGCATTTTAAACCACTTAAAGATGTTAAAAACCGAGAAACAACGAAAACCGGACGAACAGAGCACCAGTGTCTGTCCGTCTTCGCACGACCGTGCCAAAAATAGGCGCACGGTCGTGCCAACCCTCATGGAAGCATCCGGACCTACTGTAAACTCTCGCACGGCCGTGCCATAATGGCTGCACGGTCGTGCCAAAGTTCATGTGCCCAAACTCAGTTTGTTTTGCCCTCTCATCCTAGGTTTGATCACTTGGTCACTCTTAGGTGTGATCCTAACATCAAATTAAGGTCAAAACACATCCAATACACACCCGAATCATCTCGTGATGAGGCACGAACGATAACGAACATAAGTCTCACACGTACCACAAGTCAAACACGCGAAATGGATCTCCAACTATCTCAACTTACGGGTAAATGACGAAGCGAACGTGCTTGTCGTTTGCGAACGAATCTAAGCCGAGGCTAAAATAACCAACTAGAGAGGAAATGAAATGTACACGAATGCTAAACGAAGTCGAGGATAATCTCGAACGGATATAGGAACAAGGTGCAACTCGCCATGAGTTAAACACGCAACAAATATGATTCTTGACCTAACACGTCATGCTTAACGAGCACGACACCTCACTCTCTGAGGGTTTTAAGGTCAATATCGACAGACTACGAGTGAACCCAGAATGAAGTTGGGTCGGGGTGTTACATCTAGCGATAATGTGGATTGAGAAGACAATGTTTCAACGTATATGCAGAACTCAGAGGGATGGGAAGATCCAAATATTACAGTGTGGAAAATTTTAATGACATATTTGTGCATTGAGAAGGAACCACACCAGATAGAAGATAAAGATCTAATTCTTAAGGAGTTTGTTACAATGGATCAAGCTGAGAGATTTTATGATAAGTAGGGACATTGAATCTCTATTTAAGATTACTTTAGGGACATATTTGTGCATTAAATCTCATTGGTTTTTCTTAATATGTAAAATGACAAGTAGGGACATTGAATCTTAATTTAAGATTATTTTAAACTTAAATTTAAAATTTAAAATACTGATTACATTGGATAATGGCAAGTGACACATCATTAAGTGACTCACCTAGTTAATTAATTGCTTGACAAGTACTAATCATTAAATCCTAACCCTTTAAAATTGATCTAATGGTTGATACAATGGTAACCATCAATGGTTACAAAGGGGGAGTAATATATATATATATATATATATATATATATATATATTTGCAGGAGGTTTATGTTGTATTATGTGATAGTCAGAGCATGATTCATTTGATTAAAAATCAGATGTTTCATGAGAGGACCAAACATGCATATTGATATCAGATATCACTTCATTCGAGAGATTGTATCTGAGGGTGCCATTGTTGTGAAAAAGGTTCCTGCTGTAGAGAATCCAGCGGATATGTTGACTAAGGCATTGATTGTTTGGACTTGATCACTATATGCTGTATGTGAGTGCCCTAGGGGGCATTGGCGGAGGCAGTGGCATAAAAGTTTCGTTTGGCGAGCTTGGTCAATTCAAGCCAAGGTAGAGATTTGTTGTTTTGTGGCTTGTACTGTACAAGTGGGTGCATGGTATTATAATGAGGTAGCTCACATTGGATTATCTCTCATTAGAATCCTTTACAATGCTGGATTGTGAAGGAGTCCACTTGATTAAAAGGAATTTTCTCAATTCCTTTGTTTGTTCGGTTGTACAATCTTTTGGTGAGAAGGGTTTTTAAACTTGGTGGGTCATCATCATTATATAAAGAGATTCTTCCCCTTTTCCGAATACACTGCCAAATTGAAGAGAAAGAGAGCCGAAACCGAGAGAGAAGAAAGTAGTGTTGTCGTCGTTCTACATCGTTTGTGCACTACACCAATTTGGAGAATTCTGTTTGCTGAATTGCGAGTTCTCGTTTGTTGATTTGGGTGTGGTATGTTGGTTGTAATTGAGACTTTGAGTTTTGGGTATTTGTTGAGTCACAACTATTTGTATTTGTATCTCCGTTTGATTACTAAAAATCTTTGCCGCCTCCGCCTGTGGACGTAGGGAATTTCCCAAATCACGTAAATTTTTGTCTACCTTATTTTCACATTATTTTCAATCGTTATTTTGTTGTCAAATTTCAATCGTTAGGGATTGTAATTTTAACAGATATCAAGAACTTCACTAGGAAAGAGGAACATATTGAATTATCATTACGCTCACCAACCAAGTATCAAGTATGTATATTATTCCCTCCAATAAGTGTTTTTAGAAATAGAAAAAGAAAAAGTTTTTGTCTTGAATGATGTTTATTTTAATAAAATTATCTTAAGTAATTATTTCCTCATATGATTGAATTAGTTTTCACATCCTCTTTGAACTACACTACATTGTTGCGGTATTTCTGGCCACACTACCTCTTGTACTGTTTGTTGTACACAACTACTACAGAAATGTCATGTATTCTCGTAAAAAGTCAAAGTCAAATATTTCTTTCTTAAATCATAATAACTAAAGTCTTCTGAGCAGCCACAATGGAGTACTTTAAAAAATTTCCAGCGGAAAGTTCTTACATATTGACAAATATCTTGTGTTGCTAGATTTTAAAGAAATTGTTTGTAGTTTGTTGCAATCTTTTACTGACTTTTATTGAGATTTGAATCATAAGTACGTACGTACCTACCTAGTATCGGTGTTAATTGTTTTATATATAATATTTTGAGATATACGATCTAATTAATAAAAAAGGGTCTTTAAGGATGATGAATATACAAATATTAGCAGTATTATGTACGTAGTCTATTATAATTGTCAACAAAAACAAAAATAAAAATAAACATGATTTCTTCTTCGATCAGAAATAGATCTTTTCAGTAAAATAATAAATAAGAATTAAGTCAAGAAATTATCTCTTTTCTTAGATTACATGAACTTTAGTTTGGTCAAACTGCATCACATATATAAACGAAACATATGTTGTAACCACTTTAAAAAGTGGTTTACATTTTCAATTCCATGCTTTAAACAAAGATGAATGAATCGGTTTTGCACTATAAAAAAGTCAAAACCCCATTACCCATCACCTTAATATATTAAATGACTTTATTAGACTCAGTGGTTCACTTTAATATTATTATTATTATTTTACTGTTTAAACAAGAGTCAGCATTTTAATATTATTTACCATTTGAAGATTGTATAAGTTTTTTTTTTTTTTTGGGTATCACATCACTTTCCTTATTAAGATCAAGCACTAGTAACGACTGGCCACTAGTCAACGCGTACTTCCATTTTCATTTTATTTTACTACAACGATATATTCTCTTTTTATAATTTTTTTTTTTCGTTAAGAGAAAAAAGACACAGAAAGAGAGAGAGAGAGATGATTTTGTTTAGAATTTTTTTGTTTTTAGGCAACATCGAATCAAAAAGAGTTGGATCATATTATATAATTTTGGCCAAGTGGAGTGACACCCTACACCGAAAATGAAATATATATCTATATAATATGCGACAAAATTATGAAATGTTAATTACCTTAGTCTAAATTTAATGTATTATGAACAAATTTGAAATTATAAGTAATTAATAACAAATTTTCATATATAACCTTTTAAGTTATATGTTCCAAAATTGAAAGTAGGACTCTTTTAATGACACATAATATGAGTATTTCACTAATTATTTTATACCATTGATTTCTCGACGTGATCAAGATCTAATAATCAATCAATCCATGTGGAGTCTATCCATGAGACTGATATATGTGTTTCAGTCTCATTAATTGGTGGTCGATTGCCCTAAACTCGTATAGACACTCTAAGAATGGCAATACATATATATATATATATACATATATATATATATTGCCATATATATATATATATATATAAGTGTTATTTTTTGTAACAGTATCCTTCAACCATACACTATAGCTTTAGACGTTGTGTTTGTCGGCTTTTCTTTATGATCGTTGTATTCAGCTTTAATTAGTCTTCAGTTATTACAGTTAATTAGCTTGTTTACGGAGTATCTATATTTATGGTCTTGATACACACATCACCAAGGATTAATTGGCAAGACACAATTTTATGCGAAACGGAAGCAAGGATCAAGTGACTTTCAATGGAAGGTAACACTTTAACCCCATGAATCAATCCTATCACGAATCTTGGCATGTAAATCCGCAACCCGACGAAACTTGGTATTAGAAATACGTCAAAATTGGTGTGAAATCCCAATTGATAAGTTCAAAGGTTGAACGCTACGCAAAGAACCAAAAAGAATAATAGTTCACAAAGTTGTGTAATATTTGTAACACATAAAATGACCTTATAAATGTTGAAAATAACCTCACTAAACCCTTAAAACGTTTAAAGTCGAACCCCGAAGAAATATGACAAAAATAAGAATTTAAAATACATAAAATATCAAAAATTGCAAAAATGGACAAAGTTGGCACGCCTTGGTATGGCACCAAAAATGCTCCCTCCCCCTCGCACCTCGAGCGAGGGAGCTGTTCCCAGAAGTTTTGAGTTTTAAGACTTTTTCAAAGGCGAGAATCAGGATGTTGCACGCCTAGGCCATCTGCCTTGGCCTGGGAACTTTCAAAAAATTGCCGGGTAGTCCACCGGGTCTTCCAAATCCTTCATATAACATCTAATCACATTGAAATAGGTTGCCTGAGCCTGTAAATCAACATTTATGCGTTCCAAAGGCTTCCTTTCCATCTTGATTCATCGAACAATCATGAACATCATGAACAAATCTCGCTTGAACTTCCAAGCCCAATCTTTTTCCATAGAACCATTGGACACGTGTATGAAGGACAGAATTGAACTATCTTGAATTGCATCAGCTATTACTCCCCTAGATTGAGAAATTAAAAGACCAAGCATAGATCCTTTGCACATGATGTCATGCACAAACGAACCATAGGACGAACCCCGTTTGCCAAAACAACACGTGTTTTCCAGTATAATTTTGAAGGACAGGGTGCACCTCCCTTGGGAGTAAGGGCGAAGCCAGGATTTGACCTAAAAAAGAGCAAGAATTTTTCCAAAATACGATGTTGAATTTTATTATATAAATTTTACCTTAATTTGGGGCAAAATCATGACGGGTGTGATTTTTGTCTAAAACAAAGGGGGAAAATGTTACTCCCCCGTTCCAAAATAAGTGTTTCTTATTAACTTTAAACGGGTTACTAAATGAGTTAATATTATACAAATTTCTTTTAAATACAAAAAAAAACTCCTTTAGTGGTGTTAAATCAATGGGTTTCTCTCTCTATCTCTCTTTTTTCTTTTTCATTTCACAATTAATCAGAGTACTATAGAAAATTTGTTTAAAGAATTTTTCTGAAAATGAAAATGAGACATTTTGAAATGCCCAAAAATAGAATAGTAGACACTTACGCCTTAAACTTACAAGAAAAATCAAAGGAACCCTAACTCGTACGTTTTGGGAACGTGGGACGAACATTGGTGATTCCATCGTAACTAAATGCTTTGGGCCATTGTTAGCTAGACATACACTGCAAAACGAGCTCTTAGATTTAGGTAGAGGCAACTATTACTAATAACTTGATCTATTACTCCAAATTCTAAATTAGCAATCAAAAATATTAAACGAGTATTTGAATATGAGTAGTGTAGGGATTCCAACCTTTTATTCTTGTATATCATCTCAAGTTATAATAGGCAAGACATGTAGTTTGATATTAAATTCATTGATA
This sequence comes from Platycodon grandiflorus, assembly GCA_016624345.1. Classification (NCBI taxonomy): domain Eukaryota; kingdom Viridiplantae; phylum Streptophyta; class Magnoliopsida; order Asterales; family Campanulaceae; genus Platycodon; species Platycodon grandiflorus. The sequence goes on from CM028364.1 coordinate 16,280,531, forward strand.
TTTGGAACTACAAGTTAACCAATTACATGTATTATTGCGTATAAATAGGATAAAAAAAAAAGTCAAAATTCTATCATTTTGAGGATGAAAAATCTTTGAAATGCAAAAAGATGAACATTTCCGGGCATACACACAACCATCAAAATATCTAAGAAACAGTCACTCCATTCCATCGTCCCTAATTTTCTAATCAGTTTTCTTTATTGATCAAGTTGTCAACATGCAATGAACTTTCCAACTAAGTCCAGCATCACGAGGGCTACACTTGGTAATTCACCTGCCTAAAACTACTGCCCCCCACCTCACCCTAAAAAAAACCCCGCTCATGCATGCATGTATGTATGTGTATGATGTATATAAATGATGGGGATGGGATAATGAAAACCAGACATGACGTGACACACAACCACTAAGGCGAGCGGAAAATATCATTGCCACGCACGCATCGATTCAAGCAAGGAGTTAGAGAGAGACCAGCTAAAGATCTCCTCTCTCTCTCTCTCTCTCCTAATATTATGTTTCTCTCTCTAAAAAAACCAAAAATCTCTCCTTCATAAATCATTAAGCACCCTCTAAATTTTTACAGTCACTGTAACTTGCATACATCCAACCAAAAGATAACCCTTCTTCTCTCAAGAGCTTCTCAATCCAAGAAATTTCCCTCTCTCTCACTCACTCTCTAAAGTGAACAAGGTATTTTTTTGAATTTTCTTTTTTGGGTTTGATAATATTGCTAGAGGATTTTAATTGCTTATGAGGGAAGATTTATTTGGAGATTTATTTGTGAGTTGTTTGTTTGGTAGCTAGGAAAATGTTGGAAAGCACAGGGGAGTGAACCGCTGAGTGCAATTTTTCAAGAGTTTAAGCAAGGAGATAACTTAAGTTGACTCCATCTCCCAGTTATTTTTGATATTTGGTTGGTTAATTTTCCTTTTAATTTCCCATTATTTTTTCTCTTTTTGCAGCTAGATGTTTTAATTTTTCTATTCCTTATTTTTATGATTTATTGAGTTTATTTTTATATTTTTTACTAGTAATTATTTTAAGTGTAGTTCTATTAAATCAACGGGCACTCAAATTTAGATCCTGGCGATTTGAATAATTGATGGCTACCCTCCGTTATGTTTGGCGTGCGTTTGTGTGTGTTAATTATAAATATACATATATATATATATATATATATTTTTTTTTTCAATAATAGATGAATACCTTCCCTTGTGTGTGCATTTTCATTTGTGAAGATTTACATATTTTTTTTAGTATTTAATTTCAAGATTTATCTGTTTTTACTTGTCCTGTCACAGAAAACCAACATGAATGAATATTTGTGACTTTGCAGATCAAACAGCTACAAACAATACATGGTTTATGATGTTTATAAAAAGTTCAGAAATTTTCTTTCTGGTGCAATTATAAGTTTTTGTTTTCTTTCTTTTCGGTGTTTGGTTTATGCTAGCCAGAATGTTTGGTCAAAAAATTTATTTCGAAAAATTAACAAGTAATTTTCCTGTGTGTTATTTCTGTTTTCAGTTCTATTAAGGTGGGGTAGATCACCCTTTTACCTTTGATTCTTGCTGTATGTTTTCTTCAAATAAGCTTGATTTTGATTGAGTTTCGAATTTTCATTGGTTTTACAGGGCTACAGGTGTAGTCTTTTTCGTTGGGGCAACTGAGAGGCATTAACTCTGTTTTATAAATATTTAGATTGAGTGGTTATACTCAAACTGTTGTTATAATTGACTGATTAGCAGACCTGGGCCGGTTCTCTTGTTGGGCATTAAAATGTTGAATTACAATCTTCTAATTCTTGATTGGTAGCAGTGGAAGCGACGCTTGCAGTCTTCCTTGTTGGTGCGACTTTAAACCATTGAAGGGATCGCCCCCAAGGTCCCTACATATTCAGATGGCTACTTCATCTGAAAGGTGGATTGATGGTCTTCAATTCTCCTCACTCTTTTGGCCTCCACCGCAAGATGCTCAGCAGAGGAAGGTGTGACTAGTTTCGTAACATATGCATTTATGTTCCAATATGTTAAAGGTTGCATGAACATATTTAGATGTTTTTTAACCAAGGGAAGGTGGGATTGTGTTTGGATTTGGTGACCCTGGACGGTGGGGGTCAAGTTGGTTATGACTTATGAGACATACGAGAATGCCTATAGATGGATTGGGCATCTGTTTGTGTATTTCACAAAATTAATGAACAATGCATTTATCAAAAGTTTACTTTTTATATTCTACAAAAGGGGTACATTTAAATATCTGAAAATTTAATTCGGTACATTAGAATTGGTACCAACACAACAACTCTATCCCCCCAACATGGTGAATACTCTCTCTTTTAGCTGTATATGTAACTTTGTTACTGTATATCATGACCAAGCTTTAGATTTTCCATTTCAACTTGCGGAAGTACCGGGCTCTTCACAATACTTATCAGCACTGATACCATGCAAACAAACTATTATTTTATAAGTGTAAGCTAATGGGGCATAGCCTACTGTACATATTTGTACCATCGGCAACAGGAGACTAGGATAAACCATCTCTCTCTCTCTCTCCCGTTCACATCTTAGATTGTTGAAGCATAAATTGCACTCACACAATGACAGCAACTCTCTGGCTCAACATTATCATATAAATTTTTTTAAACACCAAAAGCTCTATTTTTTTATTAGTGAAACTGATATTTGGTTTTGAGTATGGTAGTATTGTGGAGCTTCCTTGTGTGGATGATGAAGTCACCAGACCCACACTTTTATATGGCTTTTGTTATCCAGAAAACGAGTTGCTTCTTGCACGAGAAGTCCTTTTCCTCAATTTGTGGACTTTCACTATATTTTCTTGCTTTCAGCTTTCTATCTCTCTCCTACCCTTGCTTATGCACACAAATTATTCTTCTTATATGTTGCTTTCGTGTGTAGGCACAAATTACTGCTTATGTTGACTACTTTGGCCAATTCACATCAGAACAATTTCCTGAAGATATAGCTGAGGTATTTCATTTGTACTTACCTCTGATTCTGAACTAGCTGTCCTTATTAAGTAGAACCTGAAAACAGATATAATCTCTTCCAATTTCAATAGCTTTTCTTTAATTGATGGATATAACTGTTTTCCAGCTGGTCCGGAATTGTTATCCATCTACGGAAAAACGCCTCTTCGATGATGTCTTGGGTATTGTGCTTCACCCCTGTTGATTTACATGATGATCATTGATAACCTATTTTGATTATCAAGATATTATTTTTCATTCTCACCTTGGAATTTTCTGATGGCACCTAACTAAGCATGTAAACTTTCCAGCGATGTTCGTCCTTCATCATCCAGAGCATGGGCACGCCGTCATTCTTCCAATAATTTCGTGCATCATTGATGGTACACTAGAGTATGATAGGAGCAGTCCCCCGTATGCTTCTTTCATTTCCTTAGTCTGCCCAAGCAGTGATGTAAGGAAATCCTCACAAAGTATTTTTGGCGTCTTTATCTGCTATATTGAAGCTACTTGTTAAACTGCATTTAGGGATTATCTTCCTGTGTTTGGAAGCTTAGGTATAAGAATTTCCCTAAAGAGATTTTCTAAATTGCAGAATGAGTTCTCCGAACAGTGGGCTCTGGCGTGTGGAGAAATTTTACGAATATTAACTCATTACAATAGGCCAATTTTCAAGGTTGAGCGCCAACATGGTGAAATAGATAGAAGCAACAGTGGCAGCCATGCTTCAACCAGTAACTCTACGGATGGAGAATCTTGTTCACCTTCTGTGCAACCTGAGAGGAAACCGCTGAGGCCTTTGTCTCCGTGGATTACTGATATATTACTCGCTGCGCCTCTAGGTATCAGAAGTGACTATTTCCGCTGGTAAGTAAGCTTTGCTCTTCCACAGCTTGGTAATTTTGCATTCCTTTCAAATTACTTTCAGTATTTCAGCTTCTTGTTTTTGTTCTCATTAGAAATCATCTATGAGGAACTGGTTTACAAATTAAGCACAGTCTCACGTTTGCATATGCTTTGGTCTGTGTGGTCCCCACATGGAAGAAAATTCGCACTTGGGGAGTGTGTGAGTCTTATTTCTTCTCGAGTATGTTTGGCACCCATCAGTATTGTTTTTGTTGTTCAGTGCTACTAGAACTGCAAATTCAAGGTATCTTTATTACCTGCCAGGCTGCCACTACATACATTGATATAGTCTTCAAGATATTTGGCAAGGTCGCGCACGGGGATGGGGGGTACATTACTGTAAAACCCAACTACATGAATTTTATGTAGGATGGAGATATTGTCTATGGATACCGAAAGGGACTAAGGTATCTGCCTGCGCGGCATAGTATATGTTAACTTTGTGGCTCTTTGCTTGATTTCATCCAAAGAACTAGGTTGTGTCATCTGCAGTACATGGTCTAATGTTAATTTTTCTGCTTATGCTGCATATAGAGAACTGTTTTGCAAAATTTGTTTGGTAACTAACCATGTTGAGGTAAAGGCGCCAATAATCATTATTGCAGTACATGGTCTATGTTAATTTTCTGCTTATGCTACATATAGAGAACTGTTTTGCAAAATTTGTTTGGTAACTAACCATGTTGAGGTAAAGGCGCCAATAATCATTATTGCAACTAACTCTACCCATCTGAACAAAGGATAGCTATTTCAAACATGTACTATAAACAGTTGGATATCTTGCGTAATATGCATTGTATCTCCCTAGGTTTTCTGCTACACCCTATGCCTTTGAGTGCTTTTGAGTCTAGGAGGACCTTTGAGTTGGGGATGCCCATTATCCAACCCATTCGCTCGGTTCTTTAGACTTTCTTCCCTCCATGACGCTCCTTTATATTTTGGGACGCCAGTTCGATCTCCTGGAATTTGCGCTTTTTCACGAGCCTTATTGATGGGAATTTTAAATGTTTGATAGCTTTACTTGATATTTTGATGTGTTACTACTTCTCTGACTGTTCCCTCTTTGGAGAGACAGTCATATTTTTATCTTTCTTATGGGGCGTCCGTGTTAGCAGTTTTATGGGAGAGTATGTGGCGGTTGTCATGAATCTTGCTAGGGATTGCATAGTCTTTCTACGCTAGTGTTTTCCATACTCTTTTTCTTACTATTTGTCCACCCCTCCCCCCTCTTTATTTTTTGCCCTTCTTTTAGCTGAACCTCTTTTCTGGTTTTTATTGTGCATTCTCTCTTTCTTTTGATAAAACTTTGTTTCATATAAAATTAACATTGGAAGTATATCAGCGGTATGACCAATCATGTTCAGATAAAGCACTTCTGAAGTGCTACCTTCCTGAAGAAGATATTCTAAAAGAGAGTAGGAACCATTAGGGCTTTTGATATGTAGTCATTTCGTGGTAGTGAAGCCAAATTTTCATTTATTTTCTTTCTTTCTTGATTGATTGAGAGAGAGAGAGAGAGAGAGAGAGAGAGAGAGAGAGAGAGAGAGAGAGAGAGAGAGAGAGAGAGAGAGAGAGAGAGAGATATTCTACTCTTAAGAAGACTCCCTAAATGTGGGACTACCTCGTTTCAATGTTAAACAATGTAATAGTGAGAGGCATGATATTTATCAGCAATAATAAAATAAAAATTAGGGAGAGGCATGCTGCTGCTGTAAGTAAGATATTCTGGAAGATATATTACTTTCTTGCTTCCTTCAGTTCTGACTATATCTGGTCTTTTTGTAATTCATTATGGATTACAAGTTATGCATGGCCAATTTTTCGTATTATAGAAGACTTACGTTATAGGGGAGTTATTATAAACTATGAAGGTAAATTAATCCTGGATCTTCAATATTTTTTATGTTAATTCTCTTCTCTTTTGTTTTTTATTGACAACCTTAGATCTTTTAGTTACCTGCCTCTTGAACCATGACTCAGAGGAAGAAAAGGAAAGGAGGAAATGTGGCAACTGGTGGTAAAGGCCATCAGGCACTAGGAGGAAAGGTGGCAACTGGGGGGTAAAGGCCATCATATTCTCTCAGTGTGTGTGTGTGTGTTTGTGTGCTGATATATGTAGATTATGTTCTTCCTTTTAATCTTTTGGTGGAAGCTTTTCTCCACATCTTTGTACTCGTCAAGTTTCAGTGATAGTGAATTTCTCTCTTCCGTAGACGTAGCTACTGACATTGAGGGATGTAATTCTGTGTTATCTTTCTGTTATCTGTTTTCATTGGTTTGTTGTAAGATTTTCATTAGTACCTTGAAATCCCACTATTTCAGTATCATACAGATAAATTTGTATAATGGTAGGATTATCTGAGTGTATTTTTTGTATCAGGGTACAAGTTGCATGTCAGCAAACATTTGTGTGTGCGCTATTTGAAGTAAACAGTCATATATAATCCTTCAGTAAACAGTCAAATATAATCCTTCCTTTGGTAGCAAGAATGCATTTATAGATAATATATTGTAACCTCTATTACTTGTAATCCATTTAATACTTGTTTTTATTGGTTGGCTCAGTATGTCCACATTCGTGGAGCTCATCAAAATCTTTTCTTAATTAATAGGTGTGGCGGTGTCATGGGGAAATATGCAGCTGGAGAACTCAAGCCACCTTCAATTGGTATGTGGACTTAATTTTCTATGTTATGTACTGCAATTTGCATCCTTCGAGTAGTGCTTTGAGTTATTATCTATGTGTTTGTTGTATCCATTAACAGTTGGGTACTAGGTGTATCTCATGACTCCCAACATGAATGTTGTGTTGACAGAAAAGCTTTAGTTTCTTGTGGCTACATCTTCAACTGCTTTCATTGGTCAAGGTTCCCAAGATATTTTGGAAACATGTTGGTTAAATATAGACCCCAAGTTGTGGTGCACTTATAATTCTGTCACTGTTTAGAGCCAAGTGCTCAAGTGTTTAGCCTGTTGAAGCAGAACAGGCATATGCTGAATTAGATTATATCATTATATGAAGCTATCCTGAAGTCCAGAAAGATTTTGAATGGGTTTTGGGAATCTGTTCTCGTTAGTGAAGGATGACAGGTGAAAAGAATGGATAGCCTTTTATTATATGTGGTATGTATGCTGATCATCAAAAAAGCATAACATGCTTGGCTTTTTGTTCATGAATAGCAGGCTGGAGTTCTTAACTTGGACATGTTCAGTTACGGGGGTTGAGGATCTTATCGGATTATGATTATTGATAGCTATACCGCCTGCCACTTGAGGTGCATATAGATTCTGACAAAATTTACAAAGAAAAACGTGACATCCAAAGCTCAGAATTGAGGCTTAGGGAATTGCAAATTGGATAGTGTACCTGCTTTTAGGATCCATAATCTACAGACTATGTAAGGAATGACCTAGAATTCGTTGCTTGTAAGATGCATACTCAAGGTTAACCTTTGTCTGCTCCTTAGACTAGGGAGTACTTTAAATGCATATCATTGCTCCGAGATACCATTGTAAGAGTAGACTAGCCACAATAAACGATAGCACCATTCCACTTAATAGTCGAACAGTTCAGATCTTGTGTGTTTATGATTGTCAAGTGAAACTTTCCATTTGTTGCCTATCAAATTCCTACACCACTTAATTTTTCCTCAGTGTTGCTTTAGCTTTTATGCGAGTCTCTATCTTCTGCCTTTAATTTGTACCCCTGTTTGGGCTTCCACTGAACTTGCACATCATAAAATAGAAATTCGTTTCCAAAATTAACATGCGACAACAATTAAGAAGGATATGGCGAGTGAGCTTGGGTTGAGTGATGAGCTTGCTTTGGACCTAAGATAATGTGCAAAAACCGACCCAACGTAATTGGACAAAAGCTGGTTTGATTCGAGTTGAGTTGTGTTGAATAGAAATTCAGTTAAAAATACAAGTACATGGAGAGAAAGGTAAATGTCTTCTTGTTGATTTACCAGAAAGGGGACTGCTCCAAACTCCAAGCTGATTTGAGTTGTGTGTAAAATAGAAATTTACACGTCTTCTTATTGATTTACCTGATAAGGAGATTGCTCCAAACTCTTTGAGTGATATGGGAAGGACCGTAGAGATATCTCCATGAGAGAATAGGTGGCATAGCCCTTGGCAAACTGTGACGAAAAATCACATACCAAAATAACAATGATCAATTGAAAGGATCAACAAGTTTGATAGAGACAATATCAACTCCAATGCTACCATTCATTGTTTCATTCTTTTCTTTGTTTTTTTCTATTTTGTAATTTTTGGATCTTTTGTCTAAATTTAATGGTGTGCCTTTTCCATCCCACTCTGGTTATTTGTAAATATGACAATAGCTAAAATGTGTCTAGTTGGGCTGCTTAGGATTTTTCATGCTAATAAGTTTTACTGGTAACAATAAGTACAAAATGCACTAACTTACAGTGAAGCATAACATTCGATCATGTCCTTGTGAATCAATGGCACAAGGGTCTTTTTCTTCCCTGATTGATTATGTGGAGTGTTGAACCTCTTTGACTGGATCTGATTATCCTCATCTCCATTCTAACTTTAATCATAATGCTTGATATATGAGCCTATCAAGTGTGAATGTAGTAAATTTTATGTCATTTCAAGTCGTTTAGGTTTTCTAGCAAAGGGAAACAGAATTTGGTTTGCATTCTGGGCCTTTTCAAGATATACTTTATGTTCTGATCTTCATAGGAAAGTGCTATTGAAATTTGCATCGAAACAGGGATAACATTTATTCGTTTATGTTCAGTATTAGCTTCTTCTCGCGGATCGGGAAAGCATCCACAGCTAATGCCGTCAACTCCGAGGTGGGCCGTTGCTAATGGAGCTGGTGTAATATTAAGCGTTTGTGATGAGGAAGTTGCTCGTTATGAGACTGCTACTTTAACTGCAGCGGCTGTTCCTGCTCTTTTACTCCCTCCTCCAACAACTGCCATGGATGAGCATCTTGTTGCAGGACTACCAGCTCTAGAGCCATATGCACGGTTGTTTCATAGGTAAAGCACCTGACATCTTAGCTAGTTTACTGGATTTTGCTGAAGCGTCATTTAGTAGGCATCAATTTTTTTTTTTCTTGTGGTTAAGGTATTATGCAATTGCTAGTCCGAGTGCCACGCAAAGACTTCTTCTTGGACTTCTAGAAGCACCGCCATCATGGGCTCCAGATGCTCTTGATGCTGCTGTGCAACTTGTGGAACTCCTTAGAGCAGCAGAAGATTATGCATCAGGCATGAGGGTACGTTAAACTAGGCACTTCAAATTTGCAATTAATACATGGCAATTGTTTTCTCTCTTATTTTCATTATTTATCTGGACAAGTTCAAAGTAGTAGAATTGATTTATATTGCTATCTCTATCCCAATTAAGTGGCCATCTTGAGAAGTGAAAATTTTACACACACACTAATGCCCTTCATGTACCTAGCTCAAGTATTGTGGAAGTATGAGAACCTTGATATCACTTTGGCTACCATTGCTGTGTGAAGTGCTATGCATGTATCATAACCCTTGACTTCTCCCAAGGCTCCTGTTAGGAACGAAAAGGTTGGGACATGACAATTGTAGTATCAGAGTGTATGCCCTTGCCTTTGGCAAATGTACACCTCTATGCAGTGTGCACCATGTGCATATTATATAGTAGATAATGGCACCCAAAACAACAATCCCCACCTCCCGAACTCATTTTCTTTTTGAAACCAAAGTGGACTTGAACGTGTCCTTCCCATTAACAGTGGCTAGACTCATCTGGATGGGAGGGAACTATGAAGGGTCCAGTCTGGGCCACTACCATGTGCTAGATAGCCCACTAATAATGTTTAAGAAAGAAAAGATAAAGAAAATGTTTTCTTGCTTGGCTAATCCTTATTAGACAGCATACTCTATAATATACTGGCTAGTCATCATTGCCATATGCAGACCCTTAGATTTTGTCTCTCACCGACAAAAGATCTTGAATATCTATCTCAATCAGGTTAAGGTTGTCTGCTCTAAAGCTCATTTAAGATGAGTCCAAGTTCCAAGACTGATGGAAGTCTGTTTGTATTACTTCCATTATGACTATATAAGATCTTTTTAGTGGCTTCAGTTTGGGGAAGATACAAGAAAAATGAGGAAAACAGCGATCAGAATGGGCTGGGTGCCGTATCTCTATATTTCTAATTTCTTTCCATGGAAACTGGTAATGACTACTGACACTTGAGAGGTTAGGTATGGAAAATTGGCAATCGTTTCAACTCAATACAGGGAATAATTGTGCGTACTTATAAAGCTTTGCAAAGTAAATGAGTTTTTTGTATTTGCAGTATATTGTTGTATCATTTTGATAATGTTCTTACGATTTTGATAGTTTGTAATTGAGATGTTTGAACTCTCAGTCTTTTTACGTAATAATGAATTATCAAGCTATCAACTAGTAGAGCTGACCAAAAGATGGAAAATCTATGAGGTGTTTATTAACATAATTTTGAAATAATATGGGGGTAACTGTATAGTTTTATCATAGTTAAAAATGTTTTATCTTTTTTTCCCCTATTAGCAAGACTATAAAAGACAAGGCTACGAGTGTTCAATCATGTAACGATGCGCATGTCCTGCCTGCAAGTGCTCTACGCATGCTCTATCTTTTGTAGGAAAAGGACGCCCCAATTATAGATAATTATTGAAACAGTAGAGGAGGGAAGTACGTAGTACAACTATGAATTTTACTATCCACTAAATGAAACTCAAATGAAGTATTTTAGAAACACATTTACTGTAAAGACCTTGGGTTCAAACACATCCAATAAGTTTGTACTGCTCACTTCTCTTAACGGAGAGGTCAAGTGTTCAAGTCTCTTCAAATCTCACCCGAGACACCGTCACATACTTCACTATTCTCAACGGAGATGTCGGATGTTCACCGGAGGCACCGTTGTTGTTCAAACCTCATCAAAAAAGGCACGCTCACCTCTCTTAATAGAGAGGTAACCCTGGTATTTCACTACTCTCACGAGAGAGGTTGGGTGTTCAAAGCCTCACTAGAGGCACCCCTGCACCGTGCACCTAGAGCTGGGAATGGGCTGGGTCCGGCAGCCCAACCCCAACCTCAACCTATCGGGCCAAGCCATGAAATTGGGCCATGCCGGTGCGTCCCAAATTTGCATTGGGCCTCTAAAACTAAAACCCAACCTCTCTTAATATCGGGCCGGGCCAGCCCGCCGGCCGAGGCCTTGTTTTGGGCTAATTTGCATTAATTTTAATATTTTTGTCAGCCCGCACGCTAGCTCATCGGGCCGAGTCTAAAACCGGCCGGCCCAAATGTGCATCAGGCCTCGAAAACTAAAGCCGAGCCCGTCTTTAAGTTGGGTTGGCTGGGCGGGCCGATTTTGCCGGTGAGCACCTTGCACACCTGGTTCTTTACTATTATCAGAGAGGTCGATGTTCAAAGCCTCACCAGAGACACCGTATAGCCATTATAGCCTCACCAAACCATATATCCATAAATGTCCCCTCCAACCTTTTTTTTATAAAAAAAGTACGGAAACAGTTTCTTTGCATACATTAGACCCTCCTAGATCATGCACCAGCAGGACCTCTTCCACTGGGCCGTTCCTATGTGTATAGTCAAGGTATTGATCCTTGGTCTTTCCTGGGCTTCTTCTTTTGTAGCATCCTCAACTTGAACCACAATTTATATACTTGCAGGCTGCAGAGAAAGAGCTTTTGCCCCTACAAATACGCCGTGGAAAACAGGCCGCTACACCCTGAATTTGTATTATGGTCAAAGACATGTTCCTTGACTTTAGTGTACTCATTGTTCAGCTGCTTGGTAGTCATGCATCTTTGACAACTGCAGCTTGCATGCCATTTAACCCTAAAGTAATGCATGCCAGTATTTACTAACAAATCTTTTAGCTATGATTCCTCTTGTTAATTGTACATAGCCATGGTATGCATCAGTGTGTCCGTTTATGGATAGGGAATCTAATCAACTTCATTAATTTGATCCACAACTTCATTAATTTGATCCAAAATCTTTTAGCTATGATTCCTCTTGTTAATTGTACATAGCCATGGTATGCATCAGTGTGTCCGTTTATGGATAGGGAATCTAATCAACTTCATTAATTTGATCCACAATATAATTTAACTTGGTTTTCTCATATTGTAGCTTCCAAGAAACTGGATGCATTTGCATTTCTTGAGGGCAATTGGAACTGCAATGTCCATGAGAGCTGGCATTGCAGCAGATGCTGCTGCTGCTTTACTATTCCGAATACTGTCCCAGCCTGCTTTGCTTTTCCCTCCCCTAAGACAAGTTGAAGGAGCTGAAGTTCAACATGAACCTTTGGGTGGTTACATTTCAAGCCAGAAAAAACAGGTAGGAGCCATCAGCGATTTTTGAATATCATTCTTTGGACTGTTTGTGCATCCTCTCTGGTTATGTACATTTCTTTCGCTTCTGCTCCGATATTTTAACTAAATTCTGCCACAATCACTATACTATTGTTGGTCAGAGAGAGATGCCAGCGGCTGAAGCAACAATTGAAGCTACTGCTCAAGGGATTGCATCGATGCTTTGTGCACATGGCCCCGAGGTTGAGTGGAGAATATGCACCATATGGGAAGCTGCCTATGGCTTGATTCCCTTAAGTTCCTCTGCAGTTGATCTTCCTGAAATTATTGTTGCGACCCCCTTGCAACCCCCCATCTTATCCTGGAACTTGTACATACCTCTACTTAAAGTCCTTGAATATCTTCCTCGTGGAAGTCCATCCGAAGCATGTCTCATGAAGATATTTGTTGCCACAGTTGAAGCAATCCTGCAGAGAACATTTCCAGCAGAATCCTCCTTTGAACAAATCAGAAGAACAAGATATGTTTTTGGCTCTGCCTCCAAAAATCTTGCCGTGGCGGAGCTTCGCACAATGGTCCACTCTCTCTTCTTAGAATCTTGTGCCACTGTAGAGCTTGCTTCTCGCCTACTTTTTGTTGTGTTGACTGTGTGTGTCAGTCATGAAGCACAGCCCCATGGGGGCAAGAGACCAAAAGGGGAAGATAGTATTCCTCCTGTTGAACTTAATGACGATTTGGAAGGTGTGTCTGGAACGCGGAGGGGTATGGGGGAGAAAAAACTGAAAAAGCATGGGCCGATTGCAGCATTTGATTCTTATGTTCTGGCTGCTGTTTGTGCTCTTGCCTGTGAACTTCAGCTATTCCCTTTGATCTCAAGAGTGGGTAATCATTCGGAATCCAAGGAGCAGGATGTTGCAAAGTCCGCCAAGGGAAATGAATCAGTCCGTGAGTTCCGGAATAGTATTGACTCTGCAGTAGGTCATACTCGCCGGATATTGTCAATTTTAGAGGCACTGTTTTCATTGAAACCATCTTCTGTTGGCACCTCATGGAGTTATAGTTCAAATGAGATAGTTGCTGCTGCTATGGTTGCGGCTCACATTTCTGAGCTGTTCAGACGGTCGAAGGCTTGCATGCATGCTCTCTCTGTTTTGATGAGATGCAAGTGGGATAAGCAAATTCACTCCAGGGCATCATCACTCTATAACCTAATTGATATTCATAGCAAAGCTGTTGCATCCATTGTCAACAAGGCGGAACCATTAGAAGCTCACTTACTGCATGCACCACTCTGGAAGGATTCTCCTGTGCGTCTTAATGGTAAAAGACAAAATAACTGTATGAATGCTAGCTGCTCCGAATTGCGCCAGCCATCTGCCTCTCGGTGTGATGACTCCGTCATTTCAAGAGCTTTACTTACCCGTGAGAAAGTTTCCCGTCTATGTGAGGACAGTGGAAGTACCACAAAGAAAGGAGTCACAAATTTCCCCTTCAATGCTTCAGAACTGGCCAACTTCCTCACAATGGACAGACATATAGGATTTAATTGCAGTGCACGTATCCTTCTGAGGTCAGTACTGACAGAGAAACAAGAATTATGTTTCTCTGTTGTTTCATTGCTCTGGCAGAAGTTGATTGCATCTCCCGAGATGCAACTAACTGCAGAAAGCACTTCTGCTCAACAAGGATGGAGACAGGTAATCCGTCGGATTTGTGGTAATACCTAATTTATAGATAATACCTTGCTGTGGTACAGTGGAGTGTTGTGAACTATAAAACTTCTAGTTTTATTGACAGACACAAACTATTCTGTTGAATTTATGCTATCTTTGGTGTAGTGGAAAAATGGGAGGATGAAAAGTAAAACGGTGAAGAGATTTTCCTTTTCTGTACTATGGGAAAGATAGAGGGGATGTCTTGTCCACCCGAAACTCCCATTTTTCATTGATTTCTTTTTATTTTTTGATGGTCAAGGGGACACGCTAATGGAAGGGCCATGCTGGACCCACCAGGCCAGCAGGTCTCCCAATTTTGTCTTTCCAAAATGGTTGGAAAAGTGGAAGTGGGAACCATTTCTGGACATATTAAATTACTCATGTGCCAATGTCCCCATTTCTTTAATTATAACAAGAAAAAAGGCAAAATTGATTTCACCGCATTTTACCCTACCTTCCGCCATGCTAAACCAAGCAACACAATTGAAAGAGACTTTCCACTCCCTAGGGATGGAACATCCAACCACTCACTTTCTCATCATTCAAGTTTTATTCTGTTGACCACACATGGCTTTAGAGACCACTCCACTTCCTCTGTTATATTTCTGTAAATATACAGACTTATCGGTCAACATTTCCTATTTTCAAGTACCCTCGTCTTCAAGTTATGGGTTGTACTTATTATGGATGCTTCCAAGACAGTTATGTGATTATCTTGAAGGCTTCGAGTTTGATTGCATGAGTTCATCTTGTCCCAACGGCAGATTCGTTGACATGGTACCTAGTCTAGAAGTCTGCATTTCTTTCGTGCAGCGTGCTGCGTAGGGTGGGAAGGTAACTTATAAGATCTCTCTGAAAACTTTGTTTGGCAAGAAGGCCTTCAATTTCCCTTCACACTCGTTTGAATTATGCCCCTGATTAGAGTTTCAGAGGATGGAAACATGGGGCAGACTTGGATGATTGCAATTGGGGCCAAATGCTGGGAGTGTCTCATTTTTTCTTGAATTCAGAACAGGGATGCAAAAAGAAAAAAATAGTGAAAATAGGGTTATTTGGAAGAAGGGGCCTGGGAAAGTAACAAACAAAAATAATTTAAAGGATTTGGATTAATGTATCATACATATACATTTCTGAAACTTTTCATCAGATTGAACATTGTTGCTAATTCGTGCAGGTGGTTGATGCACTGTGCAATGTGGTGTCAGCGTCACCAACAAAAGCTGCGACAGCTGTCGTTCTTCAGGTTCAGATTTTGTTAAACTTAAATTATTTGCTTTAGTAACTGTGCATGCTTTTCTTTTCTAAGCATGACGTAGACAGCATCGAACGTCGAAAATGATGACATTAACACGTAGACATGGATTAGCTATAGAATTTGGAACTCTAACCTCTACCCTCCCTAAACAAGTCTTGGCAGCATTTATTAATGTTTCTGGAAAGGCTATCAAAACTAATGTCTTGTTTAGATACCATTTCATGTCCATTTTCTGCTTTCACTTTCTAATTTGCCATTTTGATCTTTGTCTCTGATTTTTATAAATTTATCCCTGTACTTTGCAAATTATGGACCACTGTAGTGCTTGAAATTACAACATGTACACTTTTTATTTTTGTGCATTTAAGAAAGGTGGATGCTAAACATCGCACCCATTTATGCTAAGTGTTGCACCCACTTATACCACATTTACTAAAATACCCTTCATCCTATTTTTTTAAAAAAAACAATACCTACACTAATCTCTCCCTCACTCTATAGCCGTGCTGGCCGGCTCTTTTTTAAAATGCCGGACCGGTCTTTTTTTTTTTAAACATTGTTAATTTGTAATTGTTATTGTCATTTAGAATATATGATCAGTCGCAAAAATATGAGATACATCAAACACATGATCGGTCGCAAAAATATGACACATCAGGAACTGTTCCGTGTCATCATAAACGATATGAACATCCTGTAAACAATAATGTAACATAAAAATAAAATCAGACACGTATTGAATCAAAGTGTGTAGTACATTTGTATTTTGAATACAAATAATATAACATAAAAAATTTACCAAAAAAAAAAAGGAATAGAGCCAAGACAATTTTATTTAAAAAAAAAAAAAACAAGATTGATATTTGGGAGAGCCGGGCCGGCACTATTGGATATAGCCGGGCCGGCTATATAACAAATGGCCGGACCGACATTTTGTTATATAGCTGGCCGGCTATATCCTATAGGGCCGAGCCGGCTCTATTTTTCAGTAAAAAAACCCTTAATTAAATTAAATAAATGAAATAAAATGAAAAAACGTACCGTGAAATTGTCATTAACATTAATATGAACTCTAATCTTAATTATAATTAATAATAAATGCTTGTTTGTGCAAGTAAACAGTACATCTTCCGTTAAATTTATCCGAACTGTACCAATATATTTATTTTTCATTACCATTAATATGAACTCTAATCTTAATGATATCTAATATTAATCATGGGCACTTTCGTCATATTTTAAAAAAATTCATTAAAAAGGTGCGTTGCTTAGCTCAATTGGGTGCGTCATTTAGCGCCTATGTTAAGAAATTACAACAAGAAGCGTGCTGGACGTTGGTATCGAAATAGGCCTACTTTTTCATATCAAAGGAATGACCCAATTAAACCATTTTTTTCCAAGTTCTTTTCAGTGGATGAGACGTTGCCTTTGATACATCAGTTGTATTCTCCTATTAGATGTCTATTAGTCTTGCTAATTTTAATTATAACCTGGTGACTGTTTAATCATTTTCCTGGTTTTATATGCATGTCAGGCGGAGAAGGAGTTGCAGCCTTGGATTGCTAAAGACGATGATCTTGGTCAAAAAATGTGGAGAATCAACCAGCGCATTGTGAAGCTGATTGTGGAGCTGATGAGAAATCATGATACCCCTGAATCATTGGTTATCTTGGCTAGTGCCTTGGACCTCCTCCTTCGTGCCACAGATGGGATGCTTGTTGATGGAGAAGCATGCACTTTACCACAGTTGGAGGTATCCTCTTTGACAGTCAGCGCACAACCATTTTCACATTTGTTGCCCCTCACCCATAAAAAGTATCTATAAGCTGTTTAATACTGGACAAATGAAAACCTCTCAATGTGTCCGTGTTTTTCTTTTTGTGAAATTTGTTGACATACTCTGCATAATAAATGATTACAGCTTCTGGAAGCAACAGCTAGAGCAGTTCAACCAGTGCTTGAGTGGGGAGAATCTGGGGTGGCAGTCGCGGACGGACTTTCCAACCTGCTAAAGGTAAATAAATGGAAAGCACTTGACAAACGAAGCTTTGAACGGGATCATTTGTATAGATCTGGGTTTAATCTTTGTCAGTAAGCATCCTCGATATAAGGAACTCTAATGAGAAAACAAGTACTCTGTACTCGTGTTAGAATCTTATCGTATGGCACCAATTGGCCTGTGGCCAAGTGGTATTGAGGGTTGTTCCTCAGGGCCTATAAACGAGTTCCATTCTTGCAATTGTAGCCTTCGTACCAAAAACAAAATCTTATCATAGGGCATAGATGTCCTCCACTTGATTAGTTAATGTACAGCTTCATTTACCAACCATACCTTTTGTATGCAGTGCCGACTTCCTGCTACAGTCCATTGCCTTTCACATTCAAGTGCTCATGTCCGTGCCCTTAGCTTATCAGTTCTGCGGGCCATACTGCATGCTGGGTCCATAAAGCCCAGTGGTGAACAGCTGAATATAAATGGCATCTGTGGTCCAGCGTATCAATACCTAAATGTGGACACTACCGATTGGGAAGCAGATATCAGCAAGTGTCTAACATGGGAAGCACATAGCCGACTATCAGCTGGAATGCCTATTCAATATCTTGATACCGCCGCCAAGGAATTGGGATGTCCGATATCCATTTGATCTAACTCAGCATATGGGTTCTCTCTCCATTGGGTTTACTCTTTCTTCCTATTACAAGTATGGATTAACATGAATAGAAAGACACACCACCAATTAGCTTTTGATGGACACAGGCATGTCAGACTCAGAAGTTGCTAGATGTATGCTTTTCTTTACTTTTTTTTTTTTTTGTATGTAACAAAAATTGTTGTACAGTCTCTAGGCAGGCACACTTTTATTGCCCTGTTGTTCCTACTATTAAGTTTTGTATGTTACATATAGGCCCAAACCCTACATTATTGGTGAGATTATAGATGTAATTTGGATTTGTTTTCACTAATAGATGATGGAATTAAAAAGCAGCTGGATAGCCTAATTCCTGCTTGTATTAACATAGTATTTTCTGGGGTTAATTACATTTTACGACCCTGTGGTTTATTTTCAATCGCACTTGGAGGTCTATGTGCTTGACATATTCTTCACAATGAATGGTGAAAATACCCTTAGTGATCAAGTGTTTAAAGACAGAAATAACCGCGCAAAAGTGTATGCAGATGGCACATGACAACTTTTCCAAAGAACCCCTTTTGAGTTGCAATTGTAACAAAAATGCAACCTTAAACCCCAAACAAATATTGAAACCACAGGCCCCCAAGTGTAACAGCAAGAAAGTGTAACAGTAAGAAAACCATAGGGTGGTAAAATGCAATTATCCCCTCTTTTTTTTTTTTTCTCCCATCTTTTGTTATTCTTTATGTAAGTGATGCATCAACATAGAATGCATTTTCAGCGATTGTTCTTCACTGATTTCATCTTCAAATTCTTGATGTTACCAGAAACATGTTATACCAGCTTCCCCAGAGACCCAGATGTTGGAGCATGGTATTGCTCCAACACTTCATCTACATCTACTGCCAAACATATTCTATTTCGCTAATATATTTGCCTCAGCAATTCTACATTAATTGACCTAATGCATGATATATTGATATTAAAACAACAGTACTTTTTACAGTCTCACAGCGGCAAGAACATGTTTCACTTCCATTTTCTAGGACAAAGGTTCTTAACGTTAAGGAGCCTTGAGACCTTGTTAAATCAAAGAAACTTACAGCCAATCTAGCAGCATTACAATTTACGACAATTAGTGGAACTTAGTGTCAATCTACTGAAAACCTGCAACTTATGCACCAATGTAAACATGAAAGATAACCCAAAAATAAAAATAAATCACTATTAATTTATAATCATAAAAAAGAAGTAAAGAAAAACACAAGAATCCTTGGGGATCTAAACCCTATTCAAAGTATCCCATCCCCTTATATCAGAAAAAGAAGTATAGGACTTACAAAATCAGGACAACTCTAATAACAAATCTTGCTTTTGGGAGGTGTATCTAGAGTTGCATCATTAAAAAATTCTTTGTATCAGCTACTACCCTCTCTCTGTATACTCATTCATTCTTAAACATCTAGAAACGCTAAACCTTTTCATCAACTTCTGAAGATTCTACGAGCAACCCATGTTTTTGCTGGCTACTCTTGGGCATCGAATGGCTACGACGCTCCTTGCCACCGGGTTTTGATGAGGCATTCCCATACCATACCATTCCAACTACCGCAATGATCATCCCAATCACAACATGTAGGTTCAGACCCTCTTTGCCAAAGAATAGGAACCCCAGAATCAAAACGAGGATGGTTTTCATATGGCCAAGTACTTGGAATGATACCGCAGTGAATCTGCCGATGCAGATGAATTGGCTGAGGTTGGTCCCTACTGCAATTGTGCATGATAGGAGTATAAAGACCTGCGCCAAAAATATACATAGAGGGAGCTTGTCAAAGGGAGTTTGTACAGCTAGGTTCTACCAGATAAAATACTCAATTTTTCAGAAAAAGACATAACAAGCAAATACTCGCTCCGTCCCTTAATTATTGTCTTGTTTGACCCGGCACACGGATTAAGAAAAAACAATTGACTTGATTATTAATATTGATATAATGTGTAATTTCCTTTAATGCCCATGTATATGTGGTCCATAATTAAAGTAGGGGGAAAAAGTAAGGGTAAAATGGTAAAAGTGATGTTCTAAAAAGAAAAGTTTTCATACAAGACAATTATTTTGGGACGGACAAAAAAGGAAAGGAAGACAATAATTTAGGGACGGAGGGAGTATAAAATTGGGTTAAACATAGAATTATTACAAACTCTCATCAGGTGTTGAGATATGCAATAATTGTGAGTCATAAATTACTACATAAAAATAGAACAAGCTAAAAAAGTAGAGAAGTTGATGTCAGTCAAGAAAGGGCACATTTTTTGCTGTTTCAAATGACACCAGCTTGTTTGCTTTGCTTTTTTTTGAGCCACTTTTGCAAACTACTAAGTGGGTTTCAGTAACAAAGGTCTATTTGAATCATGTGGGGGCACTGAAGGTAAAGTTCTCAATTATTTAGTGTACCACTGTACCAGTGGACAACTTGAATCACTGCCTCTTCCAAAACCCCAGACATTGCCCAAAGATAGTACCTGTGTGCGGAACTTCCTACAACGATAGTTAAAAGAAAAAAAAAAACAACCTAGGAGCCAACCTGCCATGCTCATATGCCAAGGAAATCAAGAGTCCCCTATATCATCTTTAAACGATGCAGCAGAATATAAAGAGTTAATATTGGTAAAGAGCAACATATGGGAATACTCATTCGCCAGAAGTTCAATTATTTACCCGAAGCCCCAGTAAAAATCACCCGAGGTACAGATGGATAAAAATTGCATGTACTAATAATACTAATACGACGTCTAGACCAACCCCATCGACATCTTTTGATCTAGTAGCTCATTTTATTCTTATTGTCCTTGACTACCAGAACAATAGGAATAAATTGATTATACTTATGGCAAAATTGGGGGCAACTAAATTAAGGCAATGCATGCTACTATGCTAGAATATGCACACATAATAAGGTCGATGACAGTGCAGTGCCATGGCAGCCCAAAACTGATGTGAAAACTATATAGCTGGTTTCTGATATACTTACTGAAGATGGTACATCGTAGTTAAAGGCATCAACTCTCTTGCCTGTCAACCAGTAATCCAGAAAAGGCCCTATTAACAGCAGAGATCCGGCCTGGACAGGTGCAGTATGTCCCAACAGATTGAAAGAACTCAGGGAGTATTTCCGCTGAAGGAAATGAACATACTGTCGATGCAAGATCAGAGATGTCAGAGCACTTTTACAAAATTGTAGGTACTACTTTCAGAAATAATATTATATTCAGAAACTCGAATATGTTTTTAACAAAATAGAACTGGATAACAGAGAATAGCATTTGAGATTCCATCATTTTTCTGAACATAATTCTTATAGGTACCACTTTCAGGAATAATATTAAATTCAGACACCAATGGTTTTTTGACAAAACAGAACTGGAACACAGAGAAGACATTTGATATTCGATCATTTTTCTGAACACAACTTCAGATCCGTGAACACAAGTGAATCTGTGAAAATGCATGAGCTTGTCCGTGTGTAATCTACAAGATGTGGATGGTAATATGGAAACTTATTTCGAATATCTTAATTGCACTAGAATAAGATTTCAAGTAGAGAAATGGACAACTTACATACTGTTGCAGAGAAGTGCTCCATACTGCAACAAAAGCTGCAATGAAACCTTTGGTGTTAACACTCACGTCTGTAACTGTGCAGACAGCAACACCTAGGAGAACGATCAAGATGCTGAGCTTGGTGTCCCTAGAATATCGGATCTTGTCAAACACAACTTCCAACAAGCAGGATACGGGAATCATACTCAGCTTTGCAATCTGATATTTACAAGAGAAAATATGTTACTACCATATGACCAAAATATTGCAGAAGAACCAAAAAATAAAAATAAAAAAGTGAAGAACAACAATATTACCTGATAGAAACCCACTGAGTTCCACATCAGGCTAATATTCATCCCAACAATGGAGAAGTTAGCAAATAAAACAAACTTAAGAAGCTCTGGAAGGGGTAGATGAGATGGTTGGATGTATCCCAACCACCTAAGAACGACAGTCATCAAGGTAGTGGTAATAAAATGCATTCCAGTTAAAGTTGTAGCTGCACAGAATTTAGTCATCAAATCCAATTAGCCTGACGAGAAAGAATATATGGGAACAACTTATAATGAATTTAAACCCATATCATTAATCAACCAAATATATCATATCATTGTTATCGAAATATGAAAACATCACCATCATCCTCTCCAGCATCACTATTATTAAATTGTTTTAGCATACTACTACTCAAAACTGCTTCAAGCATAAACATCTTATATCTCTAGTGACACTTTTTTTTTTTTTTTGATAAGTATCTCCAGTGACATATCTTTAGCTTTCACTTTTCAATCTAAGTCCTTTACATACTGCCATACATAGCTAAGCAATTCAAAACGTCAAAAACACCTCAATTTCACACAACTAAGCTGTCCCAATCAAGGTCACTTTAAATTATTATCTACTATGCTCACTAAACAGTTTCCTCCCAGACCCACAGATTTCTGAGTTATACTGTACTCCTGCATCTGTTATAAACTCCAAGGCCGGGGATACTAATCTTGTTAAATGTCTAACAGAACTAACTGCTTCAACTTACCATGATATATCACATTCCTAAAATACTCTAATTCATAAAAGAGTATATATTAATTAATAAGCATCAGATAACCATATACCAGCACTGACACGAAGCTCTGCTAATATGAAAACTCTGGCTCTTTTTATCATCTATAGCAAAGCCTGTATCAGGTGTCAGAGAACTGAATTTCAGTTAATATACATTTAAGAGAGTTAAGTACTACTTAACATGCAGCAGTGTGCACTGAACTTGTCCTAAGTAAAAAAAAATATCAAGGCTCAGACTTAAGCTGAATAAAATAAAGATAAACAAACACATTAAATAGTAGATCGGAAACTGTTGTTCGAATCAGGCCAACCAAATATAGAATATATTTTCAAATGGAAATGACTCAACCCGCATGCAGCTAAGATCATCGAAATTTCCATAAACCATGCATTTACCAAATTCAAGAGAATACAAAATTAAAATTTCTGAAACTAGGAAAAAGCAGAGCATGAAAATCGGAAACGAATATCTCAGTAACTTTGGCAGCATAACTTTTAATAGCCACTTCAATCACATAGAGCCTGATGTTAGATAGCAATTAAGTAATAAATAATTTAGGACTTATAAGTTCTATTGACGATTAGGATGGATGCAGAGGGGGGGTGACGATTTTAGGCTTTTATCTAAACGGGTAGAAGAATGCAAGTTTGAAATGGGAAGGTACAGAAATGATGTGGTGTGTGGAGGAGGATAGCGCTCTAAGAAACAATCAAACAAAAAGGTACTACTCAAAGGGAAGAGAAATAAATTTAGAAAAGAACCCACCATGGAATGACCTAAAACAAATTTCTAAATAGAATGAAGAAACCGTGAAAGAGTAGACCTAAGGGAGATACCAAAGAAAAATGGAAATAAACTGAGAACATTAGAGGATGAAAGGGGGAAAAATGGAGAGGCCAATATAGTTGCTGCATAATATAGAAGAAAATTGGCAGACGAGATCATACCACTAGTTCAAATGCAACCAACATTATTTATCTAACTTCCTAGACATCAATAAATCCATTTTCTGTGCGATCAATAACCTAACATAACTCTTCCCAAGCAATAAATCCATTTTTCAGTGCCATAATGAATGCAGATTAGACAAATAACCAATGGAAAGTTTTACCTCAGATTCTCTAATCATTTGCTAGTGGCGATTCAAAGCAAATTCATTCTCAACTATAAACCTTTATAAGTTAATAACTTTTCACTTCATAATTTTGGAAAAATTACATTAAAAGTTAAAACATCAAATGGAAAATCTTTATCAAGTGATTGTATTAGATAGTAAAGAAATACTACAAGACAACAAAGAAAGTAGCAAATTATTGACAAATAAATTACCAAAAGTGAATCCATATGTAGCCATTAAAGCTTTGTTCACTATGATAATCCCAACAGATGTGACCACATTGAACATCCATGCTGCAGCATCTAATGCAGCCTTCCTATCAGCCTTGCTTGCTGGAGCCATTTTCACCTAATCCCAATAATAGGAGAATCTTTACTCCTTGTGCTCCAAAAATAAATCTATGCAGTTCCACATCAAAACCAAAGATCTTTTCCTGCTTCAGCGCAAAATTTCCAAACATAAGTAAAAAATCACACAGCAGATACAGCGATTTGAACGAAATAACACATGCAAAAATAAGTATACGATAACTATGACAGAAAGGGAGACACTACTCAACAAAAAACATATTTGTTTTACACAGGTCCTAGCTTAGGGTTCAGCAATATATGGAATGGAGTAGACCACAAGTTACTCCTTCCGTTCAAGGCAAAGAGTTCACTATACTATTTTGGGATGTTTCACTTAAAGAGTCCACTTTCAAAAATTATGTCGACAATCTCCATAACATTTCAACTTTACCCTCCACATTTGATATTAATAGATTGATTATGCTCAATTCCTTTGGAAATTATGACCAACTCTAATGCTAGTTATATATCCCTTAAGTATTAGACTTTTCAAACATGGACTCTTTGGGTGGAACGGAGGGAGTATATCATTACTAATTGTATCGTCAGTCTTTTAAAAGAAAATGTTCCAACAAGAAATGCTCAGGAAGTAAAAAACAAAAACTTGACTAGTAATGTTGAGATCTTTGCCCTGTTTTGACAGCATCCCAAAGTACCCCTTATTACTTAAAAATGGAAACATAAGTGAGTCCACCTAAGTTTTGAGGTAATTTTTTGGTGATTTCAATTATTACTATGTTAGTTATGTTCTATATTTTCAACCACACATACTCGTGCAGAAATTAGGAGGTAGAAAACAACACAGTGGCCCCACATGACTTAAATTTTTTCCAGTCATGTTAAAATTTGAAATAACTAGTACCTAACAGTCCATCTTCCTTGGAAAGGAAAATCTGGATGTAAAGAATCAAAGAACTAAAGTGTCATTGACCTGACGTAAGCACAAGTATGACTCCAACTCCAAGGGAAATGCGATGCGACCTAAAGAACTTGCAAACTCTTGTTTACAAAATGACATGTCATCCTGTCATATGTTACTGCCTCCCCGAACATTTGCTCCCTCTCTCAATCTCATTGCCACATCAGTTATAAAAAATTCTCATATGATTTCGTTTATTTTGTACAGCAGTAAACAGCTTCTAGTCTTTCAACTAAACTATTCACATAAAATCTAAATTTACCAAATTAGCTCAATTTTCATTTTTTACGTGATTAGTTAGATCAATAGTATAGTAAATCCAACATTCCTATCAAAATTGCAAGACTTCAAATTGAACGCAATGCAGATCCATAAATTTCCAGATCGAGAACTGTATACATACTCATACAACATCAAATCAAGCCAATATGTATATATATTCAATCAATTAATACACGATCTAGATTCCTACACCAAAAATAGCCAAACTAGATCGCACACACAAATTTAACAAAATTCTCACAGAAAATCACAACAATAAATACAAAACATAGATCCACCGCACCGCCTATTCGAAGTACATGAAATCAAAAACAATTGGAGCGAATTCAACAATTTAGCAAACAATACCTTTGCAGTTAAAGGAGCATGAAATTGACTAGGACAATAGCTCGACAAATTCGGATCTCTACAATCTGAGCTTCTTCCTTACAACACCGCTAGTAGATTTATATATAATTGTAAGAAAAGATGATTAAGGAATGGCTAGGGTTTGACCGCTAAAAACATTTGATTTGAGAGTCTTTCACCGTTGTTTGTGAATTGAGTTTTGCCTTGTTCAGTTCTTTTTAAAGTACTCCTGTTTCTTCCGTTTTAGTCTGCCGTTGTGTGTGTGTGGGTGAGAGAGAAAGAGTGTGTGTTATAAGAAGGGAGGGGGGGAATGAATGAGAAACTGTAGTAGTATTAGGATGGCCAGCCAATTACAGCACGAATTGTGTTCTCACTTTTATTTTTCGTTTTTTTTGGTTGAATCGCCATGGTTGAATTACAAAATACTCCTTTTTTATTTATTTATTTTTGAAATACTTTAAAAAGATGAATGAATAAATAAGGAAACTTACAAAAAAAATTTGATTCCAATCAGGTGTTGGTGAGTGGAAAGTGGGTACTACAAAGTACATTACGTATGATGGAGGTCCATAATGAGAATAAAGAAAATAATTTCGGATTATCCTACTAAAAGCACTCTAATTAATTTTTAATTAAAATATTTTAAGATATATTATAAAAAATATTATAATACAAGTAAAATAAAATTACATTTGAAGTGACTCAATTGAAGATTTAAATGCTAAAGCATATTAGCCCTGATGATTCCTTCTCTATTAAAAGAATAACAATTCTAGGTGTTTCAAAAAGTTAAGGTAAGATATTATTTTAAGGAAGTCATGGATAAAATTTTAGTAATAACAATATTATTATAAGTATAAATTACGATATATTTAGACAATTAGTGAACGAAACATAGTGTAGTCGAAGTGATGGAAAGAGACACTGTGTTTATGTAAGTTGGACGATGATGACATCCCTTAAGAAAAAAGAAACAAATTGGGAAGAGTGTAAAAGTTTTAGATTCATGATTTTTTTCTTTAATGAGCTTATATTATGTTTGTACATTAATTTTAATACATTTCTCCTAAATGAATAAATAAGAGGGGTCAATGACTTTTTAATAGGGCTAATAATTCATTTTTCAATATTAAGGGGGTCAAAATATTGCAATAGATTATTTTATACAAATTAAAAGATCAATTGAAGGTTTTAAAGAAAATCAAAAGTATTGTCGGGGGCTAGAAGCGAATATCTCTTCCAAAAAAAATTTCTACATACACAACTAAGACTCGATACGAGACATAGTCTTCTTTTACTCGGGCTAACCCTATTGGTAATTAATGAAATTCTTCAATAAGGGGATTCAATTGTACAAATTAAGATAAACTGAGTCCCTAATTAGACCTACTACTATAAGGATTCCATAATTGCACCTTTTTTCCTGCTTGGTCTCTAAATGCCAGTACATGCGATAAATGCACTTTAAACCTTATGATTACATTCTAGTGGGATCATTAAAATTATAACTAGAAAAATATTTAATAATAGTTAAGATACTTATAGTTTATGTGGTGGGTAAAGTTAAAAAATTATAAAAATGTTAAGCATAATTTTTGAAAGTAGACGTTTTAAATGAAATATTTTAAAATAAAATAGGGGACTCTTTGACTAGTTAAGAGCAATGGCAAGCATAAAATTAATCTATTAAATTATCATCTCGTACAACAATTACAATTAATTTACTGGCTAGATAATGTACAATACTTTGATAATATATTTCTATTCTATACATTTTCCATATATCTACGCGTGTATAGAAATGTAGTCCTACTCCTACTAGGTAGTAAAATGAGAGAAGTATTTACAATCATGCCTAACAAACTCAGGAACTAAATAAATAAAGCTTTCCAAGATTTCCTTAGACCGAGCAATGTTCATTAAAGTAGCTAGGAGCACTAACTATTGATTTTTGTTTTTATTGTCAAAACATTATTAAACAAAATAGCCTCTATTTTTCAAAACTAAAAAGAAAGTACACAAAAATCTTTTTTGCGTACAGTGTGATGGAAATAAAAAAATTAATACGAATGCGTAATAAAAATGAAGAAAGGATAAAAGTTTGAAATGTATATGAGATTAAATGGAGAAATTAAATTGCTTTAGAAGTTTTGCAAAAACATAGTATAGATGCATCAAATGGGAATCACGATATTAATATCGCGGATCGTGTTAGGTAACAACAATTAAAACTAAGACTAAGACTAAGACGGATAACAATATTAATGTACTAGTCCTATTAGGATATTAATTATAAAAATCGCTTATCTGATGATGTTGTATTTGATTGAACAGAATAGAATGATGAAAGATGGTTACAAATGCTGACCAGAGTAATTAATTGGGAGATAAGCAAGTTAAGTTATTAACTTAGCAATTAGTAGCATTTTTTTTAGGTATGTTAAAGTAAAATAAACAATTACTATGTAATATGATAAATGAAAGAAAGTAATGGAGTAAGCTTGCAAGTAAATTGAACTAAGCAAGTGAGTCAACTAAATAGGGGAGGGAGGCACGTGGAGGCTAGCTACTAGCTAGCCCAAGTCTAATTCTTTTGCACATGCTGAAAACCTACATCCAACGTGACTGACTTCCCCCATTGAATATTCTTTACATAAAGTAGCCTTGACTTGGATACATCTCCTGGGTCCATTTCAGCTCAACTATTTTCAGTTTATTTAATAAATATTCACTTCGTTTTATTTAAAGAGTACATATTTACAAAAGTTTATAATTTAAGAGATATATAAGTATTATTAAACTTGATCATAATTATAAAAATACTTGAGCTAAGTTAAGATATTTATATCACATATGAAGGGTAAAATTGAAAAGTTTTTGAAAATTGTAAGTGATCATGCAAAAAAGGTTGTAGGTGACTACGTCTGATTCACGTGTGTAATCTAGTAGGATTCCGGCTGATGTTGCGGGGATCGCCCTTGAAGTATAAAAGATTTGAGACCTGTGATCAATAGAGAACACCGTAAGGGGGGCTGGATTGCCCCAGCAATAACCTTCCGGCGTGAGAATCAGTAATACTGTAGAGAGTATATAATGCTCTAATAGATATAACTTTTGTAAGTAATTTGCACGTACCGTGTGATGCCTGTGAGGGTGCTATTTATAAGAAGATAATTCACAATCTTTATTGGTTTCGGACTGGGGGTGATATGATCAATTCCCATGTTTTTCGGATTACAATAGTATATCTGCTTAGAACAGATGTAGATAGAGTTGTAGCAGGACTCTTCACAGGATGATAGATGGTTCCATGAAGGACTCTGCTTTGTCGAGCTATTCGGGGGTTCTGTCGAGGTCGGCTGGACATGCGTCCAGGTTGCTCGATGTCGTTGTGACCGGCCTAGGATGTTTCTAGGTTGCACTATGAATTCCCGAGGTCAACGTGCTGCAAGAGTATGCTGGTTAAGTTGGTGACCTGACATATTATGATTACCAGGTCATCATACCAGTATGGGCGTAAGACACCTCGGCGTTATTCCAGCTGGTGCCAGCGATGCCGCGGTGTTTGCCATGTGTAAAGTTAAGAGTTGAGGCCGTTCAGTAAGCATAATATTTGAAAGTTCTACTCTTTAGGTGAAACATCAAAAAATATAATAGTGGACTCTTTATCTAAAATGAAGGGAGTAATTATTAATAATTCAAAAGTTGTTTTTAAGTGTCTTCTACAAATAGTTTATCACTCAATTAATTATAAATCAATTAGTTACTAGCAATACCCCTTCAACCTTAAGTCATTAGCCATCAACCGTAACAAATTAGCCCTACTAATTAGATAGAAGCTACTATCATTAACGAGCACTAGTTCAACTGGTACTGCTCACTTTTCTTAACAGAGAAGTTGGGTGTTCAAGTCTCACCAGTGACAATATAGTACTTAAAAGGTTGGGTGTTCAAGTCTCACCAGTGACACCATAGTACTTAAAAAGTCGGGTGTTCAAGTCTCACCACCATGGTACTTAAAAGGTCAGGTGTTCAAGCCTCACTAAAGGTCCATTTAGTATTGATTTCTTCTTGAACACTATAGTATTTAAAAGGTCGAGTGTTCAAGCTTCACCAAAATTCTATTTACTTTTTGCTACGAGTGTTCAAGCCCTAATTACCAAAGCCACCCTGAAACTTAACTACTCTCAACAGATAACTTGGATGTTCAAAGCCTCACCAGAGGCATAATTTGTTTTAGCCGCACCAAAGGGCATAATTTGTTTTAGCCGCACCAAAGGCACCATATAATCTTAATTATAGTCTTACAAAGCATTAAATAATAATTCAGGGTTGGGACAAGGCTTATGTCCCTATAACTTTTAAAAAAAAATTATTTCTCCACTACACTTATTAATAACTATTTTAATTTAGCTTATTTTAGAACAAATATACCCTTGAATGGTTACTCACTGTAATAATACAACATATATTTTAATTAACTTTTACTTCAATTTTCCTTCAATTAAAAAGGGATTTTTTTTTTAATGTTTCTATTTAAAGTTACACTTAATCTTTTTGAGGAATTTTTTAAAAAAAATTAGATATGCTTGTATGTAACTACAATAATTTTCTAATAAACTTTTTTTTCTTGAACTTGAATGTTATAGACTTTTACCAAGTGATCTTTGAACATTATGTCTTAATTTTTTTTTTCAATATATCCCATGAATAATAATTTTTTCATTTTCCTTTCCTGCTTGCTTGAAAAATTATATTTAATTATTTATCCTCATAAATAAACAACAAATTAAATTGCATTGTCTACAAGAAGTGAAGAAACTATTTTCTAAACATGAAATTTTACTAAAATAAAAAGTAAGATTAAATATGAATGTTAATATTATAATTAAGATTTCCATTTTTAATAAATCTTATTTTTGCGATATCATTTATAAACTATTTGCTAGTTTTAATTTATGCAATTCATGACATAAATTAAAGAAGAGAGTATTTTCTTCTATATAAGCTTAACTTTAAATAAATGTAGTGGATAAGTGATTAATATAGTGAAAATAGACTCTCAATTTCACTTATTTGATTACATTTAATACTTTATTTTAACATACTGTACATCAAGTATATTCTTTTTCTAAATCAAATTTGCATTTACAATATCATTTATTCTTTTTAATTTCCCTATATAAAAATAAATAACTTGCACAAAATAAATTATTATGAAATATTAGTAACAACAACACTCGCCAAAGGCCCATTGCTCACTTTAAAGAGGTTGAGTGTTAATCTAAATAGCCACCTTTACTTAATCGGGTGTTTAAACAATTTGTTCTAAACCAAAAGCATCATAAGTCATTGTAGCATTTCAAGGCATTAAATAATAATAATAAAGGTTGGGGTAAATAAATGAAAAAAAAAAAAACACTCTGGTTTTTGATTAATTAATTTCACAATTTAATTGTACGTGCACGAACAATCGTGTAAAAATGCAAATTAAAAGAAGTTTTTTGAAAAATAATTAAAGTGTTATCAGCCTTGTAACATGACTCACATTTTCTTATATATGAGCATGGATATACATACATATATGCTGAATTTGAGTGTACGTATAACATGATACAATAATTTAAGACTTAAATACTACACTATATATATATATATATATATATGAACATGTGATTTGTTACTCTGTTAACTACACAATTACGTAATTTGTTCTTTAAAAATTAAGATTTACTCCTATTTTTAAGATCCCTCAAAATATCGAATGCGCGCATGAATATTACATGAGTCGACACATCAAAATTTAGAAAAATAAAAAATAAACTCGACACCTCTTACATTACGTATAAGTATGTTTCAAATGTTTAAACTTTTATGGGAAAGCGTATAATTCAGTAAATGTATAAATCATCATCTTGAGGTTTCGTTCGTGCATGAAATGGGAGGATTTTCCTTTACGTCGTCCGTACGTCAAAAGGAAACACCATTTATGCGTGAAAAAAAATTCACTGACTTCCACTTTTTAAACGGATCTCCAGCATTTCATGAATCCATGGGATTTTATTACTTCTTAATGATGATATAATAGTATTACTTATTTAGGGCCATCTTTTCATTTGAGCTTGGCTCTCTTCAATCTGGGCCAGCACAAGAGGGCAGTTCTCAGTAGGTCGTGGTCAGATTGGAACTGTTTGCACTTGTGCGGGTTTGGCTCAGTAGACCGAATAAGCACACTTCAATAGGGGTAAAGTTAACACAAGTCAAAGGTACATTTAAATCCTCACTTGGGATTAGTTATATTTGGCTAGGTGGTGTAAACAAAGGAGTTTGCACTACACGGATTGGTTCCAAGGATTTCACAGAAAGAAAATGACAGATACCAGATATTTTTAGTCCAAGATCTCATTGATTCACGTGACAATCATGTGATTGGTTAATTGATAGCTTCATATATTAATGCCACGACCTTCGTTCGAGATTCGATTCGTAATGTGTGTCCGTTTATTGGCCCAACAAGTATCTGGGTCAAGTAAGCCTACCAAAAGCCAACTCAAAACTGGCTCAACAAGCACTTGGATAAACTAAGCCCACAAAAAAAAAAAAAAAAGTCAAATTCGGGCCGGTACCTTTTACATAATTTTCAACCGCTTTAGTCCACCATAATTGTTTCAAACCGGAAAATAAAATTTTTGTTGCAAAAATGACGTATATGCCCTTCAAAACACGGAACATGGCATACTATGCATCGCAAAACAAAAACCCGATTCGTCGTGTATGCTCTTCCTTCTAACACGTACACGATGCATTAATTTTTTGCATCACGAAGCATCAATGTGTGCATCGAAATGCATGACTTTGTGCATCGCGATGCACAATTGTTACACCCTGTTTTACTTCTTTTTGTAATTCTTAAATTATGTGACTGTAACCACAATATACGTGTTATGCAATTGCGAAGACTAAAAATCCTGCCAGGATTATATACAGATCAAGTATGCAGTCTTTCATATGTTAGATTAAGAATATCAATTTCAGGGACGAGCATAAAGATTTGCCCAACTAGGTTGTGCAAAGTCGTCGACATAATTCTTTTCAATAGGTTGTGTACTATCATCCGCACCATTCTACTCAACAGGTGCATTGTCATCGAGACCATTGTAGGGTAGAGGAAGTTTGAGAATCTTGACATCATCAAATTGAGTACTTGCTAATCCATTCAAAGCACCAAATGACAAGTCTTTAGTACTAACGACATCCGATGCACAACATTTTTCAACAAATCAATAGGTTATGTAACATCTAATGCTATTTACGGTTGTTCGGTGGAGTCGATCGAGTTACAAGCACTCACACACATCTTTTAGCAAATTATTCACGAAAAAGTTTGGATCTAGGATTTTATATGATCTCAACATTTATCTTCCAATATTTTTAGAACTACATCTGGACTAGGCATGTGGATGTCGATCCCACAAGAGTAGAGTTACGTAAGAGAAATCTTATGTACATCGCCAAATAGATGTGGTGCATCGCGATGTACAACTTTTCCTTTACCTTTGTCAAGTTTTTGTGCATCGCGATGCAAGTTTTGTGCATCATCTTCATAAACAGTTGCATCGTGTATGTTTTCGCAATCTCATCTCTATGATTCCCTTCTTTATTAATCCCGTAAATCAAACTATTATCGTTTTAAACACATCAATAATGATAATGAAAACAATTTATCGTTGCTACTTACGGTGTGTGCATCGCTATGCAAGTTTTGTGTATCGTGATGCAAGTTTTGTGGATCGTCTTCATAAACAGTTGCATCGTGTGTGTTTTTGCAATCTCATCTCCATGATTCCCTTCTTTGTTAATCCCGTAAATCAAACCATTATCAGTTTCAAACACATCTCCATGATTCCTTTCTTTGCCCAAATAGCCTGTACCTTTTAGTAAGAAATTGCAATGAAAATAAATACGGGATTGCAAGGAGTAAATCAAGGAAATCGCAAACTAAAAATACGTGATATGTTGTTACAGAGCAGTTTGGGAACAATTTATCACTTAAAAAGGGCTTAAGCGATTCAAAACAAATATAGCGGACCTAAGCGATTGACAATCTCAAAAAGGGACCGACCCGCAATTTTTCTTAAAAAAAAACTACAACTTTTTCATTTTTTGTCATGTACCTATTTGTTTTCCAATAATTCTAGAGTTATGACCTGATGTGTCAAAAAAATATTATCATTTTGATGTGTTAAAAAAGATATTATCATTATCAAGGATTACTTGAAGATGATCATCTTAATCGATTGGTGGTGATGAAAATTGAAACCATCTTCGAATTTCTCTTATACAAAATCTTTGTTTTGTACGTAGTGTTTTCATTTATTTATTTATCTTTGTGACTTGAGCAATGATAATGATATCAACTACTTATTCAATTTTGTATCTAAAGATATAAGAAAAAGTTAGACATCACATAACTTAATTTTCATATTCCAAACTCATCGAATAGAAGTGAGAATAATAGAAGACTTATAAAATGGTCACCTATTACCAACTTACACCAACATTATCCATGCACTTTTTGGTGGGCTTGTGATAGACCTAGTTGACCCAGGTGTTTGTTGTCCAGTGGACGGGCATGCATTGCGAGTCGCTCTTGGGCCCGAGTCATAAGAATGGTATCGAGAGGAACCACGGCTAAATTTTGGAACAAAGTGTTGTGCGAGACAAAGTGCTACATTGTAGGAACAGTGGGACAAAGTGTTACATTGTGGAAGGCGAGCCATCTCTTGAACCCTTCCGAGCCGATCTTGGTCATTGTTCAAGTTGACGAGGACGTCAAGGATTTAAAACTAGCACCAACTATTCAAAATATGACTCTTTCAAAAAAAAAAAAAAGAAGAGAAAAAGTAGTACTTTGTTTCCAACCAACTATTCAAAAAGTGACTCTTAAACACTAAGAGGAAATAGCCCATTAAGGGATGATTTGAAACCATTCTTAAGACTATTTACGATGGCAACAACCCGTTGATCATGCCAAAATGATGATCTTTTTGGAATGTGGTTGTTTGGTGGTAGATTTCGGCGGTGTTTATGATATCTGACTTGTATCGCACCTAAAATCCAGAAAGAGCATCATGAAGGGACTCAAGGCTTGGCCTAACTAAAATTGTCTGGTGTGAGTAAGCTTGATGACTCAAATGGCTCTCAAACAGTCATAAACTGTTCAAGTGTAGTTAATGGCAAAGATGATGATGAAGAGAGTGAAGGCTTAAAGTCATAAATGTGAGAAGAGAGTTTGAGAGAGAATAGTTGCTAGAAGAGTAAATGTTCACCATAAAGGAGTATTTATAGCAGGGCTAGTTGCAATTGGGGGGTGGGGGAAGGTAGTAGCCGTTGGTCAATGCAAGTTGCGGAGAAACCGCTACTTTCCTTTGTCAAATCTATTGTTTTATCGATTCGGTGACATCACGAAAAGTTTTTCACGTCTTCGAAAAGTTGACAGAGTTAGTGCACGGGAAGTGATGTCCGGGTCTCAATTAGGGGTAAGCAAACTTTTTTTAAAACCGGACCCATGCCCAGTAAAAATTGGACCGAACCAATTTATTGGTTTGGTTCCAGTTCTGGATTTTAGCAGAACCGGTTAATTGGTCTGGCCCTGGTTTTGAGACATATAAACTGGTTCTAGAATCAGACCGAACCAATAGATATTATATATATATATAATTATAATTATAAATATATATATATATATATATATTAATATTGGTTGAACTTATTTTTTTTGAACAAAACCTTGTGCTTACACAAAATGGTGACTCAATCTTGTGAATTTTGAAACATTCGAGTTGCGTAATTGGTTTTGCAACTTAGGTGACTACTCACCGGTGTTTGATTCTTTTTTTCTTTCTTTTATCTCAATAAAATGTTGTGCTCACATAATAGGTATAAATGTACTATTTAGTTATTTTTGTTTGTAATGCTATGACTCAAGCTCCTTTAATTGTTGAATGTACAAATTTTTGTTGTTGTTGTAAACTTGTTTGTATTTTAATCGTTTTACTATTATTGTGACGCCCGAGTCGGGATCCGACGTTGAACCTCAATTCGGTGCGCCAAACCAAAAGAAACAATAAAAGTCCACAAAAGTGAACGAGCTACACAAGCTTAAAACCAAAACTATGTAGCGGAATACTAGATAAAATGTGAGTTTCAACAACTCAAATAACAAAAACCACCACTAGAATAAACCTCAACGGCCAAACATGCGCCGGAGAACAACACTAAGATAAACCCAACAATAAAAACTTCGGCTAAATACACGAGTCGAAATCCAAAATAATAGAGTACAACAACCGGCACGACCTCACTAGTCGGCACCAAAATACAAATCTAAAGAATACATCTATTTCTACCCGTATACTAAGTTTACATAACTTAGTGAACCTCACGATCACAATACAAGAAATAATATGATATAACAATATAAATACAACTTGCTAATCTCCAAGTCTCTAGTCTCACTACTGGAACTCATAACCTAACGAAAAAGTTGTTGGGTGAGTCTAAAAGACCCCGTAAGCCACTATAATGTATTGTGTGTTATGAGTATGAATGCAACAAGAAACCAAGACCCTAATGCTACTACATGACATGGCATAATGCTCAAGCGATAATCGTAACATGGTAATAGCATTTATATACCACAACCGAACATGTAATATCATTATTTATATATAATTCACGTAAGTCACATAGCACCTTGATGTTCATATAAGTGCTTGTAAATAAATCACATAATAAAGGATATCTTTTCTCTTTATCCGTCTTTGCGTTGCTCCTGCAATACACAAAATAACCAACGTGTATCGATACTCGTCTATGATGTATCGACATCCCCGAAAACCTATCGGGTCTTAGCAACCAATGTTTCGCGTATTGCAACAACAGTGGAGCTACCTCCCACCTGTGGCCAACAGATGAGGTGTGTGTGAACTCCGGTACGACGACTTATAGCGATCACGAATCCCATTCGTAAAGACTATACGTCGTCCCACCATAACTTTACCAAGAATGCTAGCTGGACTCAATGCAATGCACAAGTAGATATTTACTTGTCATTCTCAACAAATAAAAGTGTGTTCTCTTGAATCACATACCAAATCAACTCAATGTGCTTGTAAATACTAAACACACAACCAATCATCAAAGTAGGATGACTGTCCTATAATCAATCATTAAAGTAGGATGATTTTTTTATCACATACTATAACAATCACATCATGTCCGTATTCACTGAACACATAATCAAAACAGGACCATAGGCAAAGTAGACTTATTGTACAACTCAACAATTGAACAATTGTCTGCGATAGCTAAACACACTAATAATCACAATACTATGTAGGGTATTCTTATTGTCAACCACAACCAAACGGTGCCCACAAGGTGACACACATAATCATCACAAGGATAGATAATTTATTCTTAATCCCAAACAAAGTATCATATTCATCACATGTACTCAAACTCATATCCTTATCTAGGTAAGCCTACTCGTACTTACAACCATTAATTAATGCGTAATAGTTACGCTAAACTTAGGATCCCTAATTATCCTATAGTCACACAATACCGTCCATCTCATGCATATCATAATATATCACATATTATTATCGTTGTGTACTTCAACTTATTCAACTTAACTCGTAGTCAACTACTATTTGACTAAGTCAACTAGGGTCAAAACTCTACTAAGTTATAAACCCATCAATTCATCAACCCAATTCGCAGAAAACTATTATACGTTATAAAGGGAATTATATTACCCATTACTAAACTCCGTAGAGTCAATTATACTCATTAATAATTTATCATATTATTCGACGTTTGTTCATAATGTTCTATTCGACTCGCTAGAGTCGTCACGACTAGTATATAGCTCGTATCGCTCGTATAGTGTTTAATATAAA
Organism: Platycodon grandiflorus; assembly: GCA_016624345.1. Taxonomy (NCBI): domain Eukaryota; kingdom Viridiplantae; phylum Streptophyta; class Magnoliopsida; order Asterales; family Campanulaceae; genus Platycodon; species Platycodon grandiflorus. Next base: position 16,318,044 of record CM028364.1, read on the forward strand.
TATATTATCTCATGTCAACTCCGCTAAAGTCATAACCCATTTTTGAAACATCGAGACGAACCGTATCGTCCCTAATTAACAACATTAATCGCAATACCCATATTTGGTGTGTTTACCACCCATATAAATCTCGCAAGTTCATCGCGAGTAGCTTCTTACAAAATCCTAGCGAGTTACTAATACTCGATGTTTAACAATAACAACAATTGCAACTCAACGAGTCTCTAATTCTTGGAGACTAACAACAACGATACTTATTCATCATTGCGTAGCCGTGCGTTAAATTCACCAAATATTCTATGAAACAAATATTATCATTTTTTCATATTTATAAACTAGACATCTTGAAATATAATTTACCACTTTAAAATATTCCAATCAGAACTATAATCACCATAATCTACTCACTTCAATTCTAAACCAATATCCAAAAATTTCTGTCAACGAAACACGTAATTCAATTTTGCGCAGCGTTATTATAAAATTCACCAAATATTCTACACAAGTCCAAATATTATGAATCCTACATACCCAAAAATAGACATTCCAAGTTACAATTTCCTATTTTAAATCAGTCCATTTGGACTTATATTCATCCACATGCAACCACATAAAGATTGAACTACAACCCAGAATTTTCAGCAACAGTCCATTCTGCGTATCGATAATACACAACCTAAACGAAGTACTTCCCAACCTCTAAAATTTATGAAAATTTTCAGGATTTTACACAACATATTAATGTAAAACATATCCAAAATTCAGACAATTCCCATGAACGAATTTTTCCCAGAAAATTCAACATCATGCCTTAAAACTGTGACAAATTTTATTTCAAGAACTAAGCATTTGGCTTCCAAAAATCATCATGTCTTCTCCCAATTATATTTGCAACCTCAAAGAACAACATAATATATCATAACATAAGTTAGAGCAACTAATCACATGTTTCTTCCAAGGATTTAACACAATAATAATCAACTAACACCACCTACATGCTCTACTCTTCCAATTCATTTCATAATCAAACAAAACATTATAGTTACTTACTTCTTGATGAAATCAAAATGATCCTCTAGTCAAGAGCTTTGCAACGGTGAAGACGGATCGTCGATCGGACAAGTGAAGCTCAAGATATCATCATTTTATCTCATTACTCTCTCTAGACTCTCTCTAATCTCCATGGAAGGGAAGGAGGAAATGAGAGCTCTCTTGGGTCTCTTTGTTGGTCTAAAGGAGAAATGTTGACTGGTCAATTGGTCTTGGTACGTTTTTAAAGTTCAACCAAGGTTTTAAGTCAAAATGTCAAAGTTAAAACATTAGTGAAATGCATAGAATAAAATTTTGTATTTTTGGGTTAACTTTAAAGACATGTCTAGGATGATATACAAGTCCAAAATTTGCAAATAAAGTGTTTTTGGAAAGCTCTTTGAGTCTAATTTACATAGAATCAAACAGTTTGCAAATCGAGTTTTCTACACCAATTTATGGCCAAATTACTACAAGGTGTTCAGATGGGCAGAATTTCGAGTTTAAGCATGTATACATGCTTTTGTGTGTATCTTTTTCTATCTTAAGGTCAAAACAAAATGTTTACTATGTATTCCCAAATAATCCTAACCCCCAATCAAGTTTAAAACATTTTGAAACTCAGCCGAAACAACACATAACAAAGCTAGAAGTGCAATGTATTATAGCAATGAATGTATACAAGGATTAAATCGCACTTTTAATGCATAACTAAGTTAACAACACGTGCAACTATGAAGTGCAACAAAAAAATCAAGGCATGAATCCATTAATATGTTATTCAAGTAAGTATAACAAACAAGTCTAATATGATAACCACACATTAAGATGACGTATCATACAAAGAAGGATCCAATGTATTGCAAATAAGGTCGGGTCTTACAATTATTGAATATTTTTATTCTTTATATGAAGGATTAGAGTTTATTATTTGTTTGTAGTGGTTTAATAGGAAAAATAAAGTTAGTGTTACAAGGCTTAAAAATTGAATGGGCCCGAACCAAAAAAGTGTAGAACTGGACCAAAGTATTGGTTCTCATACATATTGTGTTGGTTTCGGTTCTATATTTTTGAGAACCGGACTATTGGTCAGTTTCGATTTTCTTTTTTACGAAAAGTGGACCGAACTGACCAAGCTCACCCCTAGTCTCTATGCGTTCAGTCAATTAGGTCAGTCACCTTGTAATACCTTGGATCCTTCTATGTTTGATATGTTTATCTTAATGTGTTGTTATCATGTTAGAAATTTTTGTTAGGTTTACTTAAGTAGCATGTTAATGCATTGATGACTTGATTTCTTGTTGCATTTCATAGTTGCACATATAATTGTTACCTTGGCTATGTCTTGAAGTGTGATTTAATCTTAGTAATCATTCGTTGTTGTAATGCATTGCACCCCTAGCTTTGTTATGAGTTGTTTCGGTTCGTTGAGTGTTTTGAACTTGATTAGAGGTTGAAATTATCTTAGGATCACTTAGAATTACTTTAGAGACATTTTTGGAGGAGTATAGGTCGCGTCCTAGCGAGCATTTGACTGAAGTTTGCACAAATCAAACATGGAGATTCAGCCAGGCATGCCTTAGCTCGCCCCAACCCTTGCCCTAGTGCGCTGCCGCGCCTTAGCATGCATATGGCGCGGTGACAGCATTTCGAGATTTTTTTGTAATTTTGACTTTTTGACCAATTTTCTTAGCCCTCCTTGAGCCACGTCCCCTCGTTCCTTGGCCTGATATTTTGACCCCTTTAGTCAAGTGGAGAGACCCCAAATCTCTTCTCTTTGTATGCTTTAGGCTTTGTTGCATGCTAGTTATAAATATACATGCTAGACTGGTTAGAAATGATATTTTTATATCTAATTACTATGATGATATGTGAAAGTCATACTTATGATATTTGCTTGGTATAAAATGGGTTGTTTGTATTATTGTTTTAAGGTCAACCTTAGAATTGAATTAAAGAGATAATTTGAGACTTTAATTGGGATAATTTTTCATGTAGCAATTATTCCCAAATTTTATTAATTTTAGTAATGACTCGACGGAGTTGATTTTAGGGGAGAATTAAATAAACCGAATAACATATTATATCTCTACGAGAATTGTAGTTCGTTTGATTAGGATTCCTAACCTTCAAACAATTGGTTAAGTGTATGAATTAACACTTGTGAATTAGAAACTTGTAATGTGGCTCTAATGTAGTTGTTTAAATTCTAGCAAATATATGTTTGATGATAATCTTTGGTAGAATTATATAATCTACTTGACATTGATCGAGTTCACTACTTTTGAACTCGGTGTTGATTTGCATAAGACGAGTAAATATTTACTTGTGCATTGCATTGAGTCCAACCGCGTCGTTGGTTGAGTCAAGGTAGGACGACGCATAGTCTTTACTGATCAATGTTTGTGATCGTTATGGGTCGCCGTACTGAATTCACACACCCCTCCTTTGTTGGCCACAGTTGAGATGTAGCCCCACCGTTGTAGCAATACGCATGACTTTGGTTTGCTAGTGGAACCCGATAGGATTGGGGACATCGATATATCATGCACGAGTATCAAGACACATTTATTTTTCTTGTGTAGGAGGAACGCAGATGGCGAAATGAAAATTATATCCTTTCTTATGTGGTTTATTTATGTTGCACTTATGTGAATATCACTATTCTACGTGGTTTATGTGACTTATATACTTATTATGACGATACATGTTCGCTTTGTATATCGATGTTATTACCATGCTATCTTATCGCTTAAGCATAGTATCATGCCATGTAGTTGCTTTTTAGTAACTTATTGAGTTTTCAACTCACCCCGTTTATTATTCATTTGTTTTCTTTAGATCCGAGCCACACAAACTCATGGTGTGGTCGGTGATATCACAACTAGTTTGCAAGTGGTCTTTTTGGTTTAGTAGCGTGGAGCTTATCTATAGTTGTAGTTGGTTTTCTTTTGGCAATGATGAATGATTATGTGAAGTTATGTAAATTTTACTTTAGGTAGTATTGTCTTATGTTGTAAACCGATTATTCTTTTGGAAGTCGACATGTGTATGTCGTGCTCGTGTATATAGTTTTAGTAGTAATTCGTTTATTTTCCGAGCATGATTTAACTCGTGGTTTATATTTGTTCTCCGGCATGTTGTGGCCCTTGAGGTTATTGTTACTTGTTTTCTCGAGTTTCGATTCGTGGTTGTGTTAGTTGGGTTCCGGCAAGAGTGTTGCCGATAACTTGTTTTTAATTTCGTCCGTTTGTTTATTCATTTAACGTGCGACCTTGAAATTTTGCGTTGAAATCGGGTCGGGCGTCACACACCTCGAGGCCGAGGTGTGCTCTTGCTCGGTGATCCTGGACGTTAGTTGGCACTTCGAGTAAGTCGACCTCTTGGAGGTCGAGCTCGGCTTTGAATCCTCGGCCCTGGACCTAGCCGTGAGTCGTAAACCTACATTGAGCTTCGGACTGGGTTAGGATTTTATATTTTCGACATGTCAGTCTAGCCTTATTTTTGGCGTCCCTTGGCAGAAGCCCTGTGCGACTGGCCCAACAAAAGTTCTGTCACCATAAGGCTTAGGCTAGCCCCGCACCGTCCATTTTACGTGCCTGTTCCTCTTAAGCTTCGTCTCTTTGGCACCGATAAAACGCAACACGTAATTTCCCCACGTCCCCTTCGTATTTCTTCAGTGTCCCCTTATATACGCATCCTGGTGGGAGTTCAATTTCTCGCCGGAAACCTGGCCGGAGTTCCAATCGCCAAAACGTTTCACAGATAAACACTCTTAATCAAATCCCCTCCCAGGCTGGGGATAAATCGAAATCGGGAGAGAGAGCGAGGGAATTGGAGGCGATATTTGAATGGCGAAAAAGAGGAAGTCTTTGGCGACGAGCCTAGACGAGGTCGATCGAACGATGTACTCGACCTTTGTAGCGCCGCAAACTCACTGTCTCAGTTATATACGCAGGCTATGAACCAGCAAAAGCTTACATTTGTTGCCGGTGAACGCCATGGCCTGGTATCTCCCCGATTCTTCTTCTCCCAATAGTATTTGTCTTTTCATCTTATTTATTTTTATATTTTTGTTGATTTTTTGTGAAAGTACTGATATTATATTCTTTTGGATCATGTATATTTTAATTTCTGTGGTAAACTAGTTTTCTACTGTAGCTTGTATGTATGTTTTCTAAAGGGAATTTTATTGTTTTGGTAAACTGCGGATAATGTTGAGTAAGTATATGTCTTGTTTTGGGAAGAACTGCAATGGTGGGGCTGTGTTTGTTGTTTGAAGAGCAAGTACTGAGAAAAGGAGTTTCCTTATGTGCCTTGCAAGTTGTATTTTGCTTTGAACTAGCCAAATTCTGTTTGAGCAACATGGTCACAATTTATGTCTGTCTTGTTTCTTCGTTTGTAGTGTTGGATCCAAAATTATGAGATGAAAAACTTGCTGGTTGACAAATGCTATTTGGAAATATATTATGGAAAATTAAGTGGTTTGGTTTAGTCATAGGAGGCTGGGCGGGTGTTAGTTTTACTGAAAGTTCAGCGAAACAGTCTTTCAATGAGACTAGCACAATCCCTAAATGAGTGTTCATGTTGTCACTTTTGATAGAAATTAATAAGTCACTTTTTATTCTATTAAATCAAGGTGAAAAAGTGAAACTTGTTTAGTGAAAAAAATTAGAAACTCAAAGGGTGACGGTCAATATAGCATTTTGTAAATTTTTGTTTTTAAATTAAAAACTAGAAAGAGAAACACGTTTTGCTTCTATTTTTTTCCATTCAAAATATACTTATATAAACGTGTTTGGTGATCATTTTTATTTCATGTTTTTCTTGTTCTCTTTTTCTATTTTCAACATTCTTTCAATTATCTCTTTTCTTCTCTTTTTCCATGTTCCTTTGAATGTATCAGGTTTGAAAAAAAAACTCTACCCAACAACACCAAATGCCAAAAGCTACCGCAAAAAATAATTCAAGAACAGCCGGCAAATTCATGGCCTAAAACCCAATTAGACAAAAGCTTTTACCTCACATAAAAATCAATTCAATAACATCCAAAAGAGTGGCAATTCAGTTGTTGGGATTGTAATGATGAAATATTATTCAAATCACCATTCCTAGTTTTCCACTAACAATTTGAAATGGGTTCTTGAATATGACCACTTGTCCGAATGGAGAAAAGGAGAAAGATGTGGGTTGTGGAATTGGGAATGAACGAAGTCGTGGACATCGCTTGGACGAAGCTACCGGAACAAAGTCATTTATGTGAAAATTTGTCCTTTCTCCTAGGATAGTGTTTGTGATATCCCACATCGGTAGATGTGAGACTTGTGTGTGCCTTATATGTGGCCATCCACTACCACTAGGCACCAACCTTCCATGAACTTTTGGGTGACTTGTGGTGGGCCTAGTTGATCCAAGTGCTTAGTGGGCCAATGTGTGGGCCATGCGTGATGAATCGGACTATGGGCTCGGTCGTTACAAATGGTATTAGAGTGGGTTCTAGTCGAAAATGTGTTGAACACATCGCCGGAGTGCTGATCCTTTTAACTTTGGACTTTGATGATGACGTCAAGGATTCAAGTGAGATTCAAGTGGGGAAATTGTAATATCTCATATCGGGCGGATGTGAGACTTGTGTGTGCCTTATAAGTGGCTACCCACTACCACTAGGCACCAACCTTTCATAGAGTGGCTTGTGGTGGACCTAGTTGACCCAGTGCTTAGTAGGCCATAGCGTGGGCCATGCGTGACAAATCGGGCTTCGGCTCGGTCGTTACAAATGGTAGTGTAATACCCCGCAAAATTGTATTTTTATGTTTTAAAATGTAATAATAGTAGTTTTATTTTAACGTATTTGGGCTTAACATGCTTGACATTTTGGCCAAATTTTCTTTGATTGATGAATTTTGATTTGGACCCGTCAATGTAATCATGTTTATTATTTTTGGGCTTGGCCCATTACTGAGTACAACCTTTAAAAAAGTATAATCGTAAAACAATGTGGCGGGCGACGCGAACAAAGAGGCGGGTAACATGAAGGGTTGCCGCGCTCGGGTTCCTATTTGGGGAGACAATTCGCGGGGGATAAGGGGAGATTCAGACTTGGAATGTTAGAGATAGAGTATTTTTGGAGTCAATAATAGAGAGAAATTTGGAGAGCTTTTGAGAGATGAGACGGCGGTAGTGAAAATAGTGCGCAAAAGAAGGGGGAGTGCTCGGCTGAAATCAGGATATCAAAAATCTCTCTTCATTCTTGCAATTATTAATGATTGTTTTGTTCAAGATTTCATTCAATTGATGTTTTGGGTATTTTACTTATCAGAATTGAGGAGTACACAATGGCTTTTAATTTGCTTTTGAATTCAAATGGAGTAGCATACACGGTTTAGCTTTTGTTGGTTTAATGAGTAGTGGCATATATATTTTGTGAGTTGGTATTATGTAGTCAATCCATGGGTTGTCCTGTTTTGGAATAAGTTGCAGAGCAACAGTTCGGAGGTTGAAGACAATGAAATTGCCAAGTTTACATATTGACCCCTCTAGTTCATTAGAAGTGAAAAGTTAGTTCCTGTTTTTCATCAATTATCAAACTGTGCCCTTTTTTGTTCAGACTTGCTGGAAATTTACAATAGACTTTATGGATTTACAAACTCGACCCATTATGTTTTAAGAAAAATAACTTTAAAATTCATAGTTTTTTTTGTTGATAAGTAAATATGTATTTATAAACACGCGCCAAAGCACGTGGCGCATCCTTTATACACAGGGAGTATACTTCAAAAGACTATAACACTGAAAAACTATCAACAAAATCCACAAATGAAAGAGTGGAAGGAGAATTCAGCTCATTGCACCAAAAAAATAATGTCTCAAGAATGATTTCCTTCGACTTGTCTCTCGTTATCAAAAACCGTTCGATTACGTTTGCACCACACAACCTAGCAAACTACAAGAGGGGCTGCCTCCCAAACCCAATTTCTCCTCTTCTTATACAAGGACCACACGAGAAATAATTCCTTGAGTGAGCTAGGCATAGCCCAGGAGACATGGAAGAGGTCGAACACAAAATTCCACAATTCTCTCACAAAAAAACAATGTAATAACAGATGATTAATGCTCTCCCTATCACCCTTGCACATATAACACCAATTAATGTACACTTTCCCCCGAGCTCGCAAGTTATCACCGGTAAGAATAGCCCCACAAACAGCCTCATACGCAAAAAAAAAAAAGCAACTCTCGTTGGAGCTTTCCACACTATCTTCCACGGAAACAGAGGCCTTGCACAGCCCGACAAAACTTTGTAGAAAGATTTACTTCTTGACTCCGTGAATGATTTACTTCTTGACTCCGTCCACACCACCCTATCCTCCCAACACCCTGAACTCCCAACACCTTGAACTTTTTGATTATAAAGATGCTCAAAAAACTGACCAATTGCCTCTAACTCTCAATCGTGAGGCTGCTTGCAAAAATAAGGTCTCCAAGTAACATCAGCCTCACCCACTTGGAGAGCCGCACTCACCTTTTCCTTTTTGTCGCTATCAAAGCTATAAAGCATTAGGAAGACTCGACAATTTACGATCACCAGACTCATTATCTTTCGAGAACCGAACCGAACCGAGCCGAACCGAATTGAATCCCCTAACCCAATGTCAAAGATATATGATTTTTAACCAAAGGCCACCCTTTCGAAATACCTTTCCACACCCCCATCGTGAGAGTTAAGGACAGTGTTAGGAACCACTAATGGCCACTCTCTCCATACTTGCCTAAAATCACTTTCCTCCACAAAGCCTCCTTATCGTTCAAGAATTTCTACAACCACTTCCCCATCAAAGCCATGTCGAATTTCCTAAGATTTTTTATACCTAGACCTCCCTTCTTCACTGAATCACAAACCGAAGACTACTTAACCCAGTGATACTTCCACTCCCCCCTTACACCTTCCCACAAAAAATCCCTTTCCAGCTTCTCTAACCTTTCTGCCATTGAAGATGGAATTATAAAATTAGACATGTAATATGTAGGCAAATTGGATAAAGTGCTTTTAATTAAGGTTAACGATTCCCTTAGACATAAATTGTCTCTTCCAACCCGCCAATCGATTCTCGAATCTCTCAACCACCGGATTCTATATAGCTTTACTCTTAAAGAAGCACCAAGAGGGAGCCCAAGGTAACTAGTGGGAAGGCAAGCCACCCTACACCCAAAGAAAGAAGCCAACCCATCTATATTAACCACATCCCCAATCGAAATTATCTCACTTTTTGCAATATTGATCCTTAATCCCGAAACCGCATGAAAGAAGAGCAAAACCAACCGCAAATATCCCAGATCCTCAATCTTGGCATCACAAAACACCAACGTATCATCCGCAAAGAGCAAATGAGTCACAGTTACCATCGTGCCTCTAACCCTCCCCATATCAAAAACCATGGATGAAGCCTCCTAAAACCGCCTTATCCAACAACCGACTCATAGCTTCCATAGCTAAGATGAACAAAATAGGGGATAAAGGATCTCCTTGCCTCAAACCTCTTGAGCTAGGAAAAAACCCCGCCGGCTCACCATGCATCAAAATTGAGAATTTCACCAAGGAAATACAAAATCTAATCCACGCCCTCCATTTGTCCCCAAAACCCAACTTACTCAGCATAAAATCCAAGAAGTTCCAGCTTATATGATCGTAAGCTTTCTTAATGTCAAACTTACGAGCCAACCATGGAGTCCCACACCTAATCGTAGCATCCACTACTTCATTTGCAATCAAAGACGCCTCTAGAATTTGACAGTTACCCACAAAAGCATGTTGCGAATCCAAAACCACTGTCCCACAACTCTTCTCAATCTAATCGAAAGCACTTTCACAATGATCTTGTAAACCCCTCCGATGAGACTGTGCGGCTAAAATCCTTGATCTCCTTGGCCCCTTTCCTTTTAGGAATAAGCGTGATGAAGGTTGCATTGAAACTTTTTCGAAACCTCTTGTTCTCATAAAAATGGTGAAACACCTCCATGACATCTCCTTTGAGCACATCCCAAGAAAATTGAAAAAATGCTATAGAAAAACCATCCGCCCCGACGCTTTGTCACCACTCATATCTCACAAAGCCGCCACAAGCTCCTCCTCGGGAAAAGGCTCCTCCAAAAACATCCTATCCTCCTTAGCTAAAGACTTAAAATCCATCCCATCTGACGAAGCCCTCCAACTACTATTCTCTGAGTATAGGCATTGGTAAAAATTCACTATCCCTTCCTTTATCTCTGCGCGGATCTTCTTTCCAAGTGCCATCTATCTTCAATTTGCGGATTGATTATTCTTCTTGTGAGCATTTGCCATTCCATGAATTTTTTTTTGTGTTTTTATACCCCTCCTTAAGTCACTGTACTTGAGATTTCTGCCTCCATTGAATTTCCACACATACCAAAAGCCTCCTAACATCCACCTTTGTGCGACGATGAAATTTCATTAACTCATACAAACTCAAATTTAAGTGATTCTTTAGCCTATTTTGGGTGTTTTTTAGTGTACCTTATAGTTATAGAATTCCTAAAAGATTTGGAAAGGTCTTAATTAGTATTTGTACGATACTAGATTTATATTATATTTTACTCGAATAAATTTAGTGGTATATTTTGATGTATGAAACTGAATACTTTACTAAAAAGACTTTTAGTAATGTAGAATTTGGATCGGTTGGTGTTATTAAGATTATATTTTAGTTGGTACAATTAAAGTTAGTAACTAGTGTGTAAGTCTTGAATTTAGATTTGGACAAGCGCTTGTAACGACCCTTATTAGCGCACAAGTTTTATTGCTTCGCTATATCAGGATTACGCTTATGTTAGGTTAATTTGAAATATATTTCCTTGATAGTAGGTTTCCTCGTATGTTTTTGTTATACTGTTCTTTTGTTGCTATGACCGACCCTGCGTTGGGATTTGTTTTGATACCGTCGTTTGCCGTTCTTTCGTATCTTTGTAATAATTTTGTTTTCGTAAAATTTCATGTAATAACTCGTTACGTGAAATACCATTTGACTTTAAAAAGTTTATTTGAATTAGGGCCACCTTTGATTTTGAATTCAATTATGATCACGAAGTATGAACAACCCTGTCACACGGATTAAAGTGACATTTTGATTTGATTTGAAACTTTTGCACGATCGGGCGTGTGATTGCGGTAATCCGGATTTACCTTTTGTTTGTTTACCCTTGGGGTAAAGTTTTTGTATCCTTTGGGGGATTTGTATTTGGGTGATTGGACCACTTGCATGAGTGATCTCTCATGATCGGCTCGTATGGGACGGTTGGTGACGATTAGGTTGCTCAATTTTGTAATTCGTATGAAATCATCCTTTGAACTCCTTGTTGAGAATTATTTGATTAATTAAATTGTTCCCTTTTGAGTTGAAGCATCAAGCTACCTTTTGGCAATGTATTTTTATAAATTCCATTATTTCGATAAACATTTGTTCAGATGACTTTCTTTGTGTGTCCACCCCTCCTTAGTACCCGGAAGGGCGGCGTATGAACTTACTTGGCATTGTTCACTCATTCCTTTCATATAACTTTTACCACCAGGTTGTAGATGAGATATGAGAATTTTAAGCGGACAAGATTTTACTTGAAAATTATTAGTGTGGAATTTGCTCCATTTCATTGTAACGTTTGTAGTAGGGTTGTAAAGAGACAATTTGGTGTTTTGGGTTTAATGATTGTAACCGTTGGGATTAAAATTTTAGACTTGGGAGGATGACTTCTATTACGCTATATTATTATATATATATATATATATATATATATATATATATTGGTTAGCTTAGCATAGTGTTTGTAGTGACGTGGCCGAACCTGGGCTCACTTGGTCGGGCAAGGTTTGGGGCGTTACGGTGTTATTGGTACAATATTGGTTTGGTGATATGTCTTAGTTGCAGTATTTTATCTTCAGATAAATGGGAACATTTTACTCCAAATATATGTATTTATTAAGAATTCTAAAGGAGCATTATTCAGGAGACCAACCTATGACAGAAAGTTTTTGGCATTTGTGTGGAGTATCATTCTATTTGGCTTTGGCTTTGGCTTGTGGTTTATTATATGGTGAGATGTGAAGCGGTAATCTTTTTTTTTTTTTTTGGAGCTTTGGAGAATAATGTCTTCCACCTTTGTGCTAACATCTAGTCTCCTCGATGAATACAATTGTACTTTAAGTGTATCATTTATGAGGTCCACATATGTTCTCTTGGTTTAACCACAACTTAGGTTTTATTAATCTATGATCTGGTAAAACTTTCAGAACTTTCATCAGTTTGTCTATATCAGCTCATTTCCTTGATGCAATTTTAAATTTTGCAGGAAAAGCTCTTTCAATGGATTTCGAGGCAACATGGAGAAGGAGTAAGAGTGACCACAGATGACATACTAGCCTACATCCAGGTTCCGTTTTCTTCGTAAAATTATGACTATATTATGTCACTTATGATGTCAGTTCGCTCAGTTCAATAATTCTGTAAGATGATTTTGTTTGGAACTCCAGTTCCCTAGTGTTTTTCAGGATAAACAATTTATATAACTTAACAAAAAGGCGCAATATATTTGATGGACAATGGTGTCTGGAGATGGCAATATTTGTTGGACTCTGCTGTCTAACTCGATGTCACCAACTCACTCTCCACCTGGGTTTAATTAGGTTTGGCTTAAGAAATTCTAATGCACACAGAAGATTTGAAGGGATTGGAGTTCAATTGTTGTTAGGTTATTTTATTTATTATTAAAATAAAAATCAATTGTAACTAGTTTATCCGGAGATTATTAGCTGATTGGAGATTCTTTAGCCCATTAGCTTATTAGGGTAACTTTTAGTATTTTGATTATCTAGCATTGTCATAGTAGAATTAGAGTTGTGGTTAGGACTATAAACACTCATGTAATGCTTTGGTATTAATCAGAAATAATGTTATTTGAGAGATCTTTGTAAGGCTTGTGCGTACTGTAGAATCCCTTGCTTGTATAAAACATTCATGGTCTGCAGACCAATGAATTCTTTGTGAAGTTGACACAAAGAGTACTGTCATATCCACCACCTTTCTTCTTCATTACCATGGTCTGTAGAATGGAATTTTCACGTCCTGTCTTGCATCAAGTTGTACATAGCCAAAACCTGGCTTGGCTTGCGTAGTTTAGGTTGATATCAATTTATCCTTACATTCATTTTATAGGGGTATCCACCTTTCTTCTTTTGTTTTCTATTTCATCTTCCCTGTCGATACTAGTTTATTCCATCCCAAACCACTTCTCACAAACCCTTAATCATCTTACTTTTATGCAAAAATTGAAAAAAATAAAAAAATTCTTATATCTAATAATAAAAAAAGAAATCTCAAAAGATGGGAATGAAAAAGGGAAAATATCCCAAAAGAGTTTGTCAAGCTTTTTGTCCTACCCAAACCCAGCATCATACGCGAACCTAATTAGCCTCGCCCAAAGACCACTTTCTTTACAAAACCATCAAATTATCCGCCAGCCTTGCCCTCCATTGGCATTGCCGTTGCCAGTGTCCTATCCTTTCTCTACCTCCGTGTTGTCGTCACCCTCCACTCTTATTGCTGAACCCTACCTTTGATTCTCTTCGTCTCACTTCCATTCAGTTGGCATTGTCATCATTGTTGTAGATTATTAGATCACTAGATTGTGAATCCTACTCTCGAATTCGCCACCAACGCTTTTGTTGAGAGCCTTATTGCTGCCGTCATCATTCCCCTTGCACCAGTCCATTGCCATTCCTTACGCGGCTGCCTTGGAGTTGATGAACCTTAGATTTTCTTAAAAGACTACTTGAATTAAGCCATAGGTCTGATCTGGTATCTCACACTCAGAACCTGTTAATCCACATTCCTTTTTGACCCATTGACCTGTCCGATTCTCCTTGTAGTCCAAACTCATTCCCTAGCTGAATCCTATCCAAACCACCATCACTCTAGCCCAATGCACGACCCAACCTTGCTCCCGAAACCCAATTCAAGGAAAATAATTAACACAAGGCCAACTCAACCCATTTCTCCCGTGAACTGGGACTCCTTACCAGCTAGAATCTAAACCAACCTGGACTAGTATTATGCTGAATCAGTCTGGAATAGAAAGAAAGAAGAGAAATCCCTCCGTTCCTTGAAAAGAGTCATCTTTCCTTTTTCAGCCATTCCAAAAGTGTCTACCTTCTAATATTTCCTTTTCAGGATATTACTTTTACCATTTTACCCTTGGCTTGATTCCTTTAAGTGGTGGTTCCCACTCCCACATGGGTTTATTGGAAAACACTCAACTTTCTAGTATTAATAATAGAGTCAATTAACTTTCCTTAATTTTTTTGGATAGATAAGTATGGTCCCTTGGTACGGGATTGTAACCAAGGACCTCAAGGTCTTTGCCTGAGTGCCCTTGCCATTTCTCCCACTCCTTGGGGTTATTAGTTTTTCTTAATTTGGGTGCCAAGTCAAACAATTTTAAGAACGGAGGTAGTACTTGTTTTCATAAATTACTTTCATGCAAATACCAATCTTTTGTGTAATGAAATACCCTATAGTGTAGTCCCTAGCTAATAACCGACTATTCTGGCGGTGCCACTGCAGTTGAGTTGTATCATTTGGCGAATTCTCCACTCCTTGGGGTTATTAGTTTTTCTTAATTTGGGTGCCAAGTCAAACAATTTTAAGAACGGAGGTAGTACTTGTTTTCATAAATTACTTTCATGCAAATACCAATCTTTTGTGTAATGAAATACCCTATAGTGTAGTCCCTAGCTAATAACCGACTATTCTGGCGGTGCCACTGCAGTTGAGTTGTATCATTTGGTACGAACACCATTGTGTACAAATATGCATATGGTATATAAGCTGGCTAGCGATGTGTACTTATAATTTAATCTACAGCAGATGGTCTAGTTTGCTTGGTGACGTGATGATAGATTACAGAATTGAGAATTTTCATCCAAGAACAACAATCAAGTTTGGCAATTGAAACGACAAACAAGATTTAGAAGGCGAAATATTTGACAGTACAATGGAAAATTAGAGAAAAGAATAAAACAAAGTTTCACCATCAACTCACATGAGTCATATCATGCCAACTATATACCATCCCGGTGGCCCCATTAGCAATATAACTAGGTGAACCCGTTTCTCAATCTTTTGGGGGTCAAGGACACAAGATTGCCCATAATCAGCTCCATTAATGTCAAATTACCAAATCAAATCTAATTCATAACACCCCCCACCCCAAAGAAAAACTGAAAAGGAAGGGAAAAGAAAAACCCTTAAAACGAGCTTGTGGTCACTAGTTGGTTGGAGGTACATAATTTTGGTTTCCTACAGTTTACTGTTGAGATGTCTATCATAATGCTATTATCTGGTCTCTTCTTGATGCATTAACCAGCCGACTATCATGCAGTCTGAGCTGGACGTTTGTGTAGAGGAGCCATCAATGTCACCTATAACTACAATGCAGAATCAGCATTCACAAGCCATAACACAGTTCACAAACACAAGTTCATCCACTGCACCTACTGTTGGACATGGGTTTCGGTCTGAGCACAGTGACCAGCAGCCCAAGAATTACGTTTTCTCCAATGCACTGTCAAGCCCTGTTCGTCGCAGCCTTCAGAACTATCATATTTCACATGAAGGGTACAACCCGAATGGTATTCAGCCTCCTGCAAATGGAATCAGGAACAGCGAACCCAGTTTTGTTCAGCAGCAGAGTAGGGATTCTAATCCCAGCAACTCCGGTGATTCTTCAATGGACATGCATGCAGATACAGCAGGTCATGAGAGTACATACTGATTATTCTGAAGTTGTTTGTCACAATTCGCAGACCTCTTCCTATGTGTTCGTCAAAAACCCCAGAATTGCTCTTTCAGTTCTTATATAGCATACTGCATTGACATAAAGGAAGATCGTACAACATGGAAACAAACTGTTTCACACAAAAAGCAAACTCCTGAAGATGGTGACTTCGTCGTGGCAAGAAAGTAGTTTTAGTGTTTTTTGATGGGCAACAATCCTGTTAAATTGTTTGTTGTCATTGGATCAAGCAGATTGTTGGGATCTTTTCTGTTTTACAAGAAGTGTTTCACATTTGTAGAATAACATATTCGAATTTTAATTGATATGCATCAATCTCGCTCCTTTGCATGTTACTTTGGTTTCTAAAGCTCAGTTTGTGATATTTACATTATATTTTTTTTTTGGTTCCCGCTCACGGTACCAAGCTTGCCGCTAGCCTAGGGAAATTTATACGTGATGAGAGTTGAACACGGGACGTTTTGCTGAATAAATAGCTCCACATAGGAACTCGGTCGTAGTCAAACCACTCGCTCAGCCAATCCTTTGGGATAATATTAAGTTATATGACACAACATTAGGAACTCAGTCTTGGTCAAGTCATTGAGTTAACCCTTAAGAGTTAAAATTTAAGTTATATGCCACATAGTAACTCTGACTATACTATTAAGCGATCTCTATGGTACATATTACAGCCCGGCAAATCTGAGAAGCAAATAACAATATAACATGTTTGGTATTTAGTGTAGCAAGCAGCAACTACGAGTTTAGGCTTAATTCTCAATTTTATCACTCTACTATCGAAAAAAATAAGGTCACCCTATAATTTTTTCACAGATTAATAATTATACTTTACAAAATGTACCATTTTAATCACTCCGTCTATTTTTTTATCAACCATTTAATTTTTTTTAAGAACCCGAAAATACCCTTATTATTTGCACGTGCTGGTCACGCTTTGTCTCTCACCCTCAACTAACAAACGTATTCATTCTTAACCAAATTCAAGGTAGAGGATGATGCTGAGCTCTCATCCATTGTTGAAGTAGCAAGCAAATTTCAAGAAAGCATGCCGTTGCAAGCCGATTTTGCGCCTATTGATTGATCGGGTTTATCAAGTGAATCTCAAGAATGGCGGCTTCTTCGTCAAGAGGACAAAGCGTTCCCATTTGGCCATCATAAGCCATCGAGCCCTTACTCCTCATCATATTCGTCCTTCATGAACGGCAAGCTCCTACCTCGATCCTGCTCGTCTTCATCTCGCTACAATTATCTCTCTCTATCTCTCGAAACTCTTGTGTACTTGAATTTTGAGAAAGAGGGCTCCAATTCCAAACCCTAGGGCTCGGATGTGGAGGATGGCGAGAGATAAGGGCACGCGCCGATATTTATTTCAAAACTCACCGAGTTGCCGCTTTGTGGCCGAGTACATGAAATTGATCGGAGATGGAGGTGATTTACGGAGAAGAGAGAGTCAAGCGAGATGGCAGATAGAAAATCGGATAACTCGAAATCATGACATGAGACCTTAAATTTCGTTAAAATCAAGATGAGGGCAAAAGTTGTTTTGAGATCAACAACACCACCACCAAGACCTTAATTTGCAAAGTAAAATATTGGCAAAAAATTGACAAAATCAGTAATGGCCGCACAACACCACTACCACCAAGAACCCACAAAAGCGATGGTGGTGCACTAACAACCGAGGTTGAACATCACAAATCCACAACCAAGGTTGAAAGCGGAGATTTTGGATTTAGGATCTAGGGTTAGGGAGGAAAAGATTATGATGGTAGAGGAATGGGTGGCGACTAAATCGGGAGGAGAAGTTGGGGAGAAAGCAAGGAGGTGACTACTTTCAGCTTTAGATGACTACGATGTCTCCCTTTTCTGCAACATGGCACGCCATGCTTGTCGAGAAACTACTATGAAATTTCCTGGGTTTGGTTTGTCAAGCCATCTTTGATTAATGAGTCACTAAAGTATTCAACAAACTAATGGATTTATGGGTTAAATTTCCTGGGTTTGGTTTGTCTTTTGATAATCTTTTTTTTTAAAATTTTTTTAGTTAAATTAATATTATTAGGCATTTAAAGGGCATTTAAGTCTATTCTCAGTGGTCAAACCACTCACTCAGCCAATCTTTTGGGATAATATTAAGTTATATGACACAACATTAGGAACTCAGTTTGGTCAAGTCATTGAGTTAACCCTTAAGAGTTAAAATTTAAGTTATATGCCACATAGTAACTCTGACTATACTATTAAACGATCTCTATGGTACATATTACAGCCTTGCAAATTTGAGAAGCAAGTAACATGTTTGGTATTTAGTGTAGCAAGCAGCAACTATGAGTTTACAATGAAATAACCTACTGGCTGCAGTCATTAATCTCTGTAGAAGGTCCCTTGTCAAACATACTTGGCATGCCCGATTGGTGACAGTGCAGAAGACGTTATTTCTGCAACTTGAGCTTCACAAGTTCAAAACCGTGATACAAAAGTGATTCACAGCTGAGCAGATCATATAAACTCGGGCTTCATAGGATCAAATTATGAAACAAAAGCCATTTAGAGTTGAGCAGATTTTGACTAAAAGATGTTCGTGCACTCATATACATCCATTAGAAAGCAGATTTAGAACTAAAAGATGTTTGTGGACTTGTAAACATCTATTAGAAAGCTGATACACAAAAACATTCTAAGCCCCTTACTGATAGAAAGAGACATGTCGGTGCTAACAGGCTAACGCTAATGGGGTCCAATCCTTATCAGGCCACACACACACACACACACACACACACACACACACACACTGAGGAGGTAGGGTTGAAGGAAAGAGATGAAAATGCAGCTCACCTGCCAGCAATATTCTAAAAATCCAATTCCAAAATGAAAGGAATCCCATGCAACTTGTTACCCCTTTATGAGTCCTAGAAAATGATTGGTGCCTTTAGCTCCATACGTTGTCATCTCCCATTTCTCTAGGCTTCATTCCTAGTTTAGTTGACAAAAGGTATCATTATCGTACCCTCCATCACATGACCCCACAACACCTCTTTCCCGACATTTTTCTTTAACTTATATTTTTAACCAATTAATCATTCTCCCAACAGGTTTCACTTGTTAGTTACCAAACAATCACTTTCACTTGCATTTGTAAAATGCCACTGTTTATTGTAGATTGGTGGGGTTGTACCTCGTGCATACGAAGTTGTACTCCAATATGAGTAAAAGTCCTTTTAGGAGAAGTTGTTCTCTTTCAAATACTTTGAGCAAGATATATCAAGGCAAAACTTAAAATACCGTCTTACGCATTTTCTATAAGTCGGATCTCCCGATCCGACCCACCGCTTGTTGGTAAATTGAGTGTGTGAGAGTGAGACTTTTACGAATTAAGATCAGAAACGGTCTCACAGAGATATACTCTATATGAAATCAGTCTTGCTCGGATGGCATGTAGTGCTTGGAATAACATTGGTTGCTCGGAGTGCAATAAATGTAATATGGTATTTAATGGTTTGCAAAACACAATGACAAGAAGAGCATGGTAGTAGTCTTGCTATAGCCTTACTGACTACGGTGAGAGCATTTGGAATTAATGCAAGAGTAGGAATGATAATGGGGCCGTTCGAGGGCGGTTATACCTATTATCATTCCCATTTCTCAATTTATCATTCCTCATACCCCACCGGGAACCCCATATCCATTTTTCACAAGTAACGGTTAATTGGGGAATGCCCATGTGGATTGTTCAAGTTTTCTCTAACTATTAAATCTCTAACATTAAATTGAAAATATTTTTGTTTAGGTAGCCATAATCTAATGATTAATGTTAGTAAAATATTCAACAAAGAAATTTAGAAAACACAACAAATCAAGTTCAAAAACTTGATAAATAGATGATATTTTCATATAAAATCTCATCATAATCAAATTATTGAAACTAATATGTCTAAATAATTAAGTACATAGATAAGTGTGTATATTAGAAGCACGCAAGTTAGAAGAACTTTATGAAATTATATGTATAGAAATGCCATCAACAATCCATTTTTTAAGTCTAATGGGATGTTTGATATTGCAATTTAGTAATTTGATTTTCAAATATTAAGTTTTTGTTTGTAATAATTGTAAGAAAGAGTGATAAAGAGAAAGTTGCTGGGACCAAAACAAAAGAATATTCAAAGACACAAACAAGTTACTAAACCGAGCAAGGAAAAAAGACTTGAAGAAGGAAATAACTCCAAATTTTAAGTAAACATTCCAAATCTTCAAATCAATCATCATTCTTCAAAACTTTAAAATCATTAATCTCCAAGGATGAGATATTAAGGTTTACATACTAATTCATTAGCTCTACTAATTTGATAAAAACAAGTATATATATAGGTAAAATTACACTTAGTAATATACGGTTCGGGAACGGGCGGGTACTAGTAATACCATATCCGAAATCCCCGCCGAATTCGGTTATTCCCCGTTACCCGCCCTATATCCTAGGTTAAACCAGTTAATAACCATCAACTTCGGTTTGATTCAATTCGGTATCCGCGGTTCGGTTAGAAATTGTTATCCTTATACAAGAGGGTGTTTGATTAGTACTCTTTGCATGATTTAAATTTGCTTTTATATAAAATCTTTCCCATAAACATAACTTAAGAATATAATTTCACAATGAATGTCTATAAATATTTACAACTTTGCTATATTTACCACTAATGTTACAACTAAGCTTTAATGAAGGGCAAAGTTGTCTTTTTTAAAATACATTTGCCTTTCATCAAGGCTTAGTTGTTACAATAGTAACATTATGCATGCATATGGATATTAATAATTAAGTTAATTAATTTTTTTTAATTCATGTATCGAGTAAATAAGATAATAATTTGAGGACCAGAGAGTATGAATTATAAACTTATGGAGCATAAGAAACAATCGCTTATCATAAAGCATTGCGAAAACTAAGACCTCATTTGAAATTTTTATCTTTTTAAAATAAAAGGGTGCTTGTTGTTAAAAGGTTAAAGCAGCTAAAGGCAACAAAACAAATGCAAGCTTTTGGTTTTAATTAACCTTATTTATTTATTTATTAAAAGCTATCCAAAAAAGCGAGGGACCAAAATTCAAAGCACTACCCAAGTTTTACAAGGGTCCCATTGCTATCATGCGCTTCACAGTAACTATCACTATCCTCATTCTTTCTTTAAAAAGGGTTAATTCTAATGCCCTCTCTTGGGGTTTGAACAAATTGCAATACCACTCCTCACAATTTAAACATAATGCCCATCTCTTATGAACCAAATGGAAGTAACTATTAACTGGTTAGACATTAGGTTGATCATTTGACATCACAATAATACGAAAACAAGAAAATAAAAGCAAGCAAAAAATTAATCACCTTCTCAACTCATTTGCATCAATTGTCATGTATTCAAAAATTCAAATGACATATGGCAAAAAGAAATCTATAACGAACCAACAAAGATTTTCACTGTTTATCATTTTTATACTTGAGGTGAAAAATTCGTCGTGAGACGAAGGGGGGAAGGGTGAGGTGTCTTGATAATCATGTCAGGAAGATTCCACTGATGACCTATTTGAAGTAAGTGGCCTCCATACATTTTCTATTCTTCTTTCTTGCAATCCAGATAAACTGAAAATTGTCTTTGCCATATACTATACCTACAACCTCCCTAATCGTATTGGATTGCTTAATCTAGTTAGATTAAAAGACAATATGGATGTTAAGGGAGACATCAACGAGGTATGAGTGAGAGAAAATAAGAGAAAACAGGAAGGAATCTAAGGTAAAGAGAAGACTTCTCTGATTCAAGGGAGGTTGTTGGAGATCCTGAGCATATTTAGTCATTTTTTCTTATGCAACAAACAACACAAGCTCTGAGAACCTACTAAATTCCAATCAAATGAATTGTATAACTTTATGGCCTATAAAACAATATGAGAGAGAGAGAGAGAGAGAGAGAGAGAGAGAGAGAGAGAGAGAGAGAATTTAAAATGCTTGAGCTAATCCTTAACTTTCAATTATGCATCTAAACCATCTCAAACAATTTTACGCCTATAAGTATAACAGATGTATAAGTCTAGTATTGTCTTAACTTTCAATTATGCATCTAAACCATTTCAAACAATTTTAACGCCCATAACAGATGTATAAGTCTAGTATTGTTTTTTGCCATACCGTCAATTCTAACATCTGAAATAACAATCTTACCATTTAGTTATAGCTCAACTAAGTATAGAGTATACTTCCTATTATCCAAAACCTGCAACGGATCATCGCAATTCATCCAAAACCTGGGGGGGGGGACACTGAAATTACCCGAAAACATCCAAACACTCATTTCACTCGCAAACACATCCCATTATTCAGACATTAAAAATTTCTCTCTTTTGCATACTGTTAAAAACCATAACTAGGAAAAAGATATCCTCTCTCTCCGCCTATACATATATAAATATATATATATATATATATTGTACTTTTATAATACACACACATAAGCAAGTCGACTCGATTATAGAACAATTCCACATTTTCTCTCTGTTTCAAAGCAGCTTTTTTTACTCGATCGGAGATACGATGCAGTTGCAACTCCGGCGAGGTTGCGTCGACGACTGACTTCGATGGAGATCTCTCCTTAATTTTTCTCAGATCCGTTTCGTTAGTCCATCCATTTCTCTGTATCACTCTCTAGATTTCGGTTTACTGCATTACTTGACTACTGTCCCTAATTTTTGCTCCTACTTATTCAAACCGTTGCAGTTGTAAAGTTCGTCATAGTCGGGGATTTGTGAGGAATCCGGTATGATTTCGGTTTGAATTGCTGCTGTAATTGATTGATTTATACATACGTACAGTATGTATATACTTGAAATCTATGCGTTTATTTGAGTGTTTAAGATCCTGTTGGTTGCAATTAGAATTTTTTACCTAAGTTAGAATTTGATTTTGACTCCTTTTTGGTGTTGATATTCGTTATTTGATTTGATTTTTTGGGTTATATTATGGTTTATTAACTTTAGTCAAGTGTTTTGAAATTTTTGAGGATCAGCTGATTTACTGCTCTTTTTATTGATCTTCTATGTCAAAGTAATGCTGACTCCAGTTAATTTCTTTCAGTTTTGACTTTTTGTTGACTTTTCTTTTGAAGGTATTTTAGAGAGTTTTTGAACTGTTTGAGTTGATGGATTTGATGTATTTTTGTTGCATTATTTGTTTTCTGCAAGCATAATATTGTTGTGGAGGGAGGTAGAACAGAAATTCCATGATTATTTCATTGTAAACACGTTCAGGAATTTGTTAACCGGACTACTTAATGATTTGTAATTGAGGACAAAGCATAATTTATTATTAATTTTTTTTTTCTGGTTTGTAGAGGTTTTTGGCGCTTATTTTACTGACTATTGCCAGTGATTAACTGCAGGTGGATTGCTTTGTTCAGAGGTGAAGGAAGTTATCTTATGGTGTGCCCAGATGTGCAGAACTGATGTTATTAGCAGTCGAAGGAGGAGGGTTTTTCTCTTCTTCAGCTTCTGGGTATAGCAAGGGGCTGACCCTTCTTCTCCTGGGTCAGAAGAACGAAGAAAAACCCATGAGAGTTTCCCCGTGGAATCACTACCAGTTGGTGGACCAAGAATCTGATCCTGACCTCCAGCTGGCGTCCGGTAAGAACCGACTTGTCCGCGGGTGCGCTTCCTTTGTCTGCTTTGGTCGCGCTGCCGCAGGACTTGAGAGCCCATCTCCTCTAAAAGTAGGCCCTACCCAACAGCAGGACGTTTTGCCTGGACCTCATGTTTCCAGCAAAGGCCAGGAAGTTATTGATACCACTGATCTTGTTGAAGAAGAGGATAATCGCAGAAAAATTGTTGCTCTTAGGAGTAGCTTGAAGACACGAGCAACTAGCATCCCCGTTTCTATTGCTGTCAGTAATGAGTGCGAGTCATTGTGTGAAAATGGCAATAATGGTCCTGGTCATCCGGAAAGGAGGAAAGTGCAATGGACAGATGTATCTGGGGGAGAGCTTGTTGAGATTCGGGAATTCGAACCCAGGTATGAGAGTTTCATATCTAAACTTAGCAATTACATTAAGCAAATATCTGTATGCTCGGTTGTTTCTTCTCTATCAATTTCCAAAAAGCAGTCATAATGTTCCTATTATTTTGCCTTCAGAAAAGTGTGGATATGGTCTATAACTGAGTATTTCTGGTACATTGTTCTTAACTGCACTATCTCGAGTACTAAGTTTCTTTTTATTTACTTGTGTTTCGCCTGTACACATGAAATGAATTTTTTACTTATGAAGCCCTGGGTCAAATCGTGCTCGTTGCCTGGAAAGCTTTATAGCGCAGAGATCTAGCAACACATTCTAGGTATATTGGTTTTATGTATATGGGAAAACAAGTGGCGTACTCAGCCTGAGATTTTGATGTGGAGTGTCAGTCTCGCAATATCTGCTGCCTAGACATAGGCTTGTATTGGTTGCGAAGTTGACATCCTAGGTGTAGCAATCTTGATCATGTTACTTATATGATTAACCATATGGATGGCTCGCCATTTATAAAGTAATTTAGGGATTTGGAGTTCATACTTCAAGTTGTGAGAAGATATATTGAGAACATCAAAAAGGGCATGCTTTAGGCATTATAATGCCACAAGCTTTCAGCTGTGTAATGTGTATGCTTCATTAACATATAAGAACTAAATTTCAGGTGCTTCTTAAGTAGGTGTTGGAATGTGACAATGCAAGTACCTCACTAATAATAATCAAACTTAGCATGTAGGAGATTCTGAAGTTTATCGAAAATTTCTTTGCCATATACTCCCTCCATTCCGCTCGAAGGTTACTACTCTCTTCCGAATTTCCCCTTCTTGTATTAAACATAAAATTAAGAAAATTATTTTCATCTTTACAATTAGGATAATTTCCGCAAAAATTATAATCCTTAAAATGGTTGATTTTAAAACAGACTCTTTAAGTAGTATGGAGGGAGTAATTTAAATGGTAATTTTTTTGAATCGGATTGGATGAAGTAATACTTTCAAATCCCATGTTAGTCTTTAAATTTGCATTTCATGTTTTACATTAGAATTTTCCACCTGAGCAATCAATGTACCTAAAAGTCATTGGTGCAAAAGTAATAAACTATTGGGGATTATGGTGACGTAAATAGTTATGGAACTAAAGGACCACTTGGTTCTGTTCCTGAAATTATTTCCTTATTTTCAAATCAAAGTAGATGCCAGCTTGAACATTTTTCTTAACTAAATTGTTATTTATTTATTTTTGGGATAGTAGAAGAATTTATTGGAAAGAGAGAGAAAAGTACAAGTAGTCATCTCAGCTGAGCAACAAAGAAAGAGAAAAAAGAAATTAACCAGCCAAAGGAGGCCAAAAGGGGAAGTCCCTTGATGAAATACTACCTCCATCCCTTAATAAGTGTCACATGTTTGATTTTACAGTTGCTACCATCGATACCCTGGTTCAAATTACTTTTCTAGTCTTCTTTGTCCATGGTAACTTAAACACCATCTTTACTTTTCTTTTGTGGTATGGTATTGAACACTTTAAGTCTTAAATTTGAATTTTGAACTCTTGGGCCAATAATTTAATAAAGTTTGTAGATCTTAAATTAAGAAATATGGCAATTGGCTTGAACTTGGTGCAATAAAGAGTGTGGCACTTAATATGGTTTGGAGGGAGTAATTCATTTCAGAAGGACTCTAAAAAATGAGGACACCACGCCATATGTCGCTTGATTCTCTTTATGGGCTTCATATGCCTCCTATATAGTGATGTTCATTCTCTGCAACTTTGGATTGCCTTATGTGTGCAGTAATTGTGGGCACATGATTGTTCGCAAGGGAGTGGGCAAGAAGTTTGGAAACTGAATGGATGCCACTATTGCCCTAGCAGCCAAGAGCTTGAAAAAACTAAAGCAATGTGGCTATTTTCAAGCAATGTTTTTTGACATTTATTGCTGCTATAGAATATAGATATTAATTAACTTTATTGACACATGATCATCCAAAATAGTTATTTTCACATTGTTCTCATTGCAGTTTCTGTCTAAATTGTTGTTTCACATTAAAAGTGAACTTCTAATTCAGGGTTCATTAGTTTGTTGCAGAAACCTTAACAAAATTCATAAGAAAGTCAGCACACAATGATTAGTGCTCTTATGGTCCTTGCAGTTATTATCAAGATACTTTTCATATTATTTTTGCTTATACTCCCCCTTCAGCTGAAGTATGACCCTATCATTCTCCGTTATGAAATAAAATACTTTTAAATGTTTAAACTTCCATGATTAGTGCTGATCCCTGTGGGTTCCCACAAGCTTTCATCATGCTTCATTCCAACATGAGTGAATTATTTCGCATTCTCTAGTGGCGCGCTGTTCATTGTCATAGTTATCTCTGTTCTTGCGGGTCCAACTGAGTAGAACTTATTTAGTTCTTTAACTGATACTATGCATAGGTGGGCCACAGATATTTGGTTACCCTGTAGGTTTTGAGATGAAACTAGTGAAAGCTTTAGGAGCACCTTCAACTTGGAATGTCGTTCCAATGTACCATGAGAAATCTGTTTTCTGATGGGATGTTAGCATATTGTCTAGTACACCTTAAACTTTTCAAGATTATCTTAGAAGTGATTCAAATAAAAACATTTATGTTCTGCTTGGAATTGGATGCCTTTGTTTGTTTTGCAAGAAGAGATATGACAGTAAACTGTTTAATTGATATAGCTGCACAGTTAGTGAATTCTTGGACTTGTTTCTGTATGTTTGACAATTATTGTCCAAAGCACTTATGTTGCCCACTTTCTGTTGCAGCGAAAACAGTGGGTCAGATGATGAATTTGACAATTCAAATGAGAGAACATGTTCGTGCAGGATAATGTAGAATGAACGTCTAGTACGAATTTAGGCTGGGACAACTTGTACAAGATGATGAAGACAGATGCATCTTAAGAGGACCCCACCCAACAAAGCTTGCTTCATCTCTTCAGCAGTCGAGCTAACTAGTTGGGAGTTAGAAGGGTGGAATTTTGAGTCGTCAGACCAGAACTAGTGAAACATGGGCTGGCTTCACCATTGATCAGTTCTGTCAATATTCAATCTCTTTGGATTTCAATTTTGTTTATTTGGGTTTTACCTGTTTTTTTCACTTCCATTCATGTCCTTTACAGGTGACTGCATTTCTTCATTGTTTCATCGTAATTAATGTGTTTGTCTTCTATTATTTTGCCGACTTTGTGTTCAATGATAGTAGATTTATATTTTTCTTCATCTCCTGTAATGAAAATTTTCAAGACTTGAGCTTCTATGGCCTGCTCCTGTTCATTAATGGGTGTGAAGATTGGTATTATACTCCCGGCATGAAATTAAGAATTTGGCCAAGCCTTGTTTATCTCAAGAAACTAGTTATAGATCAGCATGCAATATAGGGATCACGTGTTGAATTGCAGAGCACTATCCAAGAACCAAGGGAAGTTTGTTGGGGAAAATATTGGTTCACAGGTGTTGTACTGTCTTCTGGAATGTTTGTACTATTATATTGGAACAAACATGCCGTTGTCCAAAAATTATCTGGTTCATAAACTAAGTCAACATAGGAAGTATAATCATAATTACACAGGAATCTGCGGTACCTATGACATACTTCCTTCATTCTATCTAATGAGTTTAGGTTTGAAAAAATTTAATTATTAAAAGATAACTAGTTTTACACCCGTGCGTTAAACGCACGGACATATATATTTTTCAATTAAATTATACTTAAGAAAAATGAAGAGAAAAAACAAAATTAAAATAATAAATTAAGAAAAAGTAATGTTAGAGACAACTACTTAAATAGAAATACATCATTGTGTCGCTAATATTATGAATTCTAAAAAAAATTCCTTATACACAACATTTGTAGTTTTATTCGTTTTTCCTCTTCATCGCATATCAATATATTCACACAGACCAGAGCGGTTTGTTACCCTAGAAACTGTGACATACATCTGCTCAATATTGAATTCTTCAAGAGTCCTACATGCGACAGTAATTGACCTTGACTTTTGTTAATTGTCGTTGCATACGATACTACCAATGAAAATTGTCTTCTCTGAAACTTGAAAGACAATCTCACATGTGATAGAGACAACGACATTGTTGGGATAAACACTTTGTCTCAAACATTGCTTCCATTTAAAATTTTAGATTCTATAATGTGATGCAAGCTTTGTAATGATTTAGTTCTAATATTGCACAACCCCGCACAAGGTCAATGTTTCTCAATAGCATCGCGAACACCAATCTTAATTGTTAGTTTATGGCTTGGCAATCCTAATCACTTTATACTACTCAAAAACTCCGTAGAACGAATGTCTTCAAACAAACTTAAGTTATTTTCTCATTGTAGATAGAATCGAACTCAAATAAGTTCTTCCTTCCTTCGAGTGATTTTTAGAAACCATGTACTCATTTATGGTGGCCATAACATCAAGCGCAAGTATGACATGTCATCAAAAGACTCTAAAAATGATGCATATATACTTTCAACTATTGATTGGATATGTGATGCATTCACCAAAATATTATTTGAAACTTTTATTGATGTAACACCATTATTTTCACCCCCATAAACAACAAAGAACAAAGCATGAATAAAAAGTATAGACATTAGTAATACAATTTGAAAATATAACAAACAAATGATGAGTCTCACTCTTACATTGATATCCTTAGAAAAATGTCTACAATCTAATATTTGTGTTCTTGAAAATTTATTTTAACATTTTACCCTTGATTTAAGTCTCACTTTAATTAATGAGTCCGACTCTGATATGAGTATCCTTAAAAAATACACGTTATACTAATTTTTTTAATAAATTCAAATATTCCTTTTTAACCAGGGTGTTATATAAACATGAAACTTTATTAAGAAAGAAATGAGTAATAATTTTTGTATAACATATTCTTTATAAGTTGCAATCTATTAAAAATATACTTATTTATGGTATTACTAAATAAATAATGCCATAAATAAAAAAAGAATACAAAGCATGAATAACATGTATACAACATAATAATAAAAAATTAAAAAATGTAACAAACAAAACAAAACTTTACATTGAGTAAGAGATGGGGATTTGTCTAAATGCATTTTCTTACTCGGAGTAGGAGTAATAAAAGGATTTGAACAATTTTCATGATTTGTTAAATCAACAATTGGCGAGATATTTAAAACAGTAAACGACGAAAATAGATAGAAATTGCTATTTCATGTATTCCATACCGGCGTATTAGCTGAAAAAATATTTATTATTGTAAATATATAGAAATTAAAAAATTTACTTTAAAATGGTATAATATCATACTTTAAAATATTATTATTGTAAAGATTATATTATTGTTTTATATAAATACGATTTTGTATTTTCGGGGACAATATTAAATGTTATAAAGATAACTTTCTATTTTTGATAAGATATTTTTTGCAAAATTTTACTATTTTTGGACTTAGTAGGCTTTATGTATATAGATAAGGTCCAGCACGTTACGTACTTTGCAAGCATTATTCGTTTTCCTTATCTTTGTTGCTTTGACCAGTTTTAAGTAAGGCTATGTCTTCAAGTTTTTCTTTGGCAAAATTTAGAAAAGATTGTTTACGGTATTTTACGTAAGAAGGATATTCTGAACCGACCCACCGTGTCTTAATAGGGTTGACCAAATTAGGATCCGCAAGACGGTCTCATAGGAGACCTACTATTTTGCTTTACCCCAATTCATACTCTCCGATCCAAAGCTTATGGTGAAACCGAATTTATAAATAAATAGTTTTACGCTAAGACGAATCTTAGAATAAAATCTCTATTAATATATGGTTTAAACCGGTCTAATTCCCTTTAGATACATGTTAGCTAAAGTATTATTTATTTTAGTTACCAAAATCAATACTACAATTTCATAGTTGTAACTTGTATTGCAAATTTTACACTCCCTCCGATCCGTAAATAAGTATATTATTTATTAAGACAGAGATTTTAGTATGTTCCTACATCACATTTATATATTGTTTCCTTTGTTCGATCAATCATATTCAAAAAGTTAAACTTTTAAAAAGATATTCTTATTTATAAATATATTCCTTAAATCTCACTAAAGTTATATATTTTTCGGTATTAGACATAGAAAACGTTTCATATTTTTAAAAGATTGAAAGAAATTAAAAAGTAATAAAAATTTGTAGCTTAAATTTGAAAATGTTGACTCTTTTTCAAGACAAACTTAAGAGAACGTAGACTTTTTTTTTTCTATATAGTTTGATCTTCCAAAAAGAACTTTAGTTGCGAGTAAGTATATTATTGTACCTAAAAATGAGTTTAATATATTATAGTGTATTAATTTAATATATTAATAGTATATTATACAATACTCTTTTCTTCTTCGAAAATAATTACATTTGACAAGTCAAACTTTTAAGATTGTAGCTTTTGTTTGTAATTTGTATCTCCTTTTAATTGCACTATAAATATAATTTTCTTTTAGAAATAAATCTATTATTTGGGACATACCAAGAGAAAAAGATTATTTTTCAAGACTGAGGGAGGATTTAAGAGTAATACTTAAATACTCCATTAATATGTCATAGATTTGTACTCTGTCCATCTCAAAGTACAATTTTTTTTATTAAATTTACACGAGTTTTAATAAATATTTTTGACTTATCTTTCCTTCAATATACTTATTTAAGATGTTCTAAAATAGAATAAAAAACACATATGTTAACATGAAGAAAGTAGTATCACATTTACGGGTGAGAGTGAGAGTAAGAGGAGATAGAAAAGTGCATGGTGCAATTTTCTAAGAGATTTGACCAAATTGATTTGTCTTTTATTTAAAGATTATATTATTGTTTTGTATAAATACAGTTTTGTATTTTCGAGGACAATATTAAATGTTATAAAGATGACTTTCTATTTTTGGCAAGTCATTTTTGGCGGGATTTTACCTTTTTTAGACTTATTAGGTTTTATATATATATAGATATAGATATTAGTGTCATTGAATTTGGTCATAATTATAAAAATGCTTAATCACAATTAAAATAATTACAACACAAGTAACCACAATTAAAATGATTACAACACAGTGGAGGTTAAAGACAAAAGATTATGATAATTGTAAGCATAATTATTTTGAAAGTGGTCTCTTTAAATGAAACGTTCTAAAATAGTATAGTTGATTTTTTGCCTAAAACGGAGGGAGTACATGATAGGAAAGCTCCAGTGGTCTACATGCCAATAAGGGTTTATTGGTTTGGCTAAAAATTAGAAAAAATAATCTTATAGGTATTTTCTGTAAGACGGATTTTTCATCACCTGATTTATCGTGTGTTGGTAGAATGAGCTGTGAGAGAGTGAGATCCGTCTTACGAATTAAGATCCGTAAGACGGCCTCACTAGGAGATCTTCTCCCAGTTTTCTTTACTAGTTCCCATTATTTCCTAGGAAGTGCGGAAAGTCTCTAACCCCATTGTCTAGGGATTGATCCAGATTAGTATTTGAAGTTGTAGTATGTGTTTGTAAGCAACTGGCAATTGAAGTGTGTTGTTGACAAAAATGATTTATTTTTGTCAAGTCCTGCTAAGAGGGTTAAAAGATCTCTTGCTCCCTTATTGGCCCTTTTCAAAATATTTCAGAAAACACCCACCGGCTCACAAATCTTAGAAGAATTCTGAAAAACACCTTCGTGGCACACACATTTCAGAAAAGTCCTAGCTAACATGCTTAAAAAAAATTGAACAGAAGAATAGTCGGAAGGCAGAAAATTGTACAGTGACAAAAAAAAAAAAAAAGTACTTTTAAAGTAGAGGGACAAAAGCTATAATTAAGACAAAGTACAGGGATGTCTGGTGCAAATTTTTTTCTTCTTTTAGCGAGAGGGCAATTTTCCCACCAATTTAGTCTTCCCTGAGACTTGGCCACACCATATCCACACAAGCATTTTAGACAGACATCTCAGGTTCAGATAATTCCCCCAAAACTTCAATTCGATCCAATCCAAAACCAAGCCAAACCAAACAAAACCCAATCCACAAGAACAAAAATCGGAAAGGAGAGAGAGAGAGAGTACAGAGAAAGAGAAGATGTCAGTAGCATCATTCTCATACATCAAAATCTCAAACCCTTCATCAACGCCACTGCCATCATCAGCCACACAACCAACATCATGTTCTTCATCATCATCATCATCATCATCATCCCCCTACCCCTACAGATATTCTGCAACTAAGCCCCCATTCTCACCATACGCTGCTCTCAAACCGACGGCCCTTTGAGAAGACCCGTTGCTACTCCACCCTTAAGGCCACCCACTCCCCTACCCCGCCTTCTTCTGTATCCCCGCCGCCGACACCGCCGCCTCCGCCGTCGGTTTCTCCTGCCAATCCGGCTACGGTGATAGCTGTTGGGGACAAGAATGTAATTACCATGGAGTTTCAGAGGCAAAAGGCTAAGGAGCTACAGGAGTATTTTAAGCAGAAGAAGCTTGAAGAGGCTAATCAAGGCCCTTTCTTTGGCTTTATTGGCAAGAACGAAATTTCCAATGGCCGGTAATCTATTCCCATTTCAATTTAATTTTAATATCTGTTTTATGCTAGCATTAACTAAGTTTCGATTTGATTAAGGATTGCTTGGCTATTTTTTCTGTGGTAAGCATGAGATAACGGATTAATTATGAGATTTAATGGAGAAAATATTTGGGTAAGCAAACTACATCATATTAATTGGTCCAGCAAATGAGTGGCCCGGGACATTTGTTAAAACTCAATAATTTGAAATGCTTTGAATTAAAATGCGCCCGAATGCATTGGTAACTGTTTTTAAGGAAAGTTATTTCTAATAATGGATTGCTAACACAACTCCCCTCAGACTCTTGTTAGCATTTCACTAGTCTTATTACTTAATTTCTTAGGTAATCCTTTTGGTTGCTGAAGATAACCATTGGAAAGGGGAACTTGCATTCCTCTTGTTTTTTAGTACTCTTAAGCTATCTGAAAATGGGAATTTTATGAATTAACCCAGAGATACTATTTATTGTAAAATAGATGTATAGTATATTTTCAATTCTCTGACAAAGAAAGTTGAATTTTTGGTTGGAATCATTTTTCCTTTTCTCTACATTGTTAAACTTGATTAAGGTGGCTGTGTTATGGACTAAACTTTTGCAGTTGCCACTTCATGTGTGAAAACATATAGCTTTACTGCTGCATATACAAAACTTGAAATCGAATATAGACGATTATGCCAAATAGATATACACAAGGGTCGGATACATGAATCATTTTTCGTCTATCTGTTTAGTCCAATGCAAGATCATTAGACTAACACACCCAAGTATGCCTAATATAAATGGTCGATGTTCTTCTTTAATTCTTTTACTCTCATTTTTGCTTAAGCTTCTTCTTCGTCTTCTCTCTCTCTCTCTCTCTCTCTCAGTTTGATTGAAGAATGCTTGAAACCTGGGACCATATAACAGCCTCTATTTATGAATCCCCAGACTGCACTTTTGTTTAATCTGTTCAACTGGCCCAAATATAAATCTCCCCGTGTAGTATGCATCAAATTTCAGATCTATGTGTTTAGTTATTAACACATCTAATAACTTAACATGGTATCATAGCTCTTACGTGAGGTCTTGGTTCATGTCATCCCAGTTGCGTTAGTCGCGCGAGGTCTTGGATTCAAGTGATCGTGCTTGTATTTGTTTCCTGTAGTATTTTGAGTGCACATGTTGGCAGCTTGTTCCGTTTGTGATGCCCTTAGTAGGGCACATTTGTTTATCTCTCCACGTGTGAGTAGGTCACATGTGAGGGGGAGTGTTAAAGCTTGATATACATTGTAGGGCTTCTCACTAAGAGCTTAAGCATTTAGATGAGTTGGTAGCTCCACACGATCAGTCAAATGCAAAGTGTCCAACAAAATCCCCTACATTGCAATTTGTCTCACTTAGGTTTCTTCTGCGCTATGATGTAGCTCAACTTAATGGGACAGGTTCCTTGCATGTGCATGAACATCGAGGTAAATAAATCATTTGGAACCGTTTTGAGCTGAGTTATTTTTTATTCAAATCTGTGAACCAAAACGAGCTGTCAACTTGAGTTGACTCTGTGATCCCTACTCAAAACCCCACGTCACCACCTCTTGCTGCTAGTGCCATCTAATTCAGTCCCTACTTTATTCTATTCGGAATTTCCTCCCTCTTCTTGCAAATTTGCTTCTCTCTTTTTTCTCTCATCGGAATTTTTTACAAGTACTAGTGAAAATCCTGGGACCTCCTGTCTTGTACTTCTGATTGGAAACCCTCCTCCCCTCTCCATATTGAGAATATCCTGGCCAGGAGTTTGTGGCTCTTCATCTTCATTGACTATAGGGAGATGAATCTACAAATCATGCCATCGACTATATAAGGGCCCAGGATGATGATTTTCTTCTGAAATAATTAAAGTTCCCTTTGATAGCTGCTCATGTGAGTCCCACAAGTTAATTGGAGATCAAATGGTTTATGTACCTCTGATTTTAATATTGTGCAGAGGGCACATCCCGAATTCTGTAAGGTTAAGCTATGTCTATCGCAAGAAGGACGAAAGTGTGAAAAATGTAATGTTTGGGTTTTATGTTAACAATTTGCATTTGAGGGACAAAACTGGTATTTGATGGATATTTGATGGGGTAATTTATATTTTGGTCCAATTCAAGATTTACTATGTCCTATACATAGCAGCTAGAACAATGAGGCCTTACTTACTTGAGATAACATAAATAGCTACTTATTGTAAAAGGGGAGAAAGGAAGAAAAGAACTATAGGTAGCTCTCTCTTCGAAATATGTTGTTCAGCCAATGAATTTCTTATCTGATCTTCCAGTTACATTTTAGAAGTGTTCTAGAAGGCAAGAATGTCACCCGTCCTTCCCGCCCCCTCTCTCTCTCTCTCTCTCTCTCTCGGGACAATTTGTTCATTAGTTTGCTCATCTGGTGAGCAGCATTAGTTGATCATCTTCCCCTGATTTTTCAAGAGTTCTATATGTGATCATGAAGTTGAAAAGAACATAATCGAGTTTAACTTTTTTTACGCGTCTTAAGTTTTTTATATGCTCAAATTAAATCTGTTAAAAGAAAACCCATTGATCATTTCTATTACAGTCTGATTTTAATCTGACAATTTTGTTATCTTGCCCATTCCTCAATTCTCTCTCATCGGCTGATGCATTCTGCTGTCTTTTGAATGTTTCCTTAGGAAAATGTACGGATTCCTAATACTTCTTTGAATACCAAGCCTGGAAGAAGCCAAGATGAGTGACTGTATAGACTATAGAGCAGTCTGAGAGAAAATACTTTATATACAAAAAGAAAGGAATTATATTAACAATTTCGCTGCATGTGTCCTTTGGGCAAATCCCTCTTTCGAGAAACTAGCCGAAGTTGGGCTCTGTGGAAGTGTACAATCCGCTCAAACATGGTGATTCAAACAGGAAATCTTAGTTGCTTTACCCACCTTCTGACTAGTCTCCTGCAATAGCCACCTAACTGAAACACTAAACCAATGTTCCACATCTCCAAGCCCATTACATTGCTTGTAAATATGAAATCGAGTTCCTGCCACTTTAGTGTTACCCTCATAAGTTTGATCCTAGATCATGAATCCTTGGCCACCCAATGCCACTAAGGTGGATTATATCCATCTTTGCTTTTCATTGAATTCTTATTAATCAATTTTATTTCTAATTAGCTTTAGTGGGCACTGGTTGCAATGCTCACGCGGGTCTTTTTCTGTTTGTTTGGATGTTGCGTGTGCAGATGGGCAATGTTTGGGTTTGCTGTTGGGATGTTAACAGAGTATGCAACAGGCTCTGACTTTGTTGATCAAATAAAGATTCTTCTCTCAAATTTCGGGATTGTTGATCTGGACTGAGTTTTCTGGAGCATTATTTACACTAAGGCGGCCCTTTTCTTACTGTAATTGCTGTAATCGAATGCATTCTACTTTCTACGAGTAATTTGTTTGAATTCATTCTCTGAAATCACTTCATCAGTATATGATTTGTAGTTTTGTGATACACACTGGATTATGTTCAACTACTGATGTAGTGATCTCTTACATATATATATATATATATATATATACCTTTGTTTGTTTAGTCATAAATTGTAAAATCTTCCCTTTGATTTGATGAAGCCATCTGCACACCGATTAGCTTCTCTAAACGTATGAGCTAACTTGGTTGTTCCAGAGCTGAGAAAAGCGACCTGCGGCTGTACAAGAGCAACACGTATATGAGGAGATTGATTATGCAATAAATGAATGATTGAGTTGGCGTTTACATTTATTTCCAGATTATGCAATAAGTGATTGATTGAGTCGCCTTCCAGTTATTTTCAGTTGGGTAAGTCTAAAGAAAGACTGTCTCTCTGTGCCCACAATATTTCCATAACATTTGTTCTTTGAGGTATTTTTCTTGGGAATCCGACTAGTCATTTGACAAGGTGGCCTTTGATCAAACTGCCTTCTCCTCCAAGATTTGGGGTGCCAAAGGATGACCCATCAGTCTTGAGTTTGAACCAACCAAGATGGGGGGTCTGTACGTTTGATTGAGATGTTCTAAATGTTTCGGCTTCCTTTGGTGAGATGACCCCGTGCCAAACTTCCGAGTATATATTAAGTGCATACCACACGACATTAGTATCACCATCCAATAATATATCAACAAACTTGTTAATGTGGAGAGCAAAGCTTCAACAATCTTTGCTCTCGACATTAGCAACCTTTGCTAATTATGAAGACTACTTTTTTAGGTAGGACGGAGGGAGGGAGGGAGGGAGTATATCCATAGAAGTTGTGTTATAGTTTGAGAACTAATTAACATAATCCTAGGATCTAATCAATTAGAGACCTAAATATATACATCTAATTCCAATTGTGGATTAACTAGTTTTTATTTTTGAAAACCATTAATATAACATGAATATCAAGAAAAAATTCACTGTACAATAAGACTAAAAACAACGAAAAGCTAAAAGAAAAACGAAGAAACTTGTGAATAAACTAGTTAAGAGAATGAAGGACATCAACATAGGTGATGAAGAGAGGATGAATGGGCAGAGTTCTGTCAAAGAGAAGGGTGTCAAGTGAATATCTTTGGACCTTGATGGGCGTCGAGTGTATCTTTGAGCATAATTAGTTGGAATGAGGCGGTTAGTGGTTCGTTAGTTGAGATTTGCGTATTAGTTTAGTAGATTCTTTTTACTGATCAATGTACAAATACAGAGCTCTTAATTACTCCATGAACCACTTCCAAGCTTGATCACATAGAGCGTCAACGAGAGTGCAAAAAGTGACAAATCTTTTATATATATATATATATATATATATATATATATATATATATATATTTAAAGTTGGTGAGGAGGCCTATGATTGTGCCACCTCACAATTTTTTTCTATTTCTCTCAATTCTCAAGCCTCTAAGTAATGAATTGAGATGACTTTTCATTTATAAGTCATTAACTTATAACTATACATACTAATAATATGTTTTACAATGAGTATTACTCTTCTTCTAACTATAATATGAGAAGAACTTTGAACAAAATAATGTTGTTAATGAGATTTGAACCCACACCCTATTAAATATGAATATATACCTTAAATCAACTCAACCAACAACATTATATATAAGGATTTTAAAAAATATTAAATTATTCTATAAATTATTTTATAATATAAATCAACCAATTTTTATTTTTATAAATGTTACTCTCCCCAAGTCAAATTATGAGTCCCATATTCTTATTTAAGACGTCCTAAAATAATATCTATAATATGTGATATGTATCAACAAAAATCTAAATCATTTCATCAATTTTTTTGTTGTAAATTTCTTTTCACACTATAGTGTATCAAAAATATGTAAATATAGTATCCAACAAAACATTTTCTAATCATTGAATAATCTTCAAAAATTATTTTTAAAAATATAATTATATTAAATCCTTATACAATTCTCCTTTGTTCAAAAAATGTTACTTCTTCCGTCCGGATAAATATTCCTACTTTCTATTTTGGGATTTCTCAACTAATGTTCCTAAAGATTTTTATTTACCTATTCTCTATCATTCTTCCTAATATATCCTTAAAGTTTCATTTAGAATAACACATCCCAAAGAAACCAATTATTAGAATAGTTGAACTCAATTAATATTTATGGGTATTATCGTCGAATACAATTTACAAAGACATCAATAATTATTTTTCTTAATTCTTGTGTTTTATCAACTATGAACATTTATCCGGACGGAGGAGTATCTTTCTTCAATATGTCCTAAAATCAATATTTTATTTTTAATTTTGTAAAAATTCTTCTAATATACGTCTAAAATATCTTTATTAAGTGCAAGATGAAAAAAAAATCCCAACAATTTGATATCATTAAAGGATACTTTTTTTTTTTTACCAAATCATTAAAGGATACTTAAAAATGTATAGAAACGAAAATACATATATTGACCACTAATAAAAAACACTTATTTTGAAATAAAAATATTACAATAAACGATCACCAATTTGCATATATTGACAATACTTAACTTTTATCAAACATTAAGTCAACAAACGCCTATATTCAAAAACGATAATTTTTTTTCAAAATTATGTCTAAAATGTATTAATTGATATCAAAATCAAATTAAATCTGTGTGGAGCACGGGCTCTATAACTAGTTCAAAAATAAAATTAGAGCGAGAATATTTACATTTTTAAAAGTCTATTCTACATTGAATGAAATAAGAGCCCGTTTGGTGTAGCATTTTCAAAATGCAATGTTTTTAAAACGCAGATTATTTAAAACGCGGCTTTTTTCTTTATAAATGCGTATGAGATATTATGTTTTTACGCAGCTTTTTATTCTCTACTGCGTTTTAAAATCGCGTTTGAGAAAAAGTTAGGAATTGCGGCGTTTTAAAACGTAGCTGCGTTTTCAAAACGCCGTTTTTTCTACCGCAAATTCAAACGTTAAGTTAAGAAATAAGTTGCGTTTTAGCCTGCGTTTTAAAATGCACGAACAAACGGCTCTAATACTAATAAGGTCGTTTGGTAACCGGATAAATAAGAGGATAACACTAATTTATCCTAATCCGATATTTAATAAGATTTTTACATGTCAAATAAAATTATCTAAATCCGTAGATCTCTTTTCGGGATCCCACCCCATCACACCACACCACCCGGGTATAATTTTATCTTGGATAAAAGATAACAAAACTATTTTTCTTGTTCCCGCGGCAGCTCTTTCCCTTAGAATTAGAGCGAGGGTATGTTTTCCATCTTCAAGTGTGACACTGTCTTTTTAGTAAACTGCCTTTCAATTTCGTGTGATTTTTTTTTTTTTTTATATTTTTGTGCAAATCTGTCTTCTGATCAACCTGCCTTTTAATGAAATTGATTCAAGAGAAGAGGGGGAAGGGGCTTTCGTGTAGTAGGAGAAAGTGTTGTGCGCTTGCGTGGACGCGCATACTCAGTCAGCCAGCTGACCGAACCAAAAGATACCGCGAGTCAAAGTTGTCCGCAACCAACATTGCCATATATATATATAACCTCTTTTCATTTATTTTTTCTAGTATTTCCTTTTTTTTCATTTTCCACATTCTTTTCTTCTTTCTGGTTTCACAAGTTGAATCCAAGTCAAAGTCAGGTATGCTTTCTTCGATCCCTTCTCTTTCTGTTTCATCCCACCTTAAGGTTAAAGCTTCTTGTGAAAATTCTCCGATTTCTTTTACTTTTTTACATTAAAACGTGTGATTAGTTGGAGTTGTAAAATTGGATTTGATCTTTCAGTTTTTCTATTTGATTTCTATTCAAGTATGTATTTATTTCTTTTGATGAACCGATCAAACGCGTGAAGATTTGATTTTCGATTCCTTTTTTTCTTTCTTGGATCTGTTTGTATGGCTTAGGGTTTTG
Source organism: Platycodon grandiflorus (assembly GCA_016624345.1). Taxonomy (NCBI): domain Eukaryota; kingdom Viridiplantae; phylum Streptophyta; class Magnoliopsida; order Asterales; family Campanulaceae; genus Platycodon; species Platycodon grandiflorus. The sequence goes on from CM028364.1 coordinate 16,357,942, forward strand.
AATTTGACCTTATCATTTCGATAACTGAATTGTAGTCAATTTCTCGGTTTTTAGCTTTACTAACACCGATACATTGATCTTGATTTTAAATTTTCTGATTCCTACTATTTGGTTTTCAGTCCGACTTTTTTCCCATTTTTTTGCTGTCTTTTGATGTTAATTTCTTGTCAGTTAGTTGGTTCAATATTTTGTGAAAACGATTTCTTTTGTCCAGTTATTTAATTGCGGGTGTTTTTTTAATTCTTATTTCAGGGTAACATCTTGGGTTAGAGATGTTAGAACAGTTACTGATCTTTACCAGAGGAGGGCTCATCCTCTGGACATGCAAAGAGCTTGGAAATGCTCTGAGAGGATCGCCAATTGACACCTTGATCAGGTCCTGCCTTCTGGAGGAAAGATCCGGTGCGGCGTCTTACAATTATGATGCACCTGGTGCTGCATACACTCTCAAATGGACTTTCCACAATGAACTGGGCCTTGTTTTTGTTGCAGTGTATCAAAAGATTCTTCATCTTTTATACGTGGATGATTTGCTGGCTATGGTGAAGCGTGAGTTTGCTGAGATTTATGATCCAAAAAGGACGGTCTACAATGATTTTGATGAAATATTCAGGCAGCTTAGGAAGGAGGCGGAGGCTCGTGCAGAGGAACTGAGGAAATCAAAGCCAGTGGTTGGTAAGCCGGTGAATAGCAATTTGGGGAAGAAGCAAGGGCAGTTGCAGAAGTCGGGCTTTGAAGGAGGTAATAAAAAAAAGAGTGGGGGTGAGTCTGGAAAGGATGGTGGGGATGGCGATAATCTAAAAAATCGTAACTTGGAAAATGGGCACTCCAATGTGGAAGTGCTTGGTAGGGTTAAGGTTAACGGTAAAGAGAATGGAAATTCCAATACCGGAGCTTTTGATGTAAATAAGCTACAGAAACTTAGAACTAAAGGCGCGAAGAAAACTGATACTGTTGTAAACAAGGTTCCCAAGGAGGAACCTAAGAAAAAGATAACAAAAAAGAATAGAGTTTGGGACGATTCACCTCAAGAGACAAAATTGGATTTCACGGACCCAGTAACTGAGAATGGGGACGAGAATATTGTGGTTGTGCCACCAGTTCAAGGTGAGAGTATGATGGACACAGAAGAGATTGTAAGCAGTGAAAGTGAATCTGAAGAGGATGAGGAAACAGAGAAGGAAAAGAGTTCAGATACAAAAAAGAAAGGGTGGTTTACGTCCATGTTCCAGAGGTTAGTATGTTTTCCTTCATCATCTGGCATCAACTCTGTTTAGGTTTTAATCGAAGCATTATTAAGTTAGATTTATGTTCCTAGAAATAATTTCTCGTTGCACACGTTGAAAGAGTATTTTTCATTCGTTTTTATGCTGTATTAGATATGCTTGAGTTACCTATGCAACTTCTCCCATTCCTTGTCGCTGATACACACGGTTGTTCTGAAATGCATGGATTAATGAAATTCTTCCAACTTCTAGCAATAACAGTTTAACTATTACGACTGAAATGCATTCCATTTCTGTAGGCATGAAATTTTAGGATCCTTATCTTAGATTTTCCCATTATTTTTGTTCAGTATTGCTGGGAAGGCAAATTTGGAAAAGGCAGACCTGGAACCAGCTTTGAAAGCTCTAAAGGACAGGCTCATGACCAAAAACGTGGTATGTAGAGATGAATTATCAACCATTTGCTTAAACTCTTCTTCCATTTTTTTTTTTTCTGGCCTTGCTAAGTCTGGTTGTATGCTTTGTGTCCTCGACCAACAGGCGGAAGAAATAGCTGAAAAACTTTGTGAGTCGGTAGCTGCGAGTCTTGAGGGTAAAAAGCTTGCCTCGTTTACTAGGATCTCTTCAACAGTGCAGGTGTGTGTACTTGTTGTCCCTACACCTACTTTTCTCATTTTATATTTTGGTGGTGTTGCATGATCCAAGAGAACTTACTATTGATTGAATCATAACTGCAGACAGCGATGGAGGAAGCTCTTGTTCGTATCTTAACTCCTAGACGCTCCATTGACATATTGAGGGATGTCCATGTTGCCAAGGAACAAGGGAAACCATATGTCGTGGTTTTTGTTGGAGTTAATGGAGTTGGAAAATCAACCAATCTTGCTAAGGTAAAGCTAAATCAATATTGTGCTTCTTATGGATTTCATGATTAAAGGTTAATGTCATTTCAGCATTTGTTAAATACTTTTGTGCATGAAGGCCTCTGCCTATTAATCTTATTCATGAATGCAACTTTGTAGGTTGCTTACTGGCTTCAGCAGCACAAAATCAATGTCATGATGGCTGCATGTGATACGTTCCGTTCAGGAGCAGTTGAGCAGCTGCGTACTCATGCCCGTAGGCTCCAGGTATTATTATGTTAGGCCTTTCAGTCCTTGAGTTCCTGTCACTCTTACTTGATGTTACCGAAGGAAGAGAGTTCTAAAAAGTATGATTAATACAAATTTTGAAGTGTATTGACTTGTAATTGGCTGTTTTTATCAGATTCCTATATTTGAAAAGGGTTATGAGAAAGATCCTGCTGTTGTTGCTAAGGAAGCAATTCAGGAGGCTACTCGAAATGGGTCGGATGTCGTTCTTGTTGATACTGCTGGTCGAATGCAGGTAACATTGATGCTGCATCTTTGTGAATCTATATGCATGAAATTGCGCCCTGTGAAATATTTTCTCTTTGTATACCCCTGGTGTACAACTATGCGTTTTCTTTCTTGTAAAAAAGGGCATGAAATTGCGGCCGTGGATGTTGTATCTATACTATTATATAAAGTTCTAAACTTTTAAATCTTTTCTGTATAGTATTTGTCGATGTGATCCATCCAAATCCCTCTTACGCCTCTTCTCCTTCCTCCCATTCAATACAAGACGGACTGTCTTACGCCTCTTCTACTTCCTGCTGATATGGAGCTCTCTCAACCTCTCTTCTTCTTTATATTCAGTCCCTCCTCCCTCCTTAGGCTTCATTACTCCAACTTGACTCTAAGTTATACACATATTTGAGGTTTCAATAATCAGAGTTAATGAACTTGATTATTGGATTTGCCCAATCCACTCCCTAGCCCTCTTTGCAGTACTTAAATGTCTTTGCTCAGTCGTTTTTCCATAACTGTTGATATGAGATCACTAGTACGAATCAGAGGCAATTGTAATGAATTGTGATTGGTGGGAAGAAGAAGAGCAAGATTATGAAGATCATAGGAAATTTATATTGATTTACTTCCAAAACAGCGACAGCAAATGCAAGGAGCATCCATCTCATTATTGTCTCTGTTTTGCCTACCTATTATTTTGGTATCTTTTACCTTGCTTGATGACTACACGTGAATTTGGATACGGTATACTACATAACACCTTTCTTTTCCTATCTTTTCTTTTTCTATTTTCCCTTTTGTTAAAGAAAGCTAACTTCACTACTAGAGTGTACTTACATGAGGGCTCTATTAGGTTAATTAGAAATTGTAGTTGGCAATATGTGGAATTTTCGGTGTGTTCATTGGTACAACTGTTTCCTTTCCGTTGACATGCTGGACTATTTACATTCTTCAACTCTTAACTTTCTTGCTTATCCAAAAGTAAATTGCTTCTAAAATCTGTTGTCACTTAAAATCGATTATTAGATGAGAACAAAGCAATGTCGATTGGTTATATACCAATTTTTCTAAAGTGGATGCTAAAATTGAATTTCTCTAAGAAGTGAGAAGCTAGACTTTTATTGTAGTTTATCAAACTAACTTTTTCAATTTTCCTTTTCAATCTGTAGTGAACAATGTACAAATCAACAGCTTTTTCAAATCACCATCTAATTCATTCACACTACCTCAACTCTTGTTCTTCCAGATTGACTTTATTACTAATTATCATCATCCCTGAATTTTTATTATCCCTTTTAATTAGTTACTATTAAGGCAATAATATTTGATATCCGATTAGTGTTTATAGGAAAAAGGTTTCCATATGTGTTAATTGAAGAGAGTATTAGTGATCAAATATTAGGTAAGATTGGTTGGCTTGAAACTTGGAAGTTGGAATTATCTACTGGATGCTTGGGTTTTCCAAGTTAAACCCTTGTCGAACAGCCTTTATAACTTTTTCATTTCTCATGAATTATCAGGTACCATTAGTAAGACTTGATATTATCGTAACCACAAATTTTGAGATTGTAATTAAATCTCGAAAGGGACATGAGGTGGGGTAAATGTGTGGAGAGCAAACAGGAGCGTGTGAGCATTTGTAAGGTGTTTTGCTTGTTGGCTTGGTGGGGAATGTTGGCATAGCGTGCTATCAATGTGTCTGGGAAAGTTGACATCACCTCAACTCTCTTTCTTCCATGTGGACTTTATTCCTACTTATCATCATTCCTAAATTTTTGTTGTCCCCATAACTAATAAGTTACTATGAAGGCAATAGATTGGAAAATTTATTAGTGTTCATAGAAAAAGGTTCCGTGATGTGTAAATTGAAGTACTATAATTGAATAAATAGTAGATAAGATTGGTGCATTTGAAACTTGAAAGTTGGAACTATTTTACTGGATACATTGGTTTTCCAAGTTAAACATTTGTCAAACAGCCTTTATTGTGTTTGCCCATTGTCATGAATTTGCAGGTACCATTAGTTAGACTTGATATAATTGTAACCACAATTTTTGAGATTGAATCTATACCTTGAAAGGGACGTGACAGTTGTAATGGCACCAATGAGAGGTGGGGTAAATGTGTGGAGGAAAACAGGAGTGGGAGCATTCTTAAGGTGTTATCCTTGTCGGTGGGGTGAGGTAAAGTTGGCATAGTGGGCTATCAGTGCTCATCTGGGTTCATGGTGTGTGTTGGTGGCAGCGTGGTATGTAGTTAGAGATGCCATGGAGGAAACTTTGCCTTAGAAAGTGATGATGTGGTAGGCTTTCAGTTAAGATGGTTCTCTTGTGTTGTTTATGTAGGCAAATGATTACAAAATAACCCAAATAAAATTTGCAGCAACCTGGTAGGTCCATGTGCAATGCCTTGATGCGGAGAGTGACCAAATGATCATAGCCTTACACATGCTCAATACTAGTACCTCTCATTAGTAATCCAAATGATCATATTCATATCTTTGAGTGATATGATACAATAATAATTAAGAAATACAACTTTTTTAAATTAGTAAATGAAATGTATAGACTAAAGAAGTGCAAAAGAGGTGCAACCCTTGTACACCCAGTCCCTAGATGGTCAGACACCTTCCTTCCTACCACATTCCTCAGTTCCCCAAGTTAAATTCCATGCTTCTTAAATTTACCAACCTCCTTCATATTGATGTTTGCATCTCCCTCACCTTTTTATTATTTGAATTCTTTGTTTTCCGGTTGAACATCTCTAACCTCCATCCTGTCATCTGTCGCAACTGTAACACACAAATACATGTTCTGCAAAGTCAACCTCGTCAATTGCTTCAAACTTGTAGCATAAAATCCCACAACTTGGAATGCTAGAGATATATCAATGAAGAAGATATGGGCCAGAATTGCAGGCACTCGGGCTAAACACCCCTAATTGCAGTTAGCCTCCCCTGTATTCCATCTATCGGCACATGCATTCCTCTCCATTGTTTGGATTTACTTTTTATCCTTTTAAGAGTTGGCAAAAAACATTGATAACCCTCATGCACAGTAAATGATGTTTGCCATGTGGAGTTTAAAACAATGTATATGCTTTGGGCTGGTGTCGATGTTTTTATTACTATTAGTTGGTTTCTTGAATTTGTATGACCTTTTACAGGATAATGAATTTCTTGAATTTGTATGACATTTTACAGGATAATGAACCTTTGATGCGTGCACTGTCGAAGCTTATCTATATCAATAGTCCAGACCTAGTCCTTTTTGTTGGTGAGGCACTGGTTGGGAATGATGCTGTGGATCAACTATCTAAGTTCAATCAGGTCTGGATATAATTTTGGCTGCTTCTGATTATTCAGTCTCGTACTTGATAATATTCTCTGTTAGCATGAACCTCCATTTTGCTTAACTTTTGGTCGTTCTCTTACAGAAATTAGGTGAGCTCTCCCCATCTCCTGATCCCCGTTTGATTGATGGGATCTTGCTAACCAAGTTTGATACCATTGATGATAAGGTACTAGGAGTTAAATAGAAAATTGTGTCTGGGGTTTTCAAGTTGATTTTTACTGTGACGATTCAACTGTAAAACTAATATTTGCGAAATTGCATAGGTTGGAGCTGCGCTTTCAATGGTTTACATTTCTGGAGCACCAGTCATGTTTGTTGGCTGTGGGCAGTCTTATACGGACCTGAAGAAGCTCAATGTCAAGTCCATCGTGAAGACACTTCTTAAATGAGGATTATGTGTGCTTCTGTTAACTCTGTTATGGACTCGTTTGTCTCACCCTTTGTGTCACTTTTGTTTGCCACCTTCTCGTTGTGAACATCTCTCTGTGTGGTGCTACATCTGGAAACTGTCTCCCACCTTGTGATCTTAATATTTTAATGTGGAAGTGAATTGTTCTTTGTAGCTTCAAGTTCATATTACTCTCTCTCTATCTCTTTCTCTCTCTCTCTCTCTCTCTCTCACACACACACACACCCCCAACACAGTTACCAGTGGCCATTTTGATGTAAAAGACTGAAAAAGGGGATCAGTTTAGTAGTGGTCAGTGGTGTGAATTACTCTTAATTTGCTTCTTCTTGGGTAGCCGTGGTGGTGGGGATGGACAATGTGAACCGAGTCACTCCCGCATGTTATGGAGCTGTTGACAAATGACCACTGTCATAGCATTCTTACTATTGCACAATCCGATTTCTTGCAGATAAACGATAGTGTTTTAGTCCCAAACAGTTAGTTGTCGACTGGTGATTTTTGCAGATAAACGAGAGTGTTTTAGTACCAAACAGTTTGTTGTCGCCTGGTGGTCTGGTCGACAACTGCTGTCATACCATGCCATATTCCATACCATTTGAACTACCATATCAAAGTAGAATGTGACATGGAATGGAATTCCCAAACTCGTGCCTACCAAATCCCACTTAATCTTTGTGTATCCATTCACCAACTTAGTATTCAACTCTGCTGTTGACTTGATGCAGTTTATAGGAATGCAGAAAGTTCACTCAGATTCATGTCCAAAGTACACAGAATACAGTCATAGGAAAATTGATCATAATGATAAGGATATTTGGCACGGTTTTGATGAAAAGAACTGCGGTGTTAGATTAAATGTTGTATGTATTCGGGTAATATATTACTCGGGGTATAATTTTGGTATACTAGCTAGTATTTGGTTCATTGAGGTCGGAGTGATTGACATCAACAAAAAATAGTACTTCTCTTCTTATTGCTATTCTTCTTGAATGTTGAATCTGTTGGGTAACTTGTGTAATCAAATAAAAAAATGAGCGGGTTAAATGCGGTGGATATCCGTGTTGAACCTTTGCTGAAAATCATTTGGTTGAGTACGAGACGATTCATCGGGTATCAAAACCTCAAGTTTTATGAGTTTTGTCGTACTCAACTTGAGTTTTTCGTCTGGAGTCAAGTTTAGACGTCCAGTTTTCTCGTCTTTTTTGTATGACAATCTAATTTTCTGAGAAGAAGTTAAACTTGCGGGGCATAAAGTTGATTCATAATTTCGTGAATCAACCAAACTAAAGTTATATGTTCAATGTGTTGCTACGTTTTTTTTGTATCAAATCTGACTAACAAAAAATAATCTCTGTATTGTTGATCCATTGATTGTAAAAGAATTTATAGAACAAAAATACATATGAAGAAAAATAATCCAGAAGTGGTATACTGATCTGAGCTCTATGCAGTAATATCATGCAGTGGCCTAATCAACCATAGCACGAAGTTTATTGAGCTCTCTTTGATCCATTTTTCGAAATTCTCTTGTGGAGACTGACCTCTGAACCTGACTCAGTTTATACATTTCGCTATCATCTTTGTACCTAGTCGCTCCTGTACTTCCATTAGGCAAAGGGGCCTATTCTTTATGTTCTTGGTAGCATTTGGATGGGCTTCACTCATATGTTTGTATTGCTGAGACGAGGCACTGGGAGGAAGTAAATGGGGCAGGTCTTCCTCTTTCGAGGATTTAGGCTGTATAGTCGAGGGCTCACACTGTTGCTGGGTTCTTGCCTTCGGACAACCACCTCTACTTTATTCTCCGGCTCCTGAAAGAAGTTACTCCTAGTTGTTTAGAAATCGAATGCACAAAACAATGACATTGTTCAACAAGAGCCGGGAATGCAATTATTTATGTACCTCTTTCAAAGGAGCAGAATCTCCTATTGGTATTTCATTAGCTTGATCTTTTCTTCGACGCTCTTTTACTGTTTGAGACCGTTGTCTCATCCTAGCTTTCCTTTGCCTGCAGAAATGAGAATAAGTAACTAACAAGAACTTCTTGAAATGAAACACCTTAAGAAGACTTGTGAGCAGGATACTGAAAATTTCACTGATAATTATTGTAAGAGTCTGCTTCCTAAACTTACTTCCTACGCTCGTTGTTCAGAGCTTCCTCATCATTTTCTACATGGATTACAGGTAAACCCGAAAGATCACATGCCAATGGGGTTGTGTGAAAGAACTGCAACCAGAAGACACTTCAACTTTAGCTTAAAACCGATGATTCATCTATTATCTTGCGAACAGAACCCAAAGATTCTTTGAATTTAAACAATGACATAATTTATAGGGTCTGAAGGGCAAATAAAATGAATTTGAAGTTGCACTTACTTCATTTTGGAGTGCAGAACTTGCAGAACCGCGATATGCAGGATCTAGTGCAAGAAGAATGTTCAAAAGACCCATAGACGATTTAGGAAAGTCCCTAAACGCGTCACGCATATTTGGTTTGTATGAATGCGGTGGCCTGAAGGTTGCCGACACCTTCAGTCTTTTCCAGTAGTCTTCTGATGGTGTGCCACAAAGCTTAAATATTCTATGAAGTTGCTCAACCTGTATGTATCAAAAACAATTTAAACTCTATATACATTAACGTGCCCTTAGATCAAGTAGAGTTTCCATAGTAGTACCTCGGTTCTACCAGGCATGATCGGCCTTCCAGCAAACATTTCTGCCATGAGACAGCCAGCGCTCCAGAGATCAATGCCAGGGCCATAATCTGTAGCACCTATCAGTAGCTCTGGGGCACGGTACCAAAGAGTTACAACTCGGTTAGTGAGATGGCGCTTTTCTCGGGATTATAATAGTTAGCGAGCCCAAAATCGGCAATCTTTAGCATCCCATCTCTATCGATCAACAAATTCGATCCTTTTATATCACGGTGCAGAATTCCTCTCTCGTGACAGTGCTGCAGACCTGAAAGCAATTGCTGCATATAACACTTAACCTGATACCACCATATGTACACAGTTAGCGATTCAAAAAATAGCGTTGCATTTCACGAGGTAATAAAGTTTCAGACGAGCGAAACCGGTTTTCAACCTGTGGTTCAGTCAGCTTGTCATCGGGCGAGCGATGATTCTGGATAAATCAGTTTGCATATAGCCGAAGACTAAATATAGACTGTATTGCATTCTTGACGTGGCCAATCCTTCGAGCTTAACAATATTGGGATGATCTAGCTTCCGTAATATCATGATCTCTCGTGCCATAAATTTAACACTCTCGGGTTCAGAAGTATCAAATCTGACCTTCTTTAGTGCTACAATCTTACCAGTCGCTCTATCGCGTGCTTTATACACATTGCTATAGGTCCCCTGACCTACCTACAAAACCAAAAAGTTTCTACAGCTAAATCCGAATGTTTTAATCAAAATAAAAAATTAACTTAAAAATGGATAATCCAGATTGGATGAGAGAGGTCTAATGCATTTAAAACACTTCAAAAATTATGAATTAGGAGAAATGAAGAAGAAAAGAGGCTAACCTTATCAAGCTTATCATATGCATCAGCACTCTTAGGAACCAAACCAGCAAGAGCACCTTTAGGAATATTATCGGTTAACCACTTAGGCCAACCATCAACTAGCTCATCGGATTCCCCGGTTTTGAAAGCATACTACTAATTCTTTGAGAAATATTTCCGCCACCACTACCACCACTACTGCCGCTACCACCACCACTTTTTCTTTCTCTCTCTTTGGTGATCAATTTCCCTGCTTCTTTACCAATTCTACCACTACCAGGACTCTCTTTTTCTTTTGTAATCAGCTTCCCGTCTTGACCATTCCCACCACCATCGCTAGCTTTGCCGCCACTACCAATACTTGCACTACTAGTCCTCACCTCTGGCTTAAGAATCCTTCCGGGATAATCCTTATGTAAAGGCTTCTGGCCACTCGCTCTCCTCGATCCCATTTTATTGTAACCTCCATTAACATACCCGTTTTCCATTTTCAACTTATCTAAACCTCGTGGTGGAGAATTCATTGAAGGCCTTGCTGAGACACAACCCATAAGAAAACTAACTACTTATTGTGATAGTTTGTGAAAGATGTTGAGCTTTGATGTTGTAGAATTGGCACGGTAGCTTAACGTTGACATGGTCAAGATGGAAAAAATGAACAAGAACAACAAGGAGAAGGATAAAGAGACAGTTGTTAAAGAGAGTAAATAGAACAAAATGCTGGCCTTTGACAGGGAGGACAGCGAGTAGAAGAAGATGACAAAGTGGCCGGCCATTGCCGGCCTTTTAAAGGATGCTGTGCCTAGCCTAGGTGATCCTCATTTGTTATATATATATATATATATAGCTAGGGGAAAGCTAACCTCCCCACCTTAGGGGTAGGAGCCCGGCCTTAAAGAATCGAGCAAACTCGATTCACAAAAGGAGGGTCTCAGCTCTGGCCCCTTTTCCATCCTTAAGAAGGTCTTTGAAAAGATTACGTTATAGGCAAAAAACTTAAAAATACTGAGAGACCTACTCTACGTTTATTTGGCGGCAAAGCTTTGACTACCTTCTTCATTTTACATTTCGGACGATCGCTCTCCCTTATCTATTATTATTATTATTATTATTTTATTTTTGCTTTTATATTTTTCTTTTGGGGAAAACCTCTTCGGATTTTCGATCAAGAATCACATATGACATTCAAACAACTACCCATATAAATTAAGCTTTCACTCAAGCTTAATTTCATGGTAGTTCTTTTGACTAATAATGAATCTCATGGGGTATATATGAGATCCTTATTGGTAGGTTTGATGCCAGCCTAGCTACTGTTTTGATCGATTCAAAGATGAAATAAAAGATCATAAATAGTTCTTCAAATGCTTCGTTCGCTGGGTAATACAGATTCATATACTCAATTAAGTTGTGGCTCAAAACATAAAACAAAAACCTAAATATATATATATATATATATATATATATATATATATATATATAGACACAAAAAAATAATAACTATATATAAAAGCATAGCCATTGAGCTCTGCCACAATGAAGCCACTTACTTTATTGTGCATGATAAATCAATTTAAAAACGTGATTAATTATTTTATATTGCACTTCTTGTAAAGCTATAGTGAGACTCAATTGATCACCTTATCATAGCGACTTGTTTGTGTATAAAGATATATATCTGCAAAAATTAAATGATTAAATAAAATAAAAATACAAAAATGGAATACAAAATCCTTAAATACACATTTCACTGGACATTACACATCGACCTATAATGTAGAGTGATTTTAAATAATCGACTACTCGTAAAAAATTTAATATGAATTACATATGTCTCATCACTTAGAAGCTAAAGATGTTGTAGCAATGAATCTCAGTCCGAACTAACTAAAGCAAAGTAACAATGAATGTTAGTTCAATTTCCTTATTCATGTCACCAAATAATATCGTATCTTCATTTGTATGAAGAACTCGTAATAAATCCAATTAGTATCAATCAATGAACGTAAATGTATAAATAAAAAATATATTGTGTATTCTACTATGATGCCTTTATGAGAGTTGGAACCCATCAATTAAAAAGTTTGAGCAGTAAGGTAAAATAGTAAAACAATATTTCAAAAGAGAAAGATTTGAAAGTGAATAATTTTTTTTTTTTGGAATGATTTAAAAAAGAATAATTGACTCTTTTTTAAGAACGAAGAGAGTAATGTTTTATATCCACAAAAACATTTGTGAGTGATTTTGGGTTTCTTTTTTCTCCATAATCTCAGTATTTGTTAATCTTTACTAAGTGAAGTCAGTGATATTAATATATAGGGGTAGAATCGAATGTATTTGAGTTTAATCAGCTTAATCATTACATCTTCATTATATACTCTTGTTGATTTATCTCGAACTGGCCGGGTTCATATAATGTACTAGTATATTTTAGAAGAAGAAAACACACGACGAGAGATAAAGAAAGATTCGGTCAAATTTGAGTCTCTAGCCATTTAATTAAAAAAATGAGTTATCAAGGTCGTTTTACGTAAGTTGTCTACGACGTACGGATGGGGTATTTTTAAGTCGACCTGTAAAATCTTCTTCACTTGATATATGCCAAATAATGAAAAGTGAGTACGAATATATATATATATATATATTTTTTTAAATGATTTGTGGTGAGGTGAGACAAATGGAGTCTTAATTGGTTTATCAACTTATCTTTATTTTTTTTAAACTTTTTTTTTTAATCATTATAAAATGAAGATACAAAATTCAAAAATTAATCTCAAAACTACTGTACCAAATATACCATGCTCGATCGTAAGAAAAATACTAAGTTTAAAATTTTATTTACAAACTCTACTCTTTATTAAGGCTTGATTGAAACAAAAATTATTGAAGAAATTGTAAATTTAACATTGGACAGTTCCTATTCTCACCCCCAAAATTGTTAAGTATACCCCCACTTATTTTTCTATTTTACCCTTTAACAATAAACCCCTACCAATCTAATCTACTAAGTTCACCCCCCTAATTCTCATCCACCTAAAACACTATCTACCCAACCCATCTCCCTCCCAAAATTTATACGCTCTCTATCCTCTCCACTTCTCTATGTCATCTGCTCTCTATCCTCTACGTTTCTCTCCATTTGCTTTGAAGCTTCATCTACTTCTTAGCTTCCTAAAAATTGCACAAAGTCAAGCCACTACAAGCTCCAATATTTCAAAGTTAAAAATGAAACAATTCGGTAAGTGTTTCATTTAAAGTTTGTTTGTTTGTTTGTTTGTTTTTTTTTTTTTAAAGTTTTCTTCTCAAGCTTCTACTTAGGCTTGAAACACGCATTTTGGTTGCATTTTTTGATATTTTTTGAATTTTTTTTTAGGAAACTGCGAACGGAGTGTGCGGCACCCCCTTACCACACGCCCTAAGGAATGTGCGGCACTGGTCTGCCTCACATACCTTAGGGCATGCGGCTAGGGGGTGCCGCACAGTCCATTTTTTTTAAATACTACTGCAATCAACTTGAACATCAATTGTTTGATGAATGTATGCAAGCTTACAACTTATACTGCATGTCTTGCCTTTTCTCTCACATTGTAGCTATCATTTCCTTAATATTTTCTCGTTCTTACATTACTTTAGTTTGAATGAATGCAGGAAGGACATATATGCAGAGGGTTACGGCTTCCGCTAGTAGGGCACAAAATCCCAATCCCCTCGATGAAGCGAACGATACAGGGTTGGTAATGTTTGAGGGGGTTATTCGGGGCCGATTATGATTATTCGGGGCCGATTATTCGGGGCCGGTAATGAGGGGACCGATTATTCGGGGGCCAGTTATTCGGGGGCCGGTAATGAGGGGGCCAGTTATGATGAAGATGAAGAAGATGGTGATAATGAAGGGGCCGATGATCAAGGAGCTGGTGATGACACGTTGCCTGAAGAAGAAGCCCCATTTCCAGGTGGGCCAGTTAATGGTTCACTGCTAGTTACGTACAACATGCACGTAGCTAGGTATGTTTGGAATGGGATAAAACGACCAGTTCTAAAGATGTAAAATCACACTAATAAGTTGTTGAGTTGGTCGGTTCCGCTTACATATGAGCAACAGCTGGAGAGTAGGTGGTGGGATATTGTGCTGAGGTCTGGACTATTTGCGCTGACTAGGTGTTCTTATAAGGAGTCATCGAAAGCATTGGTTGCTGCTTTTGTTGAACGATGGCATCCGAAGATGAACACCTTCCATTTACCTTTTAGTGAGATGACAATCACATTGGATGACGTATTTTGTCTTACCGGTCTTCCAATAAAGGGAAGGCCTATTGTTTATACACGGACTTTGGGATATAATACTGAGGAGCTTGGGCGGATGTTGTATTTACAAAATGCTGAGGTGCTTGAGGGCACCCATGGTAGGAGAGGCTGCGCTTTCAAGTTAGAGTGGCTTCGTCGTAGGTTCCAAGAAGAAGTTACGAGTGATAATGATGCTATACAGACTAGTCTTTGCTAAGGCATATTTATTGTACATGTTCGGTTGCACCATTTTTTGTGACAAGAGTGGGAATCGAGTTCTTGGTGCCTATATGGAATTTCGGACAATGTCGATAAGATACCGAAGTATGCATAGGAGCCGCAACCCTTGCTTATTTATATCGACAGTTGGGCATGGCATCTCGTCAATCGTGTCAGCAGATGACGGGATATACAACGCTATTGGAGGTAATAAATTTATTTGATTCATACTTATAATGAGAGATATATTTTTAGTTGTTATGAGGGGGCCGGTTATATGATAATGTACTATATTATTTTGTTGCAGGCTTGGATATATGAGAGATTTCCTTGTTTTCAACCTCCACATAACATTGAGTACGACGTCACTCAGCCACTGGCTCGAAAGTGGCAACCATTATCCGAGGCGCCGACATAACACACCGCAGTGTACCGAAAGAGACTTGATGTCCTAACAGCCGATGAAGTGAGTTTAATTGCAATATTATAACTTTCATATTAATCTATCTACCTAGTAATGTTATATTAATTTAACTGTGTTAATGGTAATAACTTTTTCTGTGTTTAATGTATATAGGTTAATTGGACTTTGTATTCTGTTTTGGTATGCGAGTCCTATCCATTTCACCGAATCGCTTATTACCATGGATGCTTATCCGCGCCGAGTGTTGTGGAGCCATACAATCCAGATCGAGTTCTTAGGCAATTCGGTTACGTCCAGACGATTCCCTTCTCTCCGATTGCTATTGGTCTTGGTTTACGAGACAACAAGAACATTGTCAGGCTAATGCAGCAAGTGTCATATTATCGTCAATGGCGGAACCATATTTTATCTGATAATAGCCTCGGTCAAGAAGTCATCCCATCGAGTGCATGCTCGGATGACTATTTATGCAAAGTATATTTACATCCGAAGATGCAAAATCCAGCTAGCCAATCTACGTTTATTTCTGGCGCAGATGTACATCGTCCATTGGATTATCCCACCATGTTTAGGTCTGTGGTTGATGCAATACGAGAGCCGACATTAAGATATAGATCAGGCGACATGAGTATCTCATACGAAGAGTTTGGGTCAGCCCTTGACCAAGCGTACGCTATATTGGCTCCTAATATCGGGGATGTAGGTCCTTCAGATCGGGCGGGTCCTTCAAGTCGTCGTCGTCGTAGGCATGCACGATAGTGATTAGATGAGATAGGTTGTTTATGTACAAACAATTTTATGTATGAACATCTTTATTATTCTAAAAAGTGTATGTATGTGTTATGTACAAACAAATTTGCACATATCTCCTCCAGACTTAGCATTTTTCTAAATTTTTCATATCAAGTTCAATTTCCTGTTCAATGATTAAACATATACATTTCCTAACAAAATGAATCTAACAT
Organism: Platycodon grandiflorus; assembly: GCA_016624345.1. NCBI lineage: Eukaryota > Viridiplantae > Streptophyta > Magnoliopsida > Asterales > Campanulaceae > Platycodon > Platycodon grandiflorus. The sequence continues at coordinate 16,373,703 of CM028364.1, forward strand.
AAACATACATAAACAACAACACATTTCATAACGAAAATGAAGTTCATACAAAAAAATTCACTCAAACATACATAACATTTAAGTTAAACATTTTAATAAACTTAAATATAATGAAGTTCTAACATAAACTTTACTATTCTAATACAATAGGTGTACGCTTGTTGCTAGCACGACTATTTCCTACACTTTTACTGTACTTAGCCCATCGTTCACTATAAATTGTATTCCACCCTTTAGCCATGGCTTGTTTATAATCATCCATCCGCTGCGATTGGTGGTAATGGGAATCGTCGCAAGAAGACCTATACAAATTCAAAATTATAACAATAATTTAACAATTATATTAGATAAGTGACAGACGTTATTCATACAAAATGTGAGTTTTATACACGAATATAATGGTCCCCGTTCACGAATGCAATACAGATCAACTTTGGTTCATTGGGGCTTCGCTTCTCAACGGTAAAAGGTCAAAGATGAAGTATTTGAAAACACAACAAAGCACATATTGTAGAATGATGCTATTAAGTAACCCATCTCCGAGTGCGAAACCAATGTTGCTTTGGTGCAAAGTCGGCGTAGCGATGGAGCATACTTTCAACTAATGCAACGCTCCGCGTTCCACGAAAACATCTTCGTACAACCCACGGTATGCGTCCAACTCAATAGCTAGTTCTCCTCGAACTCTACCCCAATGTTCCTCATTGTCATATATATGTGCGGATACGGACGAAAACCGCAATGGCCATCTCGCAATGACATTCTTCGTCTCGACGACAAACTCTTGAATCCATATCGGTAGTTGATCGATATAATCACTAGGCTGTCCAAAGCGGGTATTTCGCGAACAACCTATTAAAAATAAAGTATGTAAAGATTATCTCGTAAGTGAGATTTATGTTGACCAAATAACTAAGATTTACTGCATCTTTGACTTTGGAATAGTAGTGAACATCGGAGGTTTATTTGATGGACCTACTTCATAGGTTACCACATCATCAACCGGCTGACGGCGGCGCCGCGATTCCGCTCAAACTTGTCGTCGGTTGCTTTCTTTTGAAATCGTGGTTACCGCTAATCATCTACTTTGGAGAGCGAATCAGGCTATCGGACTTGATCCGGACTTTCGGCTTGTATCCGTCGGGTTCTGATTGTCTACCTTTCGCCCTTTTTATACATTGCTACCTTCAGACACGGGGCTCCAGCATCATCAACATTTTGATGAAGTACACTCCATGCTTCAACTATTTCCTCCCCAACACCATCATCTATGCTTGGTATAAATTTTTTTCTCCAAAAAAATGCTTGAGGGGAATAGGCTCCTCCAATTTGATATATTGAGGATGCGGGAGAAGGAAGACCACATGTCTTTCTCAATGTACATGAACATAATAGAGGTCTACACCTATTTGGGAATACCAACCATTTCATCGTATATCTTGTTCAATGCATCCACGACACCATACCTCGGGCGACCTAAATACATTTGACTTGAATTTATGTTGGGCGACATTCCTATTCTTCTCGAATGAATCCTTTATTTCAACGTGTGATGTTTCAATGGCGTGTGAATGCGCTAACATGTCTCAAAGTTACCTTGGCTCGATCCGAGCCGTCTTTTCAATATTGCGTGCTAACTCTCCACCACGAAAAATAAGATATAGTATGTAAGATTTTCAAATATGAGAAAGTTATGAAAGCTACATTTTATTTAAATATACATATTCGTTGTGTTATTGTCATAATGCATGACATTATTTTTCCACAAGCCACAAATCTCTCCTTATACGGCAACAACCATTGGTCCATTACATACTTGACCGCGGTGGAATTCCTTGAATTGAGATTGTAGTCTTTTAAGTCCGTCTTCAAATTACGCCTCATTCACGAAATCACTAATACATTCCAATAAAGATTAAACGCATCCCATTTCTTTTCGGCCTAGCAATTTCTTGCAATTCGCCAAAACATTCCTATTTATATGCCATCGACAAAGAAAATTTGTCGACGAGAGGAACGTTGTCTCATTTGCATTCATTAAAGCCTTTTCCTATCGGTCAAAATAACATGGGTAGGGAAGATTAGTGCATTAGTGATTTCAATATTGTCAAGACCCACGTATAGTTCTCTTCCCGCTCGCTCCAAAATTGCGATCGCAATCGAAATGTCATCATGTAGATGTCACACCAACAATCTCTAACATTGGTAGTTTGTACTGTTTGTCTTATAAGTGCAATCCATGAAGATGACTTTCGAAAAACACCTCGGCAATCAATGCTTTTGGGTGAGCCCAAAAGATTCTTTTTGTTAGTCAATTCGCAGCATTTATTGTAGAAGTATAGTCATGCTCTTTAACTTGAACATAAGTTGTTGCATTTCAGATCGACCACCACGCTCATTAACTCTATTCTTTGTCAGAGCATTGTAGATTGTCTTTATTGTTGACTTATTTCCTCGAATCTTTGTTTCAACCCAAATAATATGTCCTTGGGCTTAGTATTGTCCTTGAAAAATCAATAACAAAGGTCTCCTCATATTTACGCAATCGACCTATATATGAGTGACCCTCCATGTGATCGGTGGTTGGATGATTGTGTTTACCACATTCAACCTCTAATGCCCATTCATCAATCGAGACTTGCTTCCTCTCAAACGGAATGGGCAACCACACTTCTTAGTTCGGTTTCTCTCTTCCTTTTCCCTTTACCCACCAAATCATCGACCTTTTCAACATTTTCTACATTTTCAAATTTTCTTCCTTTTCAATTTGTAATGATGATGGCCCAACCTTGACCTTTTCTTTATATACACCACTACGTTCACAAATCAATAACAACCGAGCTCGTTTCTTTTGCCCACTATCCGACCTCAGATGATGATCACAATGCCATGCTCCTTCCTCTAGCTTGCACCCATTCAATCAATTTATCCCGAGAAATAAAACATTCTTGAGTTGTGAATACATCCGTGAAATCAACATCGGCGACTTAGTCGTTCACAACATGTTCAAATGCAACAATCTCTTCATTATGAGGACCAAGAACAGGATCCGTAGTTAACGTGTTTGAATCACGTGAAACATTACAAAAAAAAAAAATCAAAACAAAAAATCTCTTTGGCATGTGCGGCGAGACCTGTTGCACATTCATAGTGTGTGCGGCGATTATAAACCGAATTGCATTCTATTGAGTGCGGCGGCGACGACATTATAAATTTATTATTATTATATAGAGATAGTGCAGCGATGGGTGTTGACACACGGCGACCTGCGACTCGAATTTTTGAAAAAATTTCATTTTAGCAAAAATTAAGCGATGCGACTATAAAATGAGTTGTAGTACTTACACAATTCATCTCTTCCACTTCTTTGTACTCCTTTTCATCAATGTGGATTGATTCATTGCTAGGGTTTGAATTTTTCCCTCCATTTTGGTATTGGGTTTTAAGAAATTTTTTCAAAATAATGAAGGTGAAGGAGGGTGAGAGTTATAGGAGATGGGTATACTTAGTAGTTTTAGAGTTCTCAAAATCAGAAGGGGGTGTACTTAGTAATGAAATTATTTTAAGGGTAATATAGTCTTTTAAAATTGTGGCAATTTTATAATAATGGTAAAAGGAGTATACTTAGCAATTTTAGGGGTGAGAATAGCAAACACCTAACATTGTGTCCGTACAGTATAATTTTGGGGTGCGAAGGAAAGTTTACCGTCTTTCTTGCTGGGCCCCAAACCTGTATATTTGAGGTGTGGCTCCCGCTTGATAAAACTTCCCCAAAATCTTCAGATTCATCAATTTAGGGCTTCGATTTCAAGCATTTTCAAACAACTGGTCTCCTTGCTTCTCTACAGGTATGCTTCCGTTTCCCATTCATTTTGGTTGCTTAGAAGCTAGACGAAAATAATTTAATTCCTGTAATACTCCCTCCAATTAATTGAATTTTTCAAATTTCTGCGAGATTGTGAAAAGTACGTCATATCTCATTCAAAATTTCTGTTCATCTCATAGTTTACGTAAATGTTCTTTGTTATGATTATGTGTTCTATTCCATGTGGTTTGAATCATCCCCCGAAAAGAAAGTTTAAATAAAGAGAGGATAAAGACCTTAAAATGGTCCCACCACCGAACCCAACCGCACCGCCGCCACCGCTTCACCAGAGCGTCACAGACGAAGATGATGAAACCGTCTAGCGGCTTCAAATATGCTCCTATGTATATTTGTCATTGCAGGTACATATAGCCCTGCTTGTGTGCGTGAACTTTGTAATCATAAATGTGACATTAGTCAAAGATTGACTGGTCGAGTGTTTCAAAAACACTAACCCTTGAGACTGTTTGTTTACAAATTGGTTGATCTTGTCTAAACTGATAGGAATTGGAAGTCTTTCCAAAAGGGTATGTTTTTCTTTGTTGGAATTATCTCTCCATCATTTATATTGATCTAAATTGTTTTTCAGAAATTACATGTCATGATTCATCAGAATTGCAAAAACCTTATGGTTTATTTACTTTAATGGTTGAAACATATTCTTACACTGGAGTAAACAGAGGTTAATTCCAAGTTTTTCACATTTGTCTTGAATTTTAAAAGAAAAAAAGAAAGTGTATTGTTATGGTTCACTGATTATCTGTAGCACAAAGTTCAAGCATTGAAGGCATGTAATGACAGAAGAAAGAATGACAAGAGCAAGTAAGAAGTAATTTGGGTGATGATGAACTTAGGCTATCAAGGGACAAATTGCTTTGAATTTTATACCCAAAATTTTATTTATCGTTATCTTTATTTTAACTTTTTAAAGGAGAAAATAAAATTCTAATAATCTTTTGGTTTTTGTTTTGTTTGTTTGTTTGTTTGTCTTTTGTTTTGTTTTTGTTGTTGTTGTTGAGAATTCTGTTCTTGATGTGTATAAGAACTAAGAAGAACATATAGAGAGATGTGTTCTCTTGTGAGTTCTAACTATATGAGCCTAGGGATTGTCACTATTTCATTCAAAGATGATAAATTTTGCGAATGCTTCCACACCTAATTAATTATTCATGGATCATGGTTGAATGATCCTTGTTTCTCCCTCCTTTCCTTTTTCATCTCTTCATTTTTTCGCTTTAATAATGGTGCTTTTATGCTTTTTAGTTACCTAGAGATTAGCAAATCATGTTGTTGGTTAGATGGAGAGTTGACCAAAATGCGCACTAAATACTTTTCGAGACGTTGTCGGTAGGTCACATCACTACATTGTCTGAGTAATTATTTTCTCAACCTAATAACCAAACTCTAATTACTGAACCTGTATCTGACTAAATGCGACTAACCCATCTTATTTTGTTAACCATAATGATTTTCAACTTGTTTAGATGTATATAAGGAAATCTACTTAATCTAGGTAAAATAGAACAGAAGTACAGATAAGTTTGTCCTCTTAAACAATGTTGAGAACTTGGAGTAGCCTCTAGTTAAGGTATTACTGAAGTTTTTCCATATTTGAACAAATATCCCGCAAACCATAACTTTAAACTTTCTTTGTTGTTAGTGAAAATCTTCAAATTAACAATAGATTTCTGTATATTCTAATGAATCAATGACATGTTATTGCTGAAAAATATCTTACATCCATTTAATTGGGGGGAGAGAGAGAGAGAGAGAGAGAGAGAGAGAGAGAGAGAGAGAGCTCTAATGAAATTGGTGGAAAAATATCTTACATCCATTTAATTGGAGAGAGAGAGAGAGAGAGAGAGAGAGAGAGAGAGAGAGAGAGAGAGAGAGAGCTCTAATGAAATTGGTGGAAAAGAAAGAAATACATACCCTTTCGGAAAGAATTTCAAGTCCGGTCAGTTTTCAATAGACAATCACATAATAGTCCACAATTTCGTAAACAAATGTTCTCTAGGGTTAGGATTTTAGAAACAGATAATCTTTGACTAATATCACATTTATAATCACTAAAGTCGCACACACAAACACAGTTATATATACATGCAATGACTAAATAGACAGCAGAGGAGCACTCTTGAAGCTTCTTGACAGTGTCATCATCTCGGCCTGTGTCACTATGGTGAAGTGGTGCTGGTGGTCGTTGATTGAACTGGATTCAGGGGTGGGACCATTTTAAACTGTTCTGCAAATGGTATCTAGTCTTTATCCCCTGCTTTTATTCAAGCCCGATGACCTCCCTACCTGAACTTGCTAAAGATGACATATTACTCAATTCTAGAATCTTTATCCCTGTTAGTCTAATACTTTTACATGAAAGTCATTTACTGTTGGAGAGCAAGCTTTGTATTTCATTCTTTTAGTTTCTATAATTATGTAGGAGTTCAGTAGAATTGGATAATATCAGAAACTCCTATTTACAAAATCCTTTTTTCTTTAAATAATTTATTTACTGCCTGTTGCTATGCAGTACAATCAGAATGTGTCGATACAGAGTTGATGAAGATGATTTACTCAGTAATGGAGAATACATGCCAAGTACCAATGGCGTACGCCGAGTGGATCCACAGATTCAAGCGCAAATTGCAAATTTGGAGGCCCGGATAAGAAGGGTTGAGGATTGGATGGAAAGACTTGAGGTCAGGGTTTTATATCTGCAAAGGGGAATGAATATTTTATGGGGTGCCTTTTTGTTGACTCTTGCTTATGCTATTTTTAAATGAATTTTTGGAGATGATAATATCCTTTTTATAGTTGAAGATACCAAGTTGGAGGAGTGCATGTTGTAATTTTAGGCTAATGAGAATCGTGGAGATAGATAGTAACCTAGTTCAGCAACTTAGTCACACTAAATTAGAAATTTGAGACTCATGTTCCTGTTAAATATGTGTAGTAATATGTTTTTTTTTTCTTAATGTTTCTTTTTACCCAAAATGGGTTTTTAGCCTGTTAACAATCTATGTGATTCTGTTCCTTTGATTTTATTTTGCTTGATCATGTTGTAGGCGTTGCGTTGTTAACTTTTCTTTAGTCAAACTCAAACATGATGTCCTTGAGTCATTATTTTTGGCTAGCACTTGGTATGAGTGGGTGCATCGAACTGTGGAGTTTAGACTATGAAAATCCATTTTGTTCTGCGCTATGAAAAACTTTGCAATTATCTTTTGTGTGCGGTCAGCAAATATTTGTCTAGCAATAGTAACATCATTTAGTACGTAATGATTGTATTAGTTCTAATACGTAAAACAACGATACTTGAAGATTAGCTTGGGTTTATACCTTGGAGGTCAACTTTGGAAGTTGGTCAACTACGGGAGCCATCTACTTATTGACAAGATTTGAAGAAAGATATAGAGTAATGAAAGGATTTCACATGGTCCTTAGTTATTAAAGGCGGTCGCCTTAGCCGCCCGAGGCGCCTCGAGGCGGGAGGCGAGGCATGGCCACCTCAATTATGGACAGGCAAGGTGAATTAAGCAAGGCGGGATTGAGGCTTTCGCCTCCGTCGACTTTGAACAAGGTGAGAGGCGTGCTTAGGCGACGCCTTTGCGACAGCCCTAAAACCCTTGTTTTTTAACGAACGTCGTAGTATAGGGAAATCAAAAAAATAAAAGCCCCTTTTCTGGCTCAATCTCTCATCCAACTCAAATGCGAAAGGAAACTTACCTGTGAGCAAACTCTAGCACGAAGAGAGTCCAGCGACAACGGTGACCAACAAAGGAATGTTGGCAAGCGACTGATCGGCGCGGCGATGACCCTTGGCGACCAGAAGCGAGCGAGCAACGAAGCAAAAGGTACGTCTCCTTTGACTCTCCTCTTTCAATCCTCGAGGCCTCGACAGTCTTCTTCTTTTTCTTTTTCTTTTCTCCTTTTCCTTTTCTATTTAACAGAGTATTACTTGTTCTTTTTCCTTTTTATTTATTTTTTGTACTTTTTATTTTGAACACTCAACAGTCTTCTTTCTTTTTCTTTTCTCCTTTTCCTTTTTCTATTTAACAGAGTATTACTAGTTCTTTTTGTTATTTATTTATTTTTTGGACTTTTTATTTATTTATTTTCTTCTACTTCACTGACTCTGTTTATTCTAAGTCTAGTACTAGTATAGATATTAGATACTGCATACTATATTTTGTTTACTCTGTTTTGACTCTACTTACACTGCATACTCTCTTTTTTCCCCTTTAATCTGTTCATAATTATATATCCCTGTTTTTCCTTTTATTTAGCCTTTAGTTTGCTAGATATGTCGAGGATGAGTTTAATTTGGATTACAAGGATGTTTAAGTTTAACATGTTGCTAGTTAGTAATTGCTACTTGTTTTCCATGACTTTATTTTCATTGGTTGTATGACTATTTATTTTCTTATTTCATCTTTTGCTATGGAATTGTAGGTGCAAGATGTTGAATTTGTGTTGTTGACTTGTTGCTAATATATGTGAACTTAATTTCAAATTTTATTTTCATATATATATATATATATATATGCTTTAAAATTTGTTACAGTAATATAAATAAATATATTTATATTATTTTTCCTATTTTTCTGCCTTGCTCGACTTTCGGCCGCCCGCCTCTCGCCTCAAAAAGTACCTCTTACCCGCCTCTCGCCTTCCGCCTTTAATAACTATGAGTCCTTATTGAGTTAGAGAAGGTGCATGCCAAGGGCCCAAAGAGATAGTTCTTTGGATAGCAGAGAGAAAGGAGTTTAAAAGTGATTGATTTTGATGATATCATGAACATACAAGTAAGAGCTACAATTACAGTAAGAAAAATAGTCGAACAATTTTGGGAGTTCCCTATCATGATTGGACTACATCAAGGATTGACTTTAAGCCTTGATGCCTTTGATTCAGGAAGAATATGTTGGATAATTTGGGACTGTGAAACTGTGAATAGGATAGGGAGAATAGGAATAGGGGAACTGGAACAGGGCTGGTTTCTAGGTTTCAGGCTAGCTAAAGAACAAAACTTGGGGCCTGGTCTGAGGAACATTGATGGAGCTAACAAGGATGAATAGGCATCTGTATTTCTGCGATTCCTCTTGCTGCATCAGTCCCATTTTGGCATATCTTCTCCCTCGTATTGGATGCTCCAAGAGAAGAGCAAGACAAGCTTGCATTGAAGGTCTTGCTCAGTTTTTGCCTTCGCCATAATTGTATGGTCGATGACAGCGTTAAAGATCCCATGTCAGTGACTGCAATTAATGAATCCTTGTCAATGACAGCAACTAGAGACTCCATGTTAAAAATTGGTTTTCCATCAACAATTAAGATAAATTGGAAACTTTTGTCCCAATGATATTTGAAGCAGAAGTATTCCCAAACCATAAAGATCTGTTTCTCTATAGCAAGACCTGTCCCGCGGCATTTTGGATCTATGTTCTATGCTGTCTTAGAAATCACACAATCTTGCACAATGAGAAATCAAAATGTTCAGCAACATCATTTCTGTAGAATGCATATCTACTACTTATGTTCCACTGGAGGATTTTTTTTTTTGGGGGGTTAGAAACATGGTTGTGCAAATATAACTACATTGGCGATTCCATTGTAATCTTTGGGCAAGTTTTTGGTATCCCTGGTCCTTCTTTTAGGCTGTATATCAGACAAGAGAGATATTCCATTCCTGCACATTTATGAGCCACGACTGAGGTTTTGAAATCTAAACAGCAGCCTAAGACCTTCAACACATTCTTGTGTCAAGTAATTTGAATATTATGGGTACTGTTTGGACATAAATATAATCTTTTTAACCAAAACTGGGTGGTGTTCAAAGGTACCCTGAACACGTCACTTTGTTCCAGGGTACTAAACCCAATCCGTACCCATTCACTGCTTTAATAATCTCTTCAATGGTCAAGTTACTAATGGGAGCATTGTATCTAGACTGAAGAAATTTTTAGCACCTCCAGTAGAGTGCTTCCATCTTCAGAGAGCTGCGATCATACTATATTTTCTTCCTATTTGTCTTGCGTTTGAATACTCATCTATGAATGAAGATAGATAAGATGTAATGAACAAAACATAAATGCAAACATATGCATATTTTGACTCATGCAATTTTAAGACTTTCGATTAGAGAGAATCTATTGCTAGAAAGCCTGAGTGCAAGTAGCAATATGGAGGTTTTTCTATTGGTATCAATCCTGCCAAGGAAGAGAGTGCTTTTATATTTAAAAGAAGTCTCTAATTGAGCTTGCGCATCGACTCGAAGATTATAGTTCACAATGTTCTATCCATTGCAATAGGGACTATGTCCAAATAGTTCGACTGGCTTGTCTTTTCTCACTTGAGTCTTATATGCCTGGTGGGCCATGCGTCCTTGACCCTCTTTGATATGGGGTTTACATGGTCATTTCTTTTCATTCATATATATAAAAAGACGGCATCCAATGACATTTTTGTGTAGATTACAAGGCTGAAATAATGCAAGGTGGAATGACACCTCCAGGACTCCATACACAAATCCTTTGCTAGAACTGAATTTCTACATAATTGTACATCCCATTGTTATTAGAACTCAGATTGCAGAATGTAATATACTTTATCTATGAAGTAAACCCTACACTATAAGACAGCTGTATTATTTCATCATATACACTACTGCTTAGCACCCAAATGGCGAAAAGCATGGATTGTATTGTTGACGATCGCAATTGCTTATTTAGATGCCTTGTAACTCATTAATATGCTAAAGCTGAGAATGCAGATTTTATTCGTATCGAAAATCTGTAGCAGTAAACGTATCCATAGTGGTGGAAACCAAATTGTTGCTGGTTGCTCGTTGGAAGAACCCCTTTTGAGGGGATACCTGGCTGCCTTTTGCAGTTGGTTGTCTCAGATCAACATTTGTGTTGGATGACACTGTGGGTGACTCGGTTTCTTGCCAGTGAAGGGATTGCTTTCATCAACCTTCTCATTTCCGGACCCACCTACTGGATCTGAGTTTAGCATATCAGCCAAAACTTCCAGGTGTCTTACCACCTCAGTCATCGTTGGTTGGTCGACTGGTTCCCCAGCTATCCATGCACTTCATTGCAAGGCCTCCTCTTTCAGATGGGGATCCATAATTGACTCAATATTTCCCGACTCGGCACTGATTTTCCTGAGTTGCTAAACAGCGCCGTTCCCTTTGGTCCTCCAACAGTATCACGCCAAAAGTGAATACATTGGATTTCCTCGTCAGTAACCATGTCAAGAAATATTCAGGGGATCCAGATAGCCAAATGTACCTTTCACGCCTGTGGTTACATGACTTCATAACGGGCTAACCAAACTGGAAAGTACAAAATCCGCAATCTTTGCCACCCATTTGTCGTCCAATAGAATGTTGGTTGCCTTCACATCTTGGTGGATGATGGAGTGAACTAATCCCGAGTGAAGGTACTCCAGTACACAGCAGCACCTAGACAATCTAGAGCTGTTGTTTCCATGACAGCTGTAGAGATGATCCGCGAATGTACCATTGGGCATGTACTCATAATCAAGGATCATCTCCTAGTTCTCGTTGCAGTAACCGATCAAGGAGACAAGATGAACAACGAAGCGCAACTTAGATGGTAACATGCTTCACTAACCTATAGGTTGTGGATTCGAATCATTAAGGGGGTTAAAAAAAAAAAGAAAAAAAAAAAGGAGACCAAATGAATGTTCCTGACTACTGAAAGCATCTCAACCTCTGCCCAAAATTCTCGAGCCCCTTGTGCTGACCCCGATGCAACCGCTTAATTGCAACCATGTTAGCCTCCCCAGCAAGGGAACCCACGGTATACCTTTCGAACCCACCAATACCGATTTGGAATTCATCATCAAAGTTCTTAGTTGCTGATCGGAGCTCAGCAAGTGAAAATTGGCGGCACTTTTCCTTCAGCAATGAAACTACTACTCCCTCCGCCCTTAATTATTGTCTTGTTTGACACACGGATTAAAATGTGTATGTGGTTCATAATTAAAGTAGGAGAAAAAGTAAGGGTAAAATGATAAAAGTAATGTCACAAAAGGAAATTTTTCAAACAAGACAATTATTTTGGGATGAAAAAAAAAAAAAAGAAAACAATAATTTAGGGACGGATGGAGTATTATTTTCCTGCACATGGTTCTAGGCCATTGCTGTCGCAAGTAAACCCAATAGAAATATGATAGCTGCCATACCACTAGATTCCCGCCAACAAAAACTGGGCTGCATTTATACCCTTTGGTGTCCTTGATGGAATAGTGGTGTTCTGGCCAGCAAGGTGGTTGTCGGGGTTGAGCAACTCCAAACCATTAAGGATTGCGCCACCGGATATAGGGCGTAGGGTTACGAACAGTTCACCCTTGCCCTCTCTATCCATAATCACTACGTAGTCTCGGTATACTGCAATGTTGTTGCCACCGATCCAGTCGGTGACATTTGTGTAAGCCTCCACAATTTCTCTTTTAATGAAGATATCAAATACCCAGCCACCAGTTGTTTTCACTGTGTTGAACCCACAGAAATGTTGTCTGACAAGATACCTGAATCCCAAATCTACAGGTATATTCCACGTGAGGTTTTATCAGGACCAATCGACCGAGCTGTTTGGTACAATTTGACAGGTGCGTGTATGCGGGTATCTTTGTGTATCATGATCTCATTGGTTGTATTACTCCAGTTAGCTGAAATAGCATCTGGGACTAGTAACTGTCCTCTGACCTTGCTCGGAACATGCCTGATCTGGCAAAATGAAGCTCCCACAAACATTCAGTCTTTGAACCATCTCTAGAGCAGTGTTGTTATCTATATAGAAATGATAGGGTTGGGCAACGGCACAGGCGCCCGGCTCACCATATGGAGTGTAGTATAGGCTAGTTGGCATGGGGACGATCTCAATCCCAGTAACAAAAGCATGTATGTCATCTGAGGTACTACTGCCACGGGATGGAGAGAAGGTTATATTCAATGCCTCACCTTTCTCAACACTCACCTAGAACTAGCGAAAAGATCTCAATCGAGAAGCCTCAACACTTAAGTAATTGCTGAAGTTGCTAATAAGAGTATACTGTCCGGCTTCGATGGAGAAGAAGGGCTTGGAGTTCTCAAAACCCAGGAGTGAGCTAGTACAGAAGTGGAGGCGAACGAGTTTTGGCCTGGGCTGACTGGAATTCTTGGGAATGAGAGATCCTAGCAGTCATGTAGGGAATAGGATTGACGGATGAGGCTCTATGGCTGGCACTCGCTGTAGTTAACGATCGATATGCTGTTTGGTTCAACAGAAGTAGAATTTGGGTAATTGTCTCCCACCCACAACCGGCCATCAGGACCTGTTGCGTTGCCAGATGAGCTACAGTTGATTGTGATGTCATCTGCAGGGTAATAATTGGCAGGCAATGTGGAGAGATTATCAGTAATAGTAATACTGGAAGTAGACAAGGGAAGAGGAAGCGCAAGAAGATGGTGTTGTAACAGTGTCGAGTGGAGGAAGAAGAAGAAGGTGGCTCATGTTTTTGGTACTCTCACCTAATACCACTGCATAGTTGCTCTCGTTTTGTGGATGTATTATGTCGAGTGCTGGGAGATGTAGGAGGAGGAAAGACTGGCGGAATCGGCCAATTGCTACCTGAGCAGAAGGCCGGTGCTGATTTTCAAATGTACTAAAGTCGTAGCTCTCAACAGCTTGTCCGATGAAGCAAAATATCCATCGATTTATTGTTTTTCGGCTAGCCTTGTATTTTATGAATGAAAAATTAAGGTCTTGTGACTCTAACCATGAATTGTCGATAAGAAATTATGTGCAACCATGAGGATAAAGAAAGTATGAATCGTTTTACTTTTGGTCCAAGTCTTCGTTTCACACATCCTTCAAAAATAGCCGATTTTGAGTCTCCCATTCCAGTGTTTATTGAGGATGTGATTAAGTGTTTGGGGGTTATGCCATGTTCAAGATTTAGTTTCAAAAATTTCCAAAGTAAATAAGAATGAAATGCTCGCTATATATGTCAAACCAGTGTTAGGTGGTTATGCCATGTTCGAGATTTAGATTTCCAAAGGTAAAAAGAATGATCAATCGATGGGCAATGTGTTACTAGTGTTTGTTATGCCATGTTCGAGTTTTATGTCTTCTTCCGTTCCAAGGATTTTCAAAGTAAAAACTTCGCAGAAGAATCAAAGATTGAAACGTCAAAAAATCCCATGTTAAAAGTTTCGATAAGCGGTTTTTTAAAGGGAGCTAACATTAATTATAAGCCCCTTTCTAATTTTCCTTTCTTTTCCATCCACTTCGGCTAAAATCTTTCAACTTACAACCATTATACTCCCTCCCTCCTCCTCCTCTCCTCACGTTTGAAAAGTCAATAATTATTAATGGATACATAAATATCACAAAAATTGATCAAAATTATAAAAATGCTTGAATATATCTAATATGTTTATATCATATGTGGTGGAGGGTAAAGTTATAAAATTATAAAAATTATAGGCATAATTTTTTAAAGTAGACTCTTTATGTGAAACATCCCAAAATAGTACTCCCTCCGTCCCGGATAAATATTCCTAGTGGATAAAACACAGAAATTAAGAAACATAATTAATGATGTACTGTAAAATGTGTTCTGACAATAATACCCATGAACATTAATTGAGTTCAACTATTTTAAATAATTGGGTTTCTTTGGGATGTGTTTTATTAAATGAAGTTTTAAGGGTATATTAGGAAGAATGATAGAAAATACAAGTTTTTAAGAATATTAGTTGGGATATCCTAAAATAGAAAATATAAACATTTATACGGGACAGAAGGAGTATAGTATAATGGACTTTTCACCTAGAACAGAGGGAAAGGGAGTAATTCAGTTGAATCAGATTTTTGTAATGCAACAAAAGCTGAATTGAAACTATTTTCTAAAACTGATATGAAAATGATAAATAGCTAGTTAGTGTTATCGGTCGGTCAATCCCTCACCATTTGGATATTAGATTTAATGACTTGATAATCACTCACATTGATTCTACTATTAATTAAGAATGTTGTGTTGACCTTTTTAGTTAAAGAAGAAATTGAGATCAATAATCCTCACAATATTCTTTCTCAACTCATACTGACCAATTACTGTAATACATCTTTTTGAAAGCGTCTGTCTGATCACCTACCCAGTACTGATCCATAACGAATTCCAATATTCCATTCCATTCATCCATCCATGCTTCTTCTGTTAATTACATCTCAAATCTCTCTCTCTCTCTCTCTCTCTCTCTCTCTCTCTCTCTCTCTCTCTCTCTCACACACACACATAATTCACTAGAAAACCAATTATATATATATATGAAGAATAAAACCACTGATGAGGAAATAGAAAGAGTTTTCAAATTTACAAGGCGGTTCACATGTATAAATCACATGCTGTAGCGGACATCGCCAGTGAACTTGTTCTTGATCCACTTGAAGCTTTCCCTCACACTAGACTTGAGCTTGCCTTCTGTAGTGAACATATTATAGGCCGCAATTCTCTTCTTCCTCTTTAGCTCAGAATCTCCTTCTGCCTTGTTGCTTGGCCCATTAAACGTGTAAGCCTTGGGTCGATGATCTTCGAAACCAAATTCGCCCCTGAGTAGGAAGACGAGTACTCTGGAAATGACCTGCTCTTGTCCATTATCATCTTTGAAAAATCATGCACCTGCTTTGCTTGCTTAATTAATTGTCTCCCTCTCCCTCGATCGGTCTCCTTTATATACACCAAGGAAAGGAAAGGAAAGGAAAGGAGGAGACTTATAAATCCTACTACTCAAAAGCAAACTATATATATATAGTTAAAAGGTTGCACTTGCACTACTATGTCTATATACTGTTTTCAACAATACATGACATGACATGAATGGCTCAAATGTCTAATTAAATTAAGTTTGATCGGTGTTTGTCTATTGGTAGGACCCTTGGCAACAGAAACAATCAATTCCATTTATCACGTAAATTCTAATTCAGTGGTGTACGATACATGCATCATGATGTTCGATATTAACTTTATGTAGGTTTGGTGATCATGGCTTGCAAACAATGGAGGTTGATGTATTGTACTCCCTCCTCCGTCCCTAAATTATTTCTTTTTTTTTTTTTTTTCGTTAAATCAAATAATTATCTTGTTTAAAACTTTTCTTTTTAACATCACTTTTCTTATTTTATCTTACTTTTTCTTTTTACTTTAATTATGAGTCATATCTACATGGATATTAAAAGAACAACTATTTTTATCTATTCTAATATTAATAATCAAGTCAATTCTTTTTTAATCCGCGTCTGGATTCAAATAAGCAATAATTTAAGAATAAAAAGAGTATTAAATTTGAAAAGAGAGAGAGATAATTAAAGGGTGCAAATATTTATTAGTTTTATTTAAAGTATCATGTCATCAATTAACGTACCTCCTCCATGACTACTTTAAAATTATCGACGTAAAAGTTAAAGTAATTCAAAAAATCAATTACTCCTAATTATGAAGCAAAACGTAGTGTTCTAGAATCGCTAAATACTCTTTTTTTTTTTCCTCTTCTCGAAGGGAAGGTGAGGGGCATGTGTGATGTTGGGGAAAGTAAGAATGTTGTTGATCACGCTGGGAATCATGATCTCAGAGCTTACTTATGGTGTTGATGATGGCGGGGACCTACCTGTATCAGATGCCAGCGAACAACGGCTCAAATGGCTTTCACATGGTTTTGTGGGACCAACACCGGATCCCACATCCACAACTCTGTCGTTTACAAGGATAACTCATCTTCCAACTAGGAGAGAAAAGGTGAGTGGCGCTAAACGCAGCCCCAATGTGCTAAACGTAGTCCCATCGATAAAATTACTATTGTGCCTCTATTTTTTTCCCATTTTTTATTTTTTTTAAATTTTTTTTCCGTTTTTTTATTTATTTTGTATTTATTTATTTTTTACAGTTTTGTTTTTGCGTTTCATTTTTATTTATTATGTTTCGTTTTTATTTATTTATTTTTTCACAATTTATTTTTTACAGTTTTGTTTTTAACGATCTATTTTTTTTTATATAGTTTTTTTTTAAAACTAATCTAAATGGACTTTTTTACGTTCTAAATGGACTTTTTGTTTTAAATATGAATTTTTCGTTGTTATTGTTGTGTTATAATGTACAATTTAGATTAAAAAAATAATTTTTTCTTTTGAATATGAATTTTTCACTGTTATTATTGTGTTATAATGTACAATTTAGATTTAAAAAGTAATATTAATTTTGCATAAATTGTATGTTTTTCATATACTTTGTATTAATCTAAAATTTTTATTTAGTTATTTGCTTTGAATATGTATGTTTTATGTCTATTTTGTTTTAAATATATTTTTTTGTTATTATTGTGTTAAAATGTACAATATATTGAGGAGAAAAAAAAAAAAAAAAAACTTGTGCACATGCTATTGTATAGGCCGCATGTGCACTTGTATATTCGGCCAAACAAGCCTCATGTACAAGTGTACATGCGGATGGTACAACCGCATGTAGACACGTTTTTTTTTTTTTTGCAATTTGATTTTGTTTTAAATATCTAAATTTTATGTTGTTATTATTGTGTTATAATGTACAATATTGATTAAATTTTTATTTTGTTTTAAATATGAATTTTTCGTTGTTATTGTTGTGTTATAATGTACAATTTAGATTAAAAATAATTTTTCTATTAAATATGAATTTTTCTTTGTTATTATTGTGTTATAATGTATAATTTAGATTTAAAAAGTAATATTAATTTTGCATAAAATATATGTTTTTCATATACTTTGTATTAATCTAAAATTTTTATTTAGTTATTTTCTTTGAATATGTATGTTTTATGTCTATTTTGTTTTAAATATATTTTTTCTGTTATTATTGTGTTAAAATGTACAATATATTGAGGAGTAAAAAAAAAAACTTGTGCACATGCGGTTGTACAGGCCGCATGTGCACTTGTACATCGACCAAACAAGCCTCATGTACAAGTGTACATGCGGTGGTACAACCGCATGTAGCCACTTTTTTTTAATATCTAAATTTTATGTTGTTATTATTGTGTTATAATAACAGCGAAAAATTCATATTTAAAAGAAAAAATTATTTTTAATATAAATTGTACATTATAACACAACAATAACAACGAAAAATTCATATTTAAAACAAAAAATAATTTTTTTATCAAAATTGTACATTATAACACAATAATAACAACATAAAATTTATATTAAAACAAAATCAAATTGCAAAAAAAAAAAAAAAACGTAGCTACATGCAGTTGTACTAGCCACATGTACACTTGTACATGAGGCTTGTTTGGCCGAATGTACAAGTGCACATGCGGCCTGTACAACCGCATGTGCACAAGTTTTTTTTTTTTCTCCCTCAATATATTGTACATTTTAACACAATAATAATAGAAAAAAAAATATATTTAAAACAAAATAGGCATAAAATATACATATTCAAAGCAAATAACTAAATAATTTTTTTTTAGATTAATACAAAGTATATGAAAAACATACATTTTATGCAAAATTAATATTACTTTTTAAATCTAAATTGTACATTATAAAACAACATAAAATTTATATTTAGATTAGTTTTAAAAAAAAAACTGTAAAAAAAATAAAAAAAATAAAGCGAAAAAAAACTGTAAAAAAAATTATAAAAAAAACTGTAAAAAAATTTAAAACGTACAATTAATTCTGTAAAAAAACTGTAAAAATAAATAAATAAAAACAAAAAAAATAAATAAATAAAAAAAGGAAGAAAAATGAAAAAAAAATGGGGAAAACAAATGGGGGGCACATTAGTAATTCTACCGGAGGGGGGGGCTGCGTTTAGTGTTTTGGGGGCTGCGTTTAGCTATGGAGAGTAAATTGTGGGTTTAATATATACTCCATCCGTTCCTAAATTATTTTTTTTTTTATTTATTTTAAAATAATTATTTTATTTAAAAAAATTTAAGATATTATTTTTATTATTTTATTTTCCTATTTTAATTATAAATTATATATATAAACATTATAGAAATTATACATTATATCAATATTAATAATTAAATTAATTATTTTTTTAATTTGTATACCGAATCAAACAAGACAATAATTAAGGGACGGAGAAAGTAATTTAGCTCTGAACTTTAGACTTTTTCTTGATTCGATTTTAGAATTTTGACCTTTTCTATTTTGATCTCTAAACTGTATTTTAAATCTTACAGTTTGTCTCTCAAATAATAGCCATCACCTTACATGTTAATAAATATCTAAAATACTCAAAATACCCTTACTAAATGTTGAAAATTCTCAGTTGAAATTAATGTTTTTTTTTTGTTTTTTTTATCTAAGCTAAAACGATTTCCTCTCTCACTCTCCCTCTCCCTCTCCCTCTCCCTCTTCCCTTATTCTGGGATCTCTCCCTCCTATCATCATTAATTAGAAACCAAAATCTGTGGCTATCAGTGTTAACCCCCCAACTCTCTTTTTCTCTTTCCTAGGTTTCTCTCTCTCTCTAGATCTGTCTTCCCTTTACAAAGGTAAAGATTCTTTTCCCCGCTTTTCTTTGTTTCTGAAGTTTGAATTCTATGTAGAACCTTAGGAGGGGGATGAATGAGACATCTGGCGAGGGGCACTCTGGCCCTCCAACGAAGAAGAGTTCTCCGCCTTACTATATTTAGTATAGTGGTCGATCTGCAGACAAAGAGCAAAGAGCAGGAGAGAGGGCACAGCCTCAAAAAATGTTTCTGGGTTTGATTACCCTTTTCCACTTTTCTTGATAAATTCATTGAATTTGCTTTTGGGTGTAAAAATTAGAGACTTTTCGGTAATGATAATTTCAAAAATTTAATATTTATTTATGTTTTCTTTGTTTGCTGCTATGGGTTGATTTCATTTTCATTTATGTTTAATTTAGCCAAAATGTGTGTGTGTGTGTGTTTATGTGATTTTTGTTTAGGCAGATTAGAAGGGTGCAGTTATTGAGAAACTGGGTGGGATTTGTAGATATATGTTTAAAGTTGGAATGGAGGGTTGCAGTGATTTTATTCAATGGCTTGGACCAGACAAGTCTGTAAAGATCCTCATGTGTTTTGAGAATCGTTCTGATGTTGTTCGTGTAAGTGTTGTTTCAAGCTGTTGGCTAAAATTTGGTGAAGATGAAGCCATTGTTGTTGAATCAAAAGAAATAGATCAGACCACAATGATAGATTGATATATTAGACCCAGAAGAAGAGGGAGAGAGAGAGAGAGAAAAGAGAGAGAGAGAGGGGATGAAATGGTTTTAGCTTTACAAAAGAACAAAAACAAACATTAATTCCAACAAAGCATCGATGGCACCGTGGAATCACGTTTAGTATTTAATAAGGGCATTTTGGGTATATTAAATATTTATTAACATGTAAACTAACGGCCGTCACTTATAAAACGAATTGTAATACTTAAAGTGCGGTTTAAGAACCAAAATAAAAAAAGGTCAAAGTTTTAGGATCAAATCAGAAAAGTGTCTAAAGTTCAGGATCAAATTATATATTAAACCTAAATTGTGCCAATATATTCGTTTAGTTTAGCATAAAACATAGGAGTAATACCTATTGAAAAAAAAAAGGGGGTTAATTACACCATTAGAGCATCTCCAATGGTTTGAAATTCTTACACAATTTTTAGGTGGGTCCTACTGCCACCTCCCCATTTTAAGAATTTTTCTCTCTAAAAATTTATCCTCCCAATGGTTTTTATTCTTCCCCCATTCTTACTTGGGTCCCACTACCAAATCATCCACTTTATTTACACTACTTTTTATTTTTACACTTTTCAAACAAATTAATTTATTTAGTTTTAATTAATATATTGCATTTTCAAATATTTTGTATAAATAAATAAATTTATTTATAATTTCAATTAATATTTTACTTTTTTTTTTAAGTAGGAACCTTAAAAAAAATGAACAAACGGTGAGTTTAAAAAAAAAAAATCAAACAAACATCCAAACAGTAATAAAACAATTCAAAAAAAAAAATTAACAATTAATAACAAAAGTGGCAGACAAGGTGGGGCTGGCAGGAGGCCTCCACGCCATTTTGGCCGAGTGACCCGCACGCTCCATTAAAAAGTGGCTGTGCGTCTCACCTCCTCTCTCTGCGGCTGGGCTTTGATTTTTGGCAAAATTCTTAAAATGGCTCCAGCAAGAATTTTGGCAAGAATTTTGAGATAAGAATTTTTGAAGAATTGCTCCCAATGGTTTGCAATTCTTATCTCAAATAAGAATCGTGTAAGAATTGAGCATTGTGGATGCTCTTAGTTCCTCGATTATGAATTTTTTTATCACTAGTTTTTTAATAATTTTTTTTCAAACTTAAGTCCCTTGAGTATGAAAATTAGACACGGCTAGTCTTTTTGATGGATACCGTTAGTACAATTTCGTTAAGTCACCCATGTACCTCCTACGAGCATTTAAGTAAGGGTAAAATTGGAATTTTATTTATCATCTTTTTTCCAAATTCTTCAAACTATAATCCCCAATTCTTCAAACCCTAATCCCCAATTTTGAAAATCAACAGACTGACCTAACCCCTCTGCTGATTCTCGTGCTCAAAGCTTGAAAGAAAGCCATATCTTTCTCGTGCTCAAATCTCTATTAATATACAATTTATGAGTTGCATGTTTGGGCTTGAAAGAAAGCTCATATGGTTTATCATCCCACGACGACGGCGGGACTGACGTTGATGACGTCATGGTGGCTCTCCGGCTACTGCCGCCATCAATTACACCGCATAACAAGGGTTCCGTCCTCCGTCGACCCAATCCATTGCCTGCATCAAATTTGAAAATAAGAAATTAGATTATTTCAACAGGGTTCAGATTGAAAAAGCATTTGGTGTTTGGCTTACCAATATTGAAGTTTGAAACCTTAATTGACGAGATCGGGAATTCGGTTGTTTAATTGGGAGGTTGAATTGGCGGGAAGAAGGAGATAAAGATGAACTTGAAGCTGATGATGGGCAATAACAGCTACCATCATTCCAGGTTCGATCGAGAACCCATGTACTTTCTCTCTCTCTCTCTTGATTGAACCCAGGTATTAATTTCTAGGTTTGAGTTTTGGGGTGTGTATGTGTATTTTGGGGATTAGGGTTTGAAGAATTGAGAAAGAAGATAATAAGTAAATTTCAATTTTGCCCTTACTTAAATGCACGTGGGAGACACATGGGTGACTTTAACGAAATTGCACTAACGACATCTATCAAAAGGACTAGCCGTGTCTAATTTTCATACTCAAGGGATTGAAATTTTTTAAAAAAATTGTTAAAGGACTAATGGTGGACAAGTTCATAGTCGAGGGACTAATGGTGTAATTAATCCAAAAAAAATTACCTGCTGAACTCTCATGAATCCGTCCGCAGGTGATTATAGAAAATCTTTGAGGAAAAAAAAAAAAGAACTGAGTTGAGTCACAATGTCTAAATAATTGATGGAAGGATTCAGGGCCGTTCCAAGCATTTTATAGGTCCGGAGCAAATTTAAAAGAATGATCCTTATTTAATTATTAAATATTAATCTCGTGTATTTTTTTAATTTAATTTCTTAAAGAGACAAAAATAATTTTTGTTATCAGTACAATTTTAATAACGGGTTCCTAATGAGCTGAAATTAAGTTTGGGGAAACATTATTGTCTAGAAAACTGAATTTTCTTACTGAATTTTAGCCTCGTAAAGTCAAAAGACTCAATTATTCAAATTAATAATCATCATAAGAATAATTTAGAATTTCTTGTTGCTTCATACTTCTATTTTATGGTTCTCTTATCACTCACTCGGAACTGTGACCTCAAATTAGTAATTAACTAAATTAAAAATTCAATGTAATTATGTAAGGTGTGAACAAACTATCAAACTCAAAAGTCCAACAAATAATTGAACTAACATAATTCAAAGTTAAACAAATAAACAAAGTCAATGTGACTTTCAATTTTTATACGCACAAAAACATTGTAAAAGGAAGAACGATAATTAACAATTTAACAAAATTTAACAAATAAACAATTGAACAAATATAATTCAAAATAACAACAAAAACTTTGAGTTTATACCTCAATTCAAGAAACTTGAGTACTATTTTTGGTTTATGTATAAACAATAGTAAAAAAAAAAATTATTGGACCCCTTATTAATTTGGGCCCTGCCTGTTGCCCACCCTCGGGGGCCTGGATGGATTGCAGTCGTGTCGGGCATTCTTATTGCAAAAATGAAGATGAAGATGAAACCCATAATTTGGATAGCCATGGTGGGCCCACAATATGGATGGGCTGCAAGTAGGGGTGTAAATGGTTCGGTTTGGTTCGGTTTATGACAAAACCATGAACCGAACCGCCTTCTAACGGTTTCATTTCTTAAAAACCGAACCGAACCGCATGAAGCTTGAAACCGAACCGAACCGAACCATTCGGTTTGGTTTGGTTTGGTTCGGTTTTATGGTTTAAAGTAATTTATTTTTCAAATATTGAAAAAGAAGAAGACAAGGTCAATTTTCAAATATTGAAAAGAAAAGAAAGTTGAGACTAATTTTGTAAGGTCGAGAGAGATTTTACGATGGTTGAGTGAAAATTTTAGTTCTATGAGGTGTGAGAATAAATGTCGAGAGGTGAAATTAAGGGAGGCGCGAGGTGAGAGGGACAACGGTGGACAAATGGTGAGGTGCGACATTGCATTGAGTTGAGAGAAAAAGAGAGAGTTGAAAGACCAAGGCGTGCGATTACCATCTTTACTCTTAGATTTTCTAGATCTCGGTATAAAATTTTCAAGACAAATCAATGACTATTAATAATAAAAATATTATATATATATATATATATATATATCACGGTTTGGTTTAGTTCGGTTTGGTTCGGTTTGACCCTAAAACCACAAACCAAACCGAACCGATTGGTTTATAAACTTTCAAACCGTGACCGAACCACCTTCTAAAACCAAACCAAACCGCTCGGTTTGGTTTGGTTGAATTTCGAGGTTCGGTTTATATTTACACCCTAGCTGCAAGTTTATTAACAATGATTAAACTAGACTAGCTTGAAAATTTCCAGACAATGCCGACCGTGGAGGTCCTCATTGTCCCTAAAAGCCCATGGTCACACATTGGGCCTCAGCCTAAAATTTTAACAGAACTACTAGCAAAGGCTTTTAGTTTTAGATTTATTTTTAGGAAAAATAACAGGCACCTTTTGTGCAATATTCAATTGCTTAAGTTTAATATATTTATTTTCAATTGATTAAGTCTCTTTTAAGTGATAAATTAGCTATTTGTTTTAAAACTACCCCGTAATAACATATGATGGTTTTAAGTATATTTTAGGCATCGTCATTTTGTGTGAAATGTGCATCGTCAATATATTTTGTGATTTTTATGTTAAGAAATGTGCATTGTGTGCATCGTCAAGTATAAAATGTGTATAGTTAATTTTGTTTGTTTTGTGATTTTGTGTAAGAAATGTACATCATCAAGTATTATTCGTACCGTGATGAACAATTTGTGCATTGATTGTTCATCGTGATGAAATACTTTTGTGCATCGACGCACAACATTTTTCATTGCGATGTACAAATTTTGAATCCAAAATAAAGCGGTGTATTCACGTTTTCGTGAACGCGATTCATCAAAATAATGCATTGCGATGCATCAAAAACAACAAAAGTTTGCAATACGATGCATAAAATTTGTGCATCGTGATAAAAACCCTTAGAAACGGTGTTTTATATTCAGTTTTATATACAAATTTGTAACCCTACAAACGATATTCGGGAACATTTATGCTCTGTTTTAAAACCCTAAAATGTATTCAACAATACTAACTTGATACTTCGTTTTTGTTGGTTACGGTGGTTGTTGCCTTCTTCCCAGTCCTTTTTGTAGTTGAGAAGACATTTTTCTGTTTGATAGTAACTCACGATAATGTTTTCAAAAGTTTTTGCAATATTTTCGAAGGGTTTTAAAATTTTTGCTTTGTTTTTAAGTGAAAAGAGTTTTTGATGTGTATTGTGAAGTGAAAGGGGTTAGTTTATTTTTCGGTTGATGCACATCTTTTGGTACATCGCAAGTGAAAAATGTAATTTGTGCATCGTCTTTGTTTGTGATGCACAGTGTGGGTTTCCGTATTTTTAGGTGCATTGTGTTGTGTTGCAATGCATCGTTTTTTTGCTTTTGTGATACACAATGTGCACTGTACCGTTTTTTTTAAGGGCATAGATGATATTTTGCAAAAAAATTATTTTTCGATTGAAAACAATTATGGTAGACTTTAGTGATTGAAAATTGTCTAAAGGGAACTTAAAGCCCGTTTGGTCTAGCGTTTTGGCCAAAACGCAGGTTATTTGCAAAAAATGTGTTTCAATACTGCGGCAGAAAACACAGCGTTTTCAAAACACATCTGCGTTTTAAAACGCTGGAATTCCCAACTTTTTCCCAAAACGGGGTTTTAAAACGCTCCTAGGAAAAAGCTGCGTATTGAAGTGATATTCCAAACGTATTTATAAGGAAAGACCTCCATTTTTAAAACACTGCATTTTTTAAAACGCTGCATTTTTAAAACACTGCGTTTTGTAAACGCTTTACCAAATGAGCTCTTACCCGAATTTTGCCCTTATTTTAAATCCAAGACATAACCAGGCCTCTTTTCTCTTTATCACTTTAATTTTCATTACCATTGTTCGTCTATTTGACTCTAAGGATGCCCAAGGGCCTTTCTCTACTGCTCATAACAACAAAGACCTATATCGGATGGGTCCTTCCACTTAGAGAATTCGGGTAATGTCACCAAGCTAAATATGCTTGAAATTTTTATCAACATTGACTATTTGACTTGATCAAAATTTCAATATAAAAATATCGTACATAAACTTGCAAACACTTCAAGTTACAGGTGTGTGTGTCCAATTTACAATATCGTACATAAACTTGCAAACACTTGATCAAGTTACAGGTGTGTGTGTCCAATTTACTCCTAAAGGCTAAACAGTAATGAGAGAATGAATAAAAACAAGCAAAACATGATCATATATATATATATATATATATATATATATATAGTGGCACCACCCTTCCATATTACCGCAGTTCTGCCCTAGACTCTTCATCACTATCATCCTCATCAACAAGATAAGTGAAATAGGATTTATTATCTGGGTTCCTGATAGAACAATGTGCACGAATTTCCCCTTGTCCGCCAGTCAGCACACTAAGCTGCCCCATTTTTAACATAGCTTTCACAAACTTGTCAAAAAATAGCTCCTGATCAAGAGCAAAGCTTTTCACGATGTCTTTTGTCCGAGGATCAGTGTACAGGTCTTGGTCTGAAGTGAATAGCCCTTGTCGGTTCATCAAATCAACATAGTACTTATATATTATCAAAGGTGTTTGGCGACCGAATATCCATGATTGTGGTGGCAGTAGAGTTTGCAGTGGGACAAACAACTTTGAGGTCATTGGCAAAAGTCTTGTCCATAGTTGGGTCTTGGGTTGGGTACAAACGAGGGGTAAAGGAAGTACAATGGCTAATACCTATGGTGTGTCCTCCAGACAGAGCTACGACGTCTGTAGGGTTTAAGTTCTTTTGGCAAGAGAGTCTAGGATGGAACTTGCATTGCTTGTTGGTGCAGGAAGGTTGGCTAGTGTTGCATTTCTTGTAGCAAAGTTGAGTCCATCTTTTCGGCCCAATGGAACTTCGTAGTCCGGCCCACCTGACTGAAATAGAAAGAGGGAAAAAAAAAAAAAAGCTGAGTATATGTCTATAACGTACATGTAATAAGAAAATGGGAACTTAATTCACCAGAAAAACGGCATCCCGAGCAGCGATGGCAGTGATATCTGCACAAGAGACAACTCTCCCGCATTCTGCATGCACCCGTTTACGCAGGTCCTCAATGATGTTAAACGCTTCGGCCCTGAGACTTAGATTTGGGGGAGCGCTCTGCTCACTTGGCCCACTAGACGATCCATCAAGCAACACTGAAGCATCACAACCCTATTTTGAATGCATATATATATATAACCAAGTCGATCATGAGTACATTTCTTTTTTCATATCCTTGCAATGATCTATGATATATCATTGGAAATGTAGAGTATATGTGTATACCTGAACAAAGCAGTCATGGAAATGGAGGCGAAGCAAGCCAGCAGCTTGGCCTATATCCTCATTGAAGACCTTCTTGAGCTGTTTGCGCACAATCTTTTCCAAGTTTGGACAGCTATAATGGTGATAATTCCACGAGAGTCCCTTCACCAATGGTACAGAAGAGGTATCAGCCTCGGAGACATACAAGGAAGAAAATATTGTCAAAACCGAATAGAGAACCAAAAAGATAGAGGTTGAAGAGGAAATGGTAAGCTTAAGTGAAGCCATTGGGATTAATGGTTCTAATTTGTTGTTTGAGGCAAAAGAGATTGAGAAATATTTATAGTCACATTTGCCATTGACCAATTAATAGTCCACGGCAGGTTGGAGTGTCCGAATAAACCTAGCTAGGAAGCAGCTTGGATATATGTACGTACTTTCCCAAACATTGTTATCTAGCCAGTTTATTTCTCAACTTGGGGTTCTAGTCCAGACCACCCTATTTGAATCTTGCACACTGTAGACAAAACGTTACGTATCCAAACACCAGTATATTTGGTGGAATATATTGCTACAATAAAATAAGGTAAAATCAAATGAAAGTAGAGTGGTGTATCCGGACGAGGCATTATATTTCATAGTAACGAGTTAAATCGAATATGAGAAATCGGCCGAGTGGGAGGTAAATTGCAGTGGAGGTTTCGCAAATTTAAAAAAAATCAAGGAAATGGTAAATTGGTAAGGATAAAGCTAGACAAACATAGATTAACTGCAAGTCTGCAATTACTAGTACAAGTCTACGACTACATACGAGTATTGCATGTGCGATCGATAATGGAAGCAAGCAAACAATTAATTGAGCAAATGACAATTATCAAGCAAAGAGAGAGAATTTGGGTTAAAGACCGTTATATTCTTATTCAATCTTATACACGTTTTAGGGTTAGTTATTAACTTATATATAGGATATAAGACCTAGCCATAAATACACATTAATAAGGAAACTTGAAAACTTCTGAAGTCGGCGAGGCTCGTTCGTGCCACCAACTACTGAATGCTCCCCCTGAATTGCCGTGCGCCATGTAACCGAACCAACTTCTAGGGCTTAATCGCTTTCCACGCACTCGAGCTTCCAAGCAGTGTGCGACCGCGTCGCTACGATCCTAATAGTTCATACCGCGGGGGGATTCGACCCGGGCGAGTCAGCCATTCTAAGTATCCAACTTGCAGCCTAAGAAATTAAGAAAAAAGGGTACTCCCACAAATATCCTACACGCAAGATTCATTTTGTCAACTGTTTGGAATCTACCTATAGTGGAACGAGTCATGTAATGTTTTGGAAATAAATAAATACACAATTATGTATTTCTCCACATGTTACTTTTCTGAGGTTGAATAATGGATGTTCATTGGGTCTGACATGCACGTGTGAAAGAGCTTGTTGTGACTTGTGATACCATGTTGAATAATACTATGATCAGATAAAACTCATAAACCAATTGATCAGATATTGAATGGTAGAGTAGCGAGGAGGGATAATTAATTCATATCAAAAGGTCTGCAACTAACCTTCAAACTTTTGATTTGATTTGGTCCATCGAACACTATCCAACTACCTCGGTTGATAGATAGGCACAAATTAAACTAATGATCGATATTAATGACGATGAAGAAGGACTTTTCAAGCAAAGCATTCCAGTCGTATATGGCGCACTGCCATCTTACGAAAGACAACTATTTAAATTGGAGTTCCTTGTTCACGTCTGTTCTTCACACACATCAAATTACCGACACAGTCACTGAAACTGTTCCACCACCCGAATTTCTTGAGGACAATGTCACTCCAAACCCAGCACTACCTCTCATTATTCAAGCTTCAGGGCTGGTCTTAGGTTGGATTAAAGCCACTGTTACAGACAAAATATATCCAAACCCATATTAACCCGTCTAAGACAGCACCTGAAGCATGGAATCTCTTCGCGAAACGCTATGGGGTTTCATCCCGTATTCATATTAACAAACTGCGAGATGAATTCCACGCTTTAAAGTGTACCTCTGATATGTCCATTGATGATTATTTGCTTCGCAACCACCATTGCTGATTCTCTAGCTTCGGTTGGAGAATCCATTACAGATGTTGAGTTGCAGTGACGTATCCTAGGTGGTTTAGGTCCTTCCTACAAAGAGTTTCCTAAACACTGTCTACTACCTATAATAGCAAAGCTGTATAAGGAAAGAAAATATTACTAACACAGTAAATATAATAACAGAGTATTTACACGCACAAAATATTTACTCGTTAACATCCTCATCATCTATTCTCCAATGAATCCTCCATAAGTTTGGAATTTTTCAATGTTATTATAAGTATAATCAAAGTGGTTTATGTGAATATACATCAAGTGTTTGACTAAAGATGGAAGCATTAATGCAAGTGTGAAGACCCTTGATCATACCCCAAGCTGGGAATCACTTGTCACATCCCAAGTTGGTTCTCTTTCACGTTTATTGGGTTCTCGGTTTGTATGTGAAGGTGCCTAAGCCTCTGTTGTCACGTACATTTGAGATACTTCAAGTGACAAAGAATTAACGAGATACAATCTCAAGAGAAAATCATGTGCAATCTAAGTGGAATTAATGTGAGAGAAACTAATGTCACTTCAAGATACTGGTTGTCACTTGATAATCTAAACTTCTGAACATAACCCCTTCATTGGTAAGATGAGCCAGTTAATTCCTCGTGTTTTTGTCTATATTGTTTTGAACTTCCCTTTCACTAGCAATCACTAGAAAAGTGCTCTTTCCTTGTGAATCTTCTAGTAACAGTGCTCTTGGTCAAATTAGAAGATTGTTTTGAGAAATCAATATCACAAAGATATGGCAGTGAAACGTATGACGACTACCAGATTTTATGGTCGGGGTAACTTTAGCTTGTGACAGATGAATGTTAAAGATCTAAATGGTTCAAAAGACTTGCAAGACGTATTGGAAGGAAATGCATTAAAGACGAGAGAAGGAAATATGTCTCCTCCAATAATGTGTGTCGTCGGTGGAGCATTCTATAAGCACAATGCATGATCGGAGAGTAGTACATAGTATCACGTATGGTCATTATGTAACTGACTCAAAATCAATTGTACTCTGAACTTGTATCGTAAATGCAGGGCTTGTAAGTACCCATTATAAGATCAACCATCTCAACATAAAGAACCTGCATTTTCAAAACGGTGCAAATTAAGCCACCTGAGATCAAATAAGCCAATGACTTTTATTTAAATCTTCTTAATTTATACTATGGAGTACATTAAAAACGACAAGGAAAGAGTACTACATAAACCCTTCAAAATCCTAACACGCGCTCTGCCTCTTCCACCACAGATGACAGCAACAAATTGTTCGAATTACTGACTGAGCAATCTGAGCGAATTTCACCCTGTCTACCCGTCAACACACTCAACTGCCCCATCTTTATCATTCCATCCACAAATTTCTCAAAAACAGTGTCTGATTAACAGCAAAGCTCGTAACAATCCCCGAGTCCTCTTATCAGTATACAAGTCCTGGTCTGAGGTGAAAAGTCCTTGTCGGTTCATGAGATCAACATAGTACTTATTGTCAAACACGTTTGGTGATCGAATATCCATCACGGCTGTATTATTGGAATTAGTGGTGGGGCAAGTTCGTTTGAGGTTGTTGGCAAAGGTTTTATCCAATGTAGAGTCCTGGTTCGGGTAGAGGCGAGAGGTGAAGGAATTGCAATGACTAATGCCAATGGTGTGGCCACCCGAAGGGCTACGACGTCCGTAGGGTTGAAGTTCTTGGTGGCAAGGGAGGTGAGTAGGGTGCTTGTGTTGGCGAATGGAGGAGGAAGGTTGGCTAATGTTGCATTTCTTGTGGCAAAGCTCAGTCCGTCTCTTCTGCCCAACGGTATACTGTAGTCTGGACCACCTGACTGCAAAGGTTGACATAAGAAGATTTGTTAATATTCACCTTTTGTATAGTTCAATCCAAATTATGATCTCCATTTGAACACCTCCTCAACAGAATAAAACAATTGGAAAATGGCAACATTGGTCAATCAAAACAAAGCTACATCCTTAAATCTTAGACTGTTACGAGTCACACCAACCATGTCAAATGTTGATATACAAAACCATGTCAAGTATTGATCAACAGGTTAGTATGTCACACCATATCGCTCTAATAATTTAACATCACAGTCACGCTGCCTAACTTTTAATAATCAACAAATAAAACAAAATAAAATATAAAGTAAAAAAGAAAAGGGAATTACAGTATAACCTCTCTTTGGAACATTAATTAGGACAGTTGAAAAATAACTATAAAAATAATTTGAGGTGTAAATATTAGATGTTGGTAATATTTGTTCCTAAACAGAGTACGAAAAGGTTGGTCACAATCTGTATAAGTATCTAGTAGTGTTACGTACTGGTCCAATTAATTTTTAACACGTTGACACAACTGCAACTTTGTTTACTTCTTTCGTTCTAAAATAACTAGTGTCTCGTATCTTATTAAATAATGTTATGGTTACTTAAAGAGTACTAAATTTTTTGCACAAAATAATGTGTCACCTGATGTGATGCATTAATATTGATTTATAAATTTTTTTTTTTTTGTAATACATCAGCTGCCATATCATTTGATGCAAAAAATTTGGTACTCTTTAGCATTACTCTATTTTATTTGGAGACGTCTCAAAATATTTATCTCCTTAATTTTGCTTTTTAAAAAGTTTTTTCAAATTAATTATCTATTGTACTCTTTTATTTGTAAAATAAAAAAGTAAATGAATTATGTTGATTTGACACCACTAGTGATAAATTAAAAAGGAGAGCAAACTTGGAACTCAGTAAATAAGATTAGACATGTCATTACCAAGAAAACGGAATCACGAGCAGCAAGCGCAGTAATATCAGCACACGAGACGGTCCTACTGCATTTTTTGTGCACCCGTCGATGAAGGTCATCGATGATCCTGAAAGCCTCAGGCCTCAAGGTTAGGTTCGGTGGTGCGTCTTGCTCGCCCGGCCCACTGGCTGATCCATCCAACAGCACCGAAGCATCACATCCCTTAAGGAACACACACACACAATAAGAGCTAAATTTATCGAAAAACAGGAAAACATGTTTTTTTTTTTCTAAGTAAATTTAGAGAATCTTAGACATTTTGTACAGATGCATCACGGACTATTCTTTCTAAGACTGTGTCTTAACACTTCAAAAGAAGATTCCTTTTACTCATGTTAAAAAAGGAGATTCGTTGTACTCGTGTTGAAAAAGAAGATTCCTTTTACTCGTGTTTATCATCACTTGTTTACCCTCCTTAATTGTCCTTTTACCTGGCGGATATGTTAACAGTCCATATTGCTTGCACAACATATTTTCATAATTTTTCAAATTAATTAGTGAAATTTTTTGTGTACACAGGAAAATCAAACAAGTTCTTTGTTTCTTAAGTTATCAACCAACTCAACTCATCAAAAAGCTTAAACTTAACTCGTAGAAAGATGGCAAACAATATATTTATATTATGTTTAATTTATACTTTAACTTCATTCTCATTACATTAAATAATTTTTCATTACTAGTTTTTCACTTTCATCACTTACTGATCCTTTCCTCTTACCTTTTACTTTAATCGTTCATTGTAAAGTAGACTAAAAACGTAACCAAATAAAAGAGAAATACTCCCTCAGTTTCAGACAAAAAATTTACTACTCTATTTTGCGATTTTCCACTTAAAGAGTTCACTTTAAAACATTATACGTATAATTTTCATGAATCTTTCAACTTTACCCCCCATATTGGCATAAACATGTTAATTGTCCTAAAGCATTTTTGTAATTATAACAAACTTCAATACTATTTAAATATATCTTACTTGTTAAACTTTTTAAAAGTGAACTTTTTAAATGCAACTGTGAAAGTATATAGTCCATACATCATAGGAACCGGGGCAATGCATAGTAAGTCAACTTGGATGACTTTTTTGATCCACAATAGCAAATAATTAATGCATGGAGAAGTAGACTCTGAATTAATACCAAATGACTTGTTAGGGAATGTCAAATTAAATGAACAAGAAGTACTAGCTAGAACAATGATCAATGGTAGCTAGGTTAAAGAGAAACAGAAATTAATGAAAGTAATTACTTACCTGGACAAAGCAATCATGGAAGTGAAGACGGAGCAAACCAGCAGCTTGGCCGATATCGTTTTTGAAAACCTTCCGGAGTTGTTTCCTAACAATGGATTCCAACTGAGGACAACTAGTTTCATAGAAAGTCCATGACAGTCCCTTCACTACTGGCTGAGCTTGAGACGACTGATCAGCATTAATGGAAACTATTAACAAGTGGGAAGATAGTAGTACTAGTAAATTTAACCTACAACATGTGAACAAGAGCTGCTGCTGCTGCTTCTGCTGGTGAGAGTTTAGAGATAGACTTGTAGCAGAGGAAGCCATTTAATTTATGGTTACTTGATGGAGATGGGGGGGATGGATGCATACATACTTATAGCCACATTTACTCACCACACCTGTGTCATAATTTTTTATTTTCATTTTTTTGTCTTTGTTTGAAATAAAAGTTACTTCTCCGTTCCTAAACTATCATCCTGTTTAATTTTTTTTAAACATAATATTTTTAAATACAATTTGACATTTTTTTAAAAATCATAAAATATGTAATTCGTAATAGTTGTAAAATACAACACATTACATATTTTATAATTTTAAAAAATTAAAATAATATACGTCAGTTTCTTTTGAAAACATCCTTGGTTAAAAAAAAAAAAAACCAAACAAGATAATAGCTTAAGAATAGAGGAGTATTTTGTTGGAATGGAGGGAATATTAGCTTTGGGAAGGAAGGAGATTGGTCTATGAGCTTAGCCGTGGATAAGATAGGGACCAGGTCTGTGCTGGTTCCATCTTTCTTTATTTTATTCTTTATTTTGAGTTTTCTCTTTCACTAAATTTAAATAGTTAAGTAAGTATGTGTCCATTTGTGCACAAACGTGGCTTTTTGCCTTTGTCCTTTCTTACTAAAGTGATGGTTAGGGGTAATGCGACCAGTTTTTATCAATTCCGAGCCTCTCAATTTGGGAAATTTAAAATTGATGCAAGTGTGGTGTTATGATGTGGATAATCCACAATATAAATTGCGAAATACATAATACTCTCTACGTCCCTAAATTATTGTCTTAATTATTCGGCATACGAATTAAAAAAATAATTAATTTAATTATTAATATTAGTATAGTGTGTAGTTTTCTTTAATAGTTATGTGCATGTGGTCCATACTTAAAATAGAAAGAAAAAGTAAGGATAAATTAGTATAAGTGTTATCATAAAAAATTATTTTTAAACAAGACAATTATTTTGAAACAGATAAAAAAAATAAGACAATAATTTAAAGACGGAAGGAGTAGTAAAAAACTAAAATAGACACACATTATAAAGTAGAGGGAGTGATATTTTTAAATGTTGACCATCATATGAAAGTTATAGATACAATGACACGAAACACGATCTTAACTGAGCACTTGAGGAAATTGACCATAAGGTAAAATTGAGAAGTTTCTCTTCCAAATTTTATGGTACATGTATTTTGACGGGAGAGAAACCTCTCCATTTGAGGCTTCTCTCTATTTCTTCAATTTTGCTTGGCTATTCAATCATTGATATAAAATATGCATATAAATTAATGAAACTTTACCTAATATATATATAAACTTTATGAAAAACATTTTTTTCAGTATTTAAAAAAATATATCAAATTTGTTATAAAAAATATCAAATTGTCTATTAAAATAAAAGATGACCGAATCTATTAACCAGTATGAAAAATATAGGTAATGTTTGACCACTCAATTTCAAATTTTAGAATTATAGTTGGAAAAAAACTTTGAGCTCTAAAGAATTCAAATTGTTTTTCGAGTTTTAATTTCAAGGTTTAGAATTCAAACATAGCCTAATTTTTTAACTGATAGGCCAAACTCATTATTGAAGGTTAAATTCCGTGCCCCTTAGCTTTTGACTACATTAAAATTTCAATGCTTATCCCTCAGGTTCGGTCTTATTTATAAGTCTTTTGATTTGTTTTCTTTAGATTCAAACGTTAAAATAAGTGGATGTTAATCCTTAGTACCACGAACATGTGGATACGAAAATGAAACATTTCTCAATTACCTTATCCATGTATCCAAACAAGCTTACCCTTCTTTTTAATATCCCAAACAAGCTAGCATAAATCTATTATTTTCAAACTTCTCTCTTTGGTCAAGAAAAACACTTGGTAGTAAAGGGCATAAAGCCATAAACAGCACGGGGAAGCACTTGATTTATTAATTAGCCATATTCATTGGCAGAAACCAGCAAACTATTACAAGAGCCACATAAACGCATAACATAGTACGTAGTACATAAATTAGTAGGACGGACGGCAACCTTCAAAATCCTATCAAGGTTTCCACCTCTTCCACCACCGATGACAAGTAGTGATTGTTCGAATTCCTTAATGAGCAATTTGCACGAATTTCTCCTTGAGTGCCGGTTAACACACTTAACTGTCCCATCTTTATCATTGCATTCACAAACTTCTCGTAGAACAAAGTTTGGTTAACAGCAAAGCTCGTGACGATGCTTCTAGTCCTACGATCAGTGTACAAGTCCTGATCCGAGGTAAAAAGACCTTGTCTATTCATGAGGTCGACGTAGTACCTATTATCAAACGCATTTGGTGTGCGGATATCCATGACAGTGGTGTTGTCGGTATTATTTGTTGGGCAAGTGCGTCTTAGGTTGTTGGCAATGGTTTGGTCCATCGTAGGGTCTTGGTTCGGATAGAGACGTCTGTCGAAGGAAGAGCAATGGCTAATGCCGATGGTGTGGCCGCCGGAGAGTGCTACCACATCGGTGGGGTCAAAATTCTTGGTGGCGAGAGAGGTGAGAATAGTTGTGGTATTGGAGGATGGAGAAGGAAGGTTGGCTATGGTTTCATTTATTGTGGCAAAGTTAAGCCCGTCACGCCTTCCCAAAGGAACATTGTAGTTGGGACCACCTGACTGCAATAGCCAGAAATGGAAAGTTGTTAGTTAGATCCTTTACAGATTAAGTATATAAGTATATCAATGTTGAAAATTAAGCTGCTTAGAATTGAAAAATTAAAATAGATGAATTAATTAATGTAAGTTATATAGCTTAGTAGATTTACCAAGAAGACAGCATCACGTGCAGCAAGAGCGGTAATATCGGCACAGGAGACGATTCTACCACAACGCCGGTGTACACGTCTGCGGAGGTCGTCGATGATCCTGAATGCCTCTGGCCTGAGGGTGAAATTCGGTGGTGCATCCTGCTCACTCGGCCCACTTGCCGATCCATCAAGCAACACCGAACCATCACATCCCTAATTATCATGACATTTTTTATAATTTGGTTACCAAATTTAATTATAAACTTTCACGCCATATATACTTTTGGTCTTTTTGCCTGATAATTTCATCTAGGAAAATGATAGATATAGTGAAAAAACTAAGATGAAATGATGAAATTGTGGCCTAGCACCTTGGACAGACGCGTCATAAAAGAGATATCTTCTCTCTCTCTCTCTCTCTCTCTCTCTCTCTCTCTCCCCCCTAGAAGTTCACTTCTTTCGGGATTGGTCCTTTTCAAAAAAAAAAAACTATGTCAGTCGTCCTTGTACTAAAATACTTAATGAAATTGGTCCTTTCGTCCAATTCTGTCAATTTTTTTGGTTAAGTCTCCTCACGTGCGTCTCACGTGAGGGTAGAAATGTCATTTTACCTCTAAAAGTAAAGGGACCAATTATGTAGAAAAACTAAGGACAAACTAATTGTTTTTCAATTCTGGAATCAAAAAAAGAAGTAAAATTATATAAATGACCATCGTACTATCATTTGGTAACCGATTTAACCACGTACTCCCAATATCCAAAATCTAACCAATGTACTCACGAATTGAGTGCAATGTAGTCCTTCTTACTAACGGCCCATCCATTTTTTTAACAATCATTAACTCTCCATCCTATTTTTTAACAGGGCTACCGATACGGTGTACGTGAGTCATTTTATGAAGGGTATCCAAATTAGTCACGTGCACACCATGTGTTCCCCTGAGTTTTTGGGCTTGAAGACTTCTGACTGGCCTGTTGAAGGAGTCAGATTTCGGTTCAGATCTAGTCATTGGAGTCTTGGATAGGCTCGAAAGAAAAAGCTTTGATGATAAAGGTCTTGGTTCGGTGCCAGCCAAATGAATAATGCCATTTTAAAATGACTCCTTTAAAAAAATAGGATGAAGAGTTAACGATCGTTAAAAAAATGGATGAGCCAAAAAATTACATTGCACTCAATTTGTGAGTACATTGGTTAGATTTAGGATATTGAAAATACGGGGTCAAATTGGTTATCAAACAATAGTATGATGGTCATTTATATAATTTTCCCAAAAAAGAAACATTGTGCTACAATTTTTATTCCTTTAATCCACTAATTGAAGGGTTTTATTGGATAACATTACTCTATTCGAATTTTACTTTATATTTTGATTCCTTTAATCCACTAATGAGGCATGGGTTTTGTGTTTGTGGACTAATGTGAAGAGGATTTGGTGAAAAAGTACAACATTTGGATGGTTTCAAAACAAAAAAAAAGGGTACAACAATGGGATTGGGAATGTGATGGAGCTAGAAGAGAGGCTATGCTTTGTACTTTGTGGAGAGGATGAGGATGCTACCAATATTAGCCAACATTTCTTTCTCAAGACCCAGAGATTTAATCGTATTGCCCATAACTTTCCCCACATCGGTTTCCTTTATCTTGGGGCATTAGCCTACTAGATCAACTCTCTCTCTCTCTCTCTCTCTCTCTCTCTCTCTCTCTCTCTCTTGTGGAAGGACCACCAATGACGGCTCTGCAAATCATCATTGTCAGTCGTCGTGATTTGTTCCCACCAATTTGATCGGACGGTGCTGGATCGATAAGACCCAACGCACGGCATCCAAAAGCAGCGTCCTCGTTTTGCGATCATAACCTCATGCAATCCCTCGTCGACTTCTGACTCAATTGGAATGAGTTCGGCGATGGTTTCGGCGGCCATTTTCGTTTGACGAATTTAGAGCCTGCATGTGGTTTAAGAAAAAAAAAAGGAGAAGAAGAATTTGGGGTTTGATTACAAAACCTAACCCTGATTTTCACCGGCGTCTCTCTTTTTCTCTGTCTCTCTCGTAATTTGCATTTTGGTCTGTCGTTGTCCAAATGCACGTGTGATGCACATGACACGATTTAACATGAAAAAATTGACGTCACTTGACAGAATGACCAATTTTGTTTAATGTTTAGTTCAGAGACTATTTGCAGCATAAAATGATTAATCCCAAAAAAATGAACTTGTTCTAGGGTGACCATTTTGGGTAGTTTGTCGTTTATATTACTCCATCCGTCTCAAAAAATAGTCTTATTTGTGATTGTCTGTCAAAACTTTTTTAAGATTGTAACTTTACATGCTCCTACTTTCAAAAATTTACACAATAATTTTATTTTCTTTAAATGAGATAATTTTATTTAGGACAAACTAAAAAAGAAAGAAGTTCTAATTTTTTTTTTTTTTTGGGGAACAGATGGAGTATATATGATAAAAGCTTATTTCACAAAAATGCATAGTCAAATTTCGTTGAGACAAATTGCCAATAACAATGAAAAGGAAAAAAAAAATGATGAAGGCTCATATTAGAGTCAGTTTGGTCGTGCGTTTTGGCTAAAATACAAGGATAAAACGAAACTTATTTGTAAAAATTATATTGCAATGTTGCGGCAAAAAAAAAACAGTATTTTCTAAACGCAACTGCGTTTTAAAACGTTGCTTGAGAAAAAAACTGTATTTTAAAATAATATCTCAAAAGTATTTATAAAAAATATATATTTTAAAAACACTACACCAAACGGACGAGATAAATCAATACGAGGTAGAACGGTAGGAGTAACATTCGTCAAGGAATAAGGCAAAAAATTCAAAAATGTGTCTTTCTCTTTCCAACAAAGAGAATAGAGAAAGCAATTTAGGACTTGGTTTTACTAATTTAAAACTCTCGGCATTGATAAAAGCTAGTAGATTTGAAATAGGACCAAGAATCGAATCCTAGCAACCGCAGTGTGGGGGTTTCATCCTCTTGTGGGGTGGCTCCTTGTAGGTATTAGACACGTATCCTCCTAGCTACTTAATCGCTAAGTCACTGTAATTTTTCCTCTCACATTCTCGTAAAGCTTGGGTGTGGAAGCTCTCGGGACGAGAGTTTCCCTTTTTTGGAACACGTTTTATTATTGTGCATGGCATGAATGCACAAGACCATTGTTCACACACTGGGATCCCTCGCCGCTAGATTAATTAAGATTCCGGTTTACTGTTTGGATTTACGCTTAAATCATTAAATCGCCGCCTTATTGAAAAATAATTCCGTAGTACTTGAAAAGATAATCGCCACTTTTTGCCTCTTTTTCGTACTTAGGCACGATGAATTAAGCCGCCACAGCCTATCGTTCAAAGTGAGTGACACTTCAATAAGCATAGGGTTACATTCGTCTCAAATTAAGTACACATCCCTCTTAAAATAAAATTTTTAAAAAGTTTTATTCTAACAGGGTTACATTCGTCTCTAATTCCGTAGTAAGTGTTAATTTTCTAAAGAAGTTACTAAATTCGTCTTTTCAACTACTCAATTCGTTTTAGGTAAATAGTATTACATATTCTATTTTGAGATATTTCACTTAAAAAGTCCAATATAAAAAATTATGGCTCCAGTTTTCATAAACCTTTTCACTTTATCCTTAGTTATAAATATTTTGGCTATGCTCAAATATTTTTATAATTATGACCAAATCTAATGTTATTTATATATTCGTTAATTATTATATTTTTTAAATGTAGACTCTTTGCGTGGAACGGAGGGATATATATATATATATATATATATATATATATATATATGGATGAGTTTTCAATGGTTACTACATCTCACTAACCATTTATGGTTACTACTATTATTATTATTATCCATTAGATCAAAAATCGATCGTTAAGATTTAATGGTTAGTTAGAAAATACAATTAATGCAAATAGATGAGTCATTTAATGCAATTAATTTCAAACTTTGATTTTTAATCTAATGGTTGATATAACAGTAACCATTGATGGTTAGAGAGATTACTATATGTGTCGTTCAAAAAAAAAATTTTAAAAGTTCAAAATAAGTGTTGTTTTAGGTTTCCAATGCATGTTTTTTTGTCTAATTTATCTTTCTCTTCAATTCTACAAAGTCTCAACAATTAATCATATTTTCATTAAATACTTTATCATTTTCAATAGTTATATTCTCCTAGTTTATCTTTTTGAACTACTCCTAGCACAAAAAATAAGAATCTTCAACAAGTATATATTTATCTACCTACAAAATTTGTTAGTATATGTACATTACTTTAAAATGACACTTAGTTTGAAACGAGATCAGACTAATTAAAAAAGCATGAAACAGGTCTTAAAGCTCGAAACGTGAAGGGTCCACTTATTTATTTAGTTTCGCTGATCGAGGAACACGAAAAAGAATCACATTAATTGAAGTAAACAATTAAACCCATTTTTGTCCGATTAATTAACGACATTGGAATACTCTGTTTATTTAGTTCTAGAATATGTCGTGAGAAAATATTCCTAGTCATACGCGCGTACGAAGAACATCGTGATCGAGAATTAATTGAAGCAAGGATTGGCTGAGAGAGAGAGAGAGAGACAGAGGTACCTGAACAAAGCAATCATGGAAGTGAAGGCGAAGCAAGCCAGCAGCTTGGCCAATATCATCATCAAAAACCCTCTGAAGCTGATTTCTAACAACGGATTCTAACCTAGGACAGCTAGATTCATAAAATGACCATGAAAGTCCATTAACAACAGGCTGGTCAGTGCCTTGAGCTTCTGAACAATTTAGGTGGGAAGATAGTAACAGCATTAATAAAGGAACAAATATGACCAAAAGCTGAGTGCTTGTTGTGGAAGAAGCCATTTTGAGTTGGCCGGGGTTTAATTCAGCAAGTGAAGATATCAATCATATTTATAGCCATACAGTTGTTGAAAAGGGAGGGGAAATTACCGGGAGCCCCTCTCCATGTGCATGAGTAGACAATTTAGATTACTCCCTAATCATACGGGCACGAGTCTTTTCTAACTTCTTTCTTTCTTTCTTCTTACTATTCCGGTCGTTTTAGCTTAAGAGCATGCTATTATATTTTGAGATGTTTCACATAATCAGTCAACTTTTATTAGTGATATCTATAATCTTCATAATTTTATAACTTTACTCTCCATATGTGGTATAAACATATTAACTATATATGCTCAAATATTTTTTAATTATGATCAAATCTACTGATACTTATATACTCCCTCCATCCCTAAATTATTGTCTTGTTTTTCTTTTTTGTCCGTCCCTAAATAATTGTCTTGTTTGAAAAAAAAATTTTAGAACATTACTTTTACCATTTTATCCTTACATTTTATCCATACTTTAAATATGGGTCACATACACATAGTGTCGCGACCGGACCCGAAATTCGATGTGGAATCTCGTTCGGTGCGCGATGACAAGAACATGAAAATAGCATTCCCAAAATTCATTTTAAAATAGAATGTAAAGTCATGTGAAAACCCTGTAATGCACGTGCAAGTTTTCTTTCAAAACAACAAGATCTTTAAAATCAAACAAAACCTTAACGGCAATACAACAAGCCGAAGAAACAACACATTAGCTAGCCACAAATACTACGAGCTAACGAGCTCAGTAATTACATAAACCATTTCAGAGTGCGCGAAAAATAGAAGTTAATATTTACAAAAGCACGGCAACCATGCCGGCACAACAAAAGAATACTACAAGTATCCAACGAGACAACTACCCAATAATACATCGTTTATATAACATGTACACCCTCGGCCTTACCAAAAGAAAATACAAGGCTAAAGGTGTAACTACCCAAAAGTACAGACGACCAGCTGGAACAGAACACGAACCACTACGGATTCTTCGCCGGACCTTGATCTAAAGAAAACAAATAAACACGAAATGGGATGAGTCGAAACTCAATAA
Organism: Platycodon grandiflorus; assembly: GCA_016624345.1. NCBI lineage: Eukaryota > Viridiplantae > Streptophyta > Magnoliopsida > Asterales > Campanulaceae > Platycodon > Platycodon grandiflorus. The sequence continues at coordinate 16,415,869 of CM028364.1, forward strand.
GCTACTAATGCAACAATATGACATTCTAGATGCAAGACAGTAATGATAACAAGTATTCATGTCATTGCAACAAAGATTCTTTACACGACAGGTCTAGACAAGTACAACATGTAACCAAACCACCCTATATTACACGAAAGGCTCTACGATCGCCAACCGTCCCATACCGGTTAGAAATCATGACCAACATTCGCTTATATAGGAAGTACATAGGAGCGATAAGCAAACAAGTTAGAAAGGATACGGTGCCGAGGTACACCTCCGACTAAACCAATACTTCCAACCAACCAACCAATATAATACCCAATATCGAAGCCGTTGTTGACGTGCTCGAACCATAAACAAAACCATGAGTCCTAAACAAGAACCTGTGAACTATTTTATTTGTATTCACAACACCGGGTGCCCACCGGTCCCTTCAACCCGGCAAAATTACCACGGTAATAGCTTACCAAAGTCGCAGCTGTGCCATACAACACTTGGCGCTATTCCCTTACCGTGGCCAACGGTAGGGCGAGGCCCGATGTATTGGCCTTTGACTATTGCGTAGCCCCGGCTCCCGCAATAATCGAGCGTCAATACACCGCCAAAACAAATATGCCATGGACTTAAACTAAATGCTCAAGTATAATATTTACTCGATATTTAAAATAAAAGGGTCATACTCCAAAGTAGGGAGTATACCATAATAACAACATTCAATAACCATACAAATGTCTCAAGTGAGTTATCAAAATCCCACCACAACAAAATCATCAATAAATGAAAATTACGACAATTAACATAACATTATCGTATACAACCAGTGTAACCAAATTTTCAAACGAATCACTCGAATCATCCAATAAATTTCAATTCACACACGTGGTCTCATAAATTATGAAATCCTAACGAACTCCGTTAGAGTCATTTTGGGTTTCTAATGAGTTCAAATTTAAGCAAATCTTTTATACCGTAAACTTAACAATTGTTAAACATACTATGAATTTCTAACATGTAGAAACAAGTCTCCAAACACATTTCAAAAGTCAACCACGAATTTAACAAGTCAACAAGGTCAAACATACTCAAAAATTGATGATTTTAACATGGTCTCATCAATTAAAAAGTTTAGGATGATAAACAATACATAAATGAGGGAGAAAATGCGTAGTAGCTTACTTCTTTGAAGATTTAAGCCAAGGAAGCTAACATGCAAACCAAGGGATGCCTTCCCCCAGCCAAGAGCTTCACAAAACTGGAATTGGATTGCAAATTGGTCTTCAATTGCTCAAGATGCAAGGGTTTCTCTCTCAAAACTCTTCTCTCTTTCTCTCTCAAATTTCCAAGGATGAATGTGGAGTTATGAAGAGAGTTTTGACTCTCCAAAGATCTTAAGGTGACTCAAATGGTCTGACTTTCCAAGCCTAGGACGTGGTTTAATCTCAGCCCTTGAGATCAAATCAAATGGTGAAACAACTTAAAAGTTCGTCAAACAAAATAACAGAGTACGACCTTATGCGGCCGCACTATGCAGACGCATAGATCCTATGCGAGCTCCTAAAGCGGCCACATGGTTTCTAGAAAGTTTGTGATTCTAAGCGAACTAGCACAATGCGGTCGCATAGCTCTTATGCGAGGGCCTAAGGCGACCGCATAGACTCCAGAAAGTTGGGGTTTTTGGGCAAGCTCGCACAATGCAGCTGCATAGGGGCTGGTTTAAGACAAAAGGGCTTCCAAACACATCAAAGTGATTCCAAAACACCTCCCAAGTCATCCTAAGATGAAACCAACTTCAAATCAAGTTTAAGAAACAACCACAACACAATCCAACCCATATATAATGAAGCTATGAATGCTCACCAATGCAGATACGAACAACTACGAAACTTCAAGTACATATCAATATACATGAGAAGTGTACAACTAACTCAAATGCAAGCATATTTGAATGATATATGCACATGAAATGACGATGTCAATATAAGAGGTTTAGAAATTGGATGAATGCAAATGGTGCAAATGGTGCGGGTGTTACACATAGGCATTAAAAAAAATTACACACTTTACAAATATTAATAATCAAGTCAATTAATTTTTCTTAATCTGTGTACCGAGTCAAACAAGACAATAATTTAAGGACGGAGGGAGTATTTCTTAATTATTAAAAAAATTTAAACGTGAATTATTTGGGTGGAACAGATGGAGTATTTTATTATTTCCTTTATCTATAAATAAATGTCATCCATTAATTTTACACGAGTTTTTAAAAAGTCGTACTTGAGTTTATAAAAAATATCTTTAATATCTTTACTTAGTAGTGTCAAATCAGAAGGTTTCTTATTTTTAGGGAAAAGGTAAATCCGGATCACCAAACTTTTCGTAAAATGGCAATCTGACCACTGAAACTTTAAATATATACTTTGGGCCACCGTACATCAGTTATGATGCAACTGAGCCCATTTTTTAGACGGACGTTAATTTAGCCGTTGAGTTAACATAAAATATCAATTTTAGCCTTGTCTTCATCTTCATCTTCCACAGTTAAGAAAATAGACACACCCAAACCCTAACCCCTTTCCTAAATCCAAATCCAAATCCAAAGTCATCAACCATTTGTTGTTGTTATCTCCAACCTATAGAGTCCTTGATGAAAATGTGGCAATGGTTTTAGGAAAATCATCTTGGGGGCTAGGAAGTTCATACGTAGACTACTGTCTTTCCGACCAGTCTGTAGTGGGTAAAATGGTCCACCAGCCTGTAATTCAAAACAAAAATTTCGTAGTGAAAAATCCATATTAACTTTTTGAGGGAGAGAGGAAGAGAGAGATTACCAGAATAACACTTTCCCGATCAACCAAAACAAGAATATCAGCTTACAAAACTATTTCGGGGCAAGCTTCTTCTAGTTCTGACTTCATGATGTCAATCAGATCAAACCCCTTTAAGGATTCATTCGGAGGAGTCTCTTTCTCGCTCTCGATTCCTTCAGCAGGATCCAGAAGAAATGATGCATCACACCCCTACCCTAATATTCATTAACATAAACCCGAATTTTACAACAATGGAGAACACAAAACCCAAATCTCACAACAAAATAGATCAAAATTAAAACCCTAATCAGTTACAGAAAACCAATTCAAACCAAATTTAACATCATGCGAACTCATATGTCAAAAAAAATCTTAAAATTCTTCACAAATATATCTACAAAAATAGCAAGAAATGAATAAACGCATATCAAAATTTACAAGAAGCAACGAGAAATATACCTTTACGAAACAATCATGGAAAACTAGCCACAAGGGAGCAACATCATATCGTTCTATGTAAAGGCGATGAATGGCTGAACGGATAATCTGCTGAGCTTGTGGCATGATTCACGGTAGAAATTGTATTCGAGCGGTTTGGAACTATTAGATTCTTTGACGTTGTTATTCACCAATTTACTTGAGAAGAACCAAGACGGTGCTTTAGCTCGAGAAGTCGACGAAAAAGTATTGTCCGATGAAGAAGAGCCGCTCATAGTTTACGAACCCTTCTAGTTCTTCAAAGAGATCAGAACACAGAGTAAGAACACGACAAAGCTAAGCTTCTTATTGATGGCTTTGGATTTGGATTTGGATTTAGGAAAGGGGTTAGGGTTTGGGTTTATTTATTCTTTACTGGGAAAAATGAAAATGAAGACAATGATAAAATTGGTATTTTATGTTAACTTAACCGTTAAATTAACGTCCATCCAAAAAATGGATTCGGTTGCATCATAACTGATGTACAGTGGCCCAAAGTGTAGTTTTAAAGTATCAGTGGCCGGACCGCAATTTCGCAAAAAGTTCGGTGGCCCGGATGTACATTTTTCCTATTTTTTTATCATCCCACAATTCATAAGATATTATAGATAATTTGTTTATCCTTGTTTTGAGCCGTTATGCTGGCCGACGGTCTCCGAAGAGTGCTCTGCTGGCCATGTTGTGTGGCACTCCTATATATATATATATATATATATATATATATATGTATGTATGTATATATATATATATATATATATATATATTGGTATTTTCTATTTTTTTATGTATTTTAAAAAATGTATATGTGCCTAGAATTGAATGTAATTTATGTTTTTAAAGTATATATTTGAAATTAGTATTGTGATGTAAATAAAATTTAAAACTTAATCTTTTTTAATAGTTGAAAATATATTTTTTAATTGTTGGTTATTTTCTTTTATTTTATGGAAAAAAAAATCAAAATATAAGAGTGCCACTCACCATGAGTACTAGCTATGCTGTGTGAAATTCCTATATTGAGGGAGTAAGGGGGGTTGAATGTAATTTTTTAAAAGGATTGGGAGCAGTTTAGTAACTTAATCGGGATAGGATATAGTACTTCCTCCGTTCCACCCAAAGGGTCCAAGTTTGAAAAATCTTATAATTAAGAGATATATAAGTAGCATTGGAGTTTATCATAATTAAAAAAATATTTTAGCATAGTTAATATGTTTGTACCATATGTAGAGGGTAAAGTTAAAAGTCTTATGGAGTTGTAGGCATAATTTTTTAAATTAGATTCTTTGAATGGAACATCTCAAAATAGTAAAATTTTGTAATTTAAAAAAAATACGTTAGATTTAAAAAAAAACATCTAGTTTAACTTACAAAATTAAGCCTCCGTTTGTTTCAAGGAAAATAACTTCTGAAAAATAGCTTCTGAAAAATGAAATTTTTTTATTTTCAGGCGTTTGATAGATCTTTTGAAAATACATCGAAAAACGTTTTCGAGTGTTTGGCAAACACATAGAAACTGTTACGGAAAACATATTATGAATACATACAAAAAGTTATACTCCCTACGTTAGTGTCCCCTATCGAATTAATATACACTGATTTTTATAAAGTGTTTGACTTTAAATAATTTTTCTTTAGTAATCTCAATTTATTACTAGTGGTGTCATATCAATAAGATCGATCTATTTTTCAATTTCACAAATAAAAATGATATAATTAATAATTGACTTGAAAAACATTTCAAAAAAATAAAAGAGACAATTGTTGTGGGACGTTCCAAAATGAAATAATGGACACTCATTTTAGGACGGAGGAAGTGTTTATTAAAATTAAGTAGTGCAAAGGTGATATGCTCCAATTCTCAAACATTATATCAAAAGTTTCACGTACTCTTCAACCAAAGCTTTTATTCCGTGTAATATTATATTTACAAATTAAAATATTAAGAAAATAACTTAAATTTTTAAATCAACTAATTAAAGACTTTCAAAGAATAAATAAATAAATAAATATATATATATATATATATATATAACGGGTTCACTTTATCTTAGTATTTCTAATTGAAATATCAAGTTGAAATATTTTTCAGAATTCAACTACTTGAATCTGTAGTATTATTGTTACTTTTCTGTCTCATAATGAATATTTACTTTTATTAGTGAATAAAAGTGAACATTTATTTTGGGACGAATAATAATATTAGTTTTTAATATTATAAATTTTTTTTATAAATCTTGACAATATTAACAAAATGGTGTATAAATAAAACTTTGTTCATAGAACCACTTTAAAAGTTTATGGTAAAATATTATGATTATTTTTTTTAAAAGAAAAGTTAGAAATGAATATAGCATATTCAAATCTAAAAAGGTGATATTAACTTTTTACATTGATTAGTAAAATGTTTTAGGAGAAAATTGGAATGAACAAATTTTAAAAAATGACTTACCGAAATGAAGTTTGTAAGTCATTTTTCTGAAAAGAATGCTACATTATCCGTTGATTCGTAAAATAATTTACATTAATTACATTTTTTAAATTTTACCATGTACTTAAAAATAAAAAATATTATTTTTTAAATATTATTTTTTATGAAACGAATGGAGCTTAAATCTGGACAATAATTTAGAAATAGAGGAAGTCTAGACATAGCCACCGGTTCACCACGTGCCTTAGACATAGCCACTCTTCTAAAATATCAAATCCGCTAAAGTATGAATTTATTCCAATGGAGACAAGTCATTTGTCACGGGTACAATGATATAGTATTGAATGGAGTTTCTGTTTGGAATCTTCTAGGAGCTTTAGTCATCAATTATGACTTAGGAGATACAGAATAATTTCCCGACTGTCGCTCAAACAGAAATTCACTTCACGTTTAATTAATTTACTGTATTTTTTTTTTTCTTTTTGTGCCCCCCTAAAGTCAAATAAACTCCGTGGGCGATATGCTGTGTGCTGGTATTAACGCGTGTTCCTTCCTCTACAGACACGATAAATGTTTCCTTTTTTAGTACAAACTTTACTTATCTACTATATTCATTAATAATTAAATAAATTAATATACAATTTGAATGACCTCAGCCTTCAACTGAACACGTGGCAGACATCGCGACCCCATAGCCTCCAACTAGACAAGTGCCGAAGTGACATACACCACATCAATATAACGACCTAGCAGTCACACCACGACAGGTCGAGCGTACTTCACCAATATACTCTCTCAGCACGCTGATCACGGGGATCCACAGTGCGACCTGGAGACATTTCAGACCGACCACATAGCATCAAACGATCTGGACATATGCCAGGCCGACCTTGACTACATCGAGCGACCTGGGAACATACCAGGCCGACCTCGACGTACCCCTTCTCAGCTCGGCAAAGCAGAGTCTTCTGCGGAATCACTTCTCGCCTGGAAAGAATCATGTTGCAACTCTACATACATCAGTCCCAAGCAAACAAGGAAACGTAATTCGAAAGACATGAGAATTGATCATATCTCTCTCATTCCAAAACCTTAAAGGATTATGACTCATCTCCTTATAAATAAGCACCCTCACAGGCCTCATAAGGTACACATGCAAATTATTTGCTTACATACTCTCTGAGCTTTACCTCTCCTACGAAGTATTGCTAATTCTCACGCCCGAGGGTTATTGCTGGGACAACCCAGCGCCCCTTATGGTGTTCTTTGTTTATCACAGATTCAAAGCTATCTACACTTCAAGGGCAATCCCTGCAACACAAGCCGGAATCCTACTAGACTACACACGTGGATCAGACGCGGTCACATACAATCTTTTTGACGTGATCACAATTGTTCTTTAAATATTTACCTTGTTTGATGATGAATTACTTGCCTAAAGTCGATTATTTCTTTATAACTTATATAATTATTTTTTTTGTTTTTTTATCTTATCAAATAAATTATGCCTATTTGTCAATAATAAAAAATTAAATCTATCCATTATTTTTCATTAAAAAATTTGATTTTTTTTTTTTGAAGTAAATTGAATTTAATATCAAAAAAACTTTAAAATGTTGTACAACTGTTAGTTTATTGTAAAAGATTTTTGCGTAATTGTAAATATATATTCATTAATTGATTTTTCATTCAAATTATTTTTTTAAAATTCATACTCCGTAATTTAAAATTATACACTCATTTATTAAGTCTATTTTGTCATTTATATATATATTTTTCTTATTTGGATGCAAAATCAATTAGACCTATGTATTATTATTTTTAGATATTTTATTTCTATTTTCTAATTTTTTTGTTTATAAAATTAAATATTTTCGTGTCATGATTGAATGTAATATTATTTGCAAAGACAAATTAAAGTCAAAAATTAGAAAAGGAAACAAGCTTTTTAAATAAGGTGAGTTTGAAGGACAATTGTGTCAAGACATTGATTAACGTAATTAAATGTTAATGAATGTAGTGGATAAGCAAATATTGTAATAGAAATAGACTCTCCCTAAATGTTACTCCCTTTTTTAAAAATTGAAATGTCTCCTTTTAACGAAAATTTTTTTAAAAAAGTTTTGCGACATTTTAGTGTGTGTGTATATATATATATATATATATATATATATATATATATCTTTAGTGTTTTTATTATGGAGTATAATATACACTGAGAGATGATAAATAATACTTCCTCTGTTCCACCCAAAGAGTCCACATTTGAAAAGTGTAATTATTAAGGGATATTGAGCCAGTAGACAACCATCGTCAAGGAAGTCAAATATATTAGTGTCATTAGATTTGATCATAATTACAAAAATAATTAAGCACAACCAAAATGATTACAAAACAAGTGGAAGGTAAAGATGAAAGATTATTAAAATTGTAATCATAATATTTTGAAAGTGGACTCTTTTAAGTAAAACATCCTAAAATAATATAATGAACTATTTGCCTGGAACGAAAGGAGTAAATTAAATTTAAAAATGACGCTCAATTTAGAACTAGGAAAATAATTAGTTGATGTGTCGCTAAAATGGGGAAAATGACGCTCAAACCAAATTGAAAAATGACGCTCAAACCAAATTGTAGGGGAGTCGGTGGTCAAAGTAAAACGGGGAAATATGGTAAATTTTGTCACATCTCTCAAATCAACTGGCAAGTTTTTATCGAGAGGCATTGCAAGGGACAATTGATATGTTCCCGTGATATGTTATTCTCATTGATTAATCATTGAATTTAATGTAAAAATGTTGTGACAAAGTTTACCCCCCTTAATTATTATTAGAAAAAAAAAAAAAAAAGTAGGCGTTCTAATGACCCGTACGTCTATAGGGTGGGTGGGTAATTATCCCCTCTAAAAGTATTTCAAACCTGAGAATTCCCATTCACTCAAAAGAATCACACTTTTTTCTTTCGATCTGACTGTCTTTTTAACATTTCAAAGGAAACTAACTGCTTCACACCACCCTATTGAAAATGCCCCAACCCCAGGCATTCATTAATGGAATAGCAAGTTCTCTAAGCATATTTCTCATCGGTCGGTAGCTTCGCACAACTGATTGTTCGGTCAGCTACCTCCCAAAAAGATTGATTTCGGATCCATTTCAACGGCAAGAAAGCTTAATTTACTCCCTCATCCATAGTGTTCATTTTTTTTTTTTTTTCTAAAATTAAGCAAGTTAAATATTAGGTTTAATCCTGGTACTATTAGCATCTCGGATAGCACGGGCTATTAGTTCAGACCGCCTCTTGCGTACCAATCATCCAAAAATTTGTCTTATTAATATAATTTAGCCTTAATCCTAGCTATCATACGTCTCTTTGATGTTTACATTATCATATTACAAGTTCACATTAGAACATAATAATTGCCAAAAATAAAATGAATGAACTTATATAAAAATTGACAATCATTTTTTAGAATAATTTTTTAAAGCGTAGACACTTATTTTGAAAGGGGAGGAATATTTTGTCTTATGTATGAAAATAAGTATGTACTAATTAAGGTTGTCAAAAGAAATTATAGCATTAGGCCAAAGGGCATATTCTTCTTTAATAAAGTTAAGTCCAAAACTGTGGGTTTTGTAAACTGTACCCCTCCTCCATTCCTAAATAAGTATTTATTTTTAAAAAAAAATTGTTCTTTTTAAATAAGTGTTTATTTGTACATAAGTTTATTAATTTTACATTTGACATGGTATATATGATGTACTACTACTAATATTTACTCTGATGTTACATGTATATATTAAAAACATATATAATTAATGTATATATGTTATTAAAATAACTTAAAAATCAACTTACTAAATTTCTTTGAAAAGTCCAAAAAAAAAAATAAATAAATAAATGCTGTTTAGTATGAATAGAATATCATTTATCAATCGACTTCCACTCGTAAATCTTTGTCTTTCCACGATTACGACTAGTCATACAATCTCCATGCAATTTCGTCATGAGTGTCGTGTACGTTTTTATTTACTCCAAAGTCAAATTCCTTTAGTGAAAGGGGTGATTCTGAGCAAGTACGACAATCCATTTTACATGGGCATGCAATGTATATGTACGTGTATAATTTGAAAGAATGTACAAGTTGTAGTCTCAAAAAGTTTGAACTGTAAAAAAAAAAAAAAGCTTTTTTTTTTTTGACAAAATAAGTACTAAATTTAGGAATATCCAATATTGTATTCTCGAATATTCACTGAATACAAGTTACAACAAGTATTTTGTTATAATCGTTCTTATTAAACATAACAATGAATATGTTAAATAATTCCTCTGTTCCAGGCAAATTATAGTCAATTATACTATTTTGAGATATTTTATATTTACAATTTTTACAATCTTTCATCTTTACTCTCCACTTGGGTTGTAATCATCTTCGTTGTGTTTAAATATTTTTGTAATTAAGACCAATTCCAATGACACTGATATATCCCTTAATTATTAGACTTTTCAAACGTGGAATCTTTGGGTGGAACGGAGGGAGTACTATTCTATTTTAGGTGTTTCACGTAAAGGGTCCACCTTCAAAAGTTATGTCTACAATTTTCATAGTTTTATAACATTACCCTCCACGTGTGATATATACATATTAACTATGCTAAAGCATTTTAGTAATTATGATCAATTTTAAGAATACTTATATGTCTTTTAATTATTAAACTTTTCAAACGTGAACTCTTAATTGTTAAACTTTTCAAACGTAAACTCTTTTGAGTAGAATGGATGACATATTTGATGCTAACAATAGAGCGGACTGCATAGGTTTATAGCCTAGGGCCAAGCTTAGAGTCGAATTGTTTGTACCCTTTTCAATTTTCATTTCCTAATAATGTGTGTGTGTGCGCGTGTGTGTGCGTTTGTGCGCGATTATTTATACTACTATATAGGAGTATATTATTGGGAGGGTTATAATGGCCTCATAAGTCATATCTGCCCGACTACTAGTTTCGGTCCAAGAAGCCAGTTCAAGTAAATTTGGTAATTAACACTGGAGGGACTAATGTTTCTGGAAAAGGTGTAGACACTCTCGAGTCTCGGACATCAAGACTAGTAAAAAAATTAGCGGGTAAAATGCAGATTCTTCCCCTTTAGTTTGACCAAATTCTAGTGTCATCCCTATAATATTTCAGTGTCATCCCTTCTGTTAAATTATGTAGCTATTCGGTCAACTTTTGACTATTTAACATTTTTCAAAGTGGAGGAATTTATGTTAATTTGAATATTAAATTCAATAATTTCATAAAATAAATAAAAAATCAACCATTGAAAAATATATCTTATTACTTTTCTATTAGCTTTTCTATTCAAATAAAAAACACTATTCAAACCTAGCTAGATCATTTTCCTTAAATATTTTGTAAGCTGTTTTTTTTTTCCCCTCAAAAGTAGAAAAAGAAAAATTAAAAACATATGATTTACATAATATATATATATATATATATATATATATATATATATATATATATATATATATATATAGAGACACACACACTAGGGGTGAGCAGAATTTTCCAAAAACCGGACCGGACCAATGGAACCGACGGAATCAAAAAAAAGTGGACCGAACCAATATTTTTGGTTTGGTTCTGGTTCTGATTTTTAGTAGAACTGTTTATTTGGTTCGGTCCCGATTTTGAAAATTTTAGATTGGTTCTGAATAGGACCGGACCAATGTATATTACAATATATATATATATATATATATATATATATAGACACACACACATATAATATGAAATGAAAGTATAGACAATCAAAAAGTATGTTTATAAATTAAAGATGAAATTAAAAAACCAAAACTGACTAGTAAATAATGAAAAAGAAAATAATAAAAGATTAAAAACAAAAGAAGAAGACAACTTAATTAATTCAAAATCCTTTTCCTTCTTCCTCTCTGTAACGATCCGAGCCCGAAGCCCGGTCCGCCACGCATAGCCCACGCACTGGCCCACTAAGCACCTTGGGTCAGCTGGCCCACCACAAGCCACCCAAAAGTCCATGGATAGGTTGGTGCCCAGTGGTAGTGGGTGGCCACTTATAAAGCACAAACAAGTCCCACATCTACCCGATGTAAGATATTACAATTTCCCCCACATCTACTCGATGTGGGATATCACAATATGTGGGTGGCTACTTATAAAGCACACACAAGTCCCACATCTACCCGATGTAAGGAGGTCCAAAGGATCGGCACCCCGGGCGATGTGTCCTACACATTTTCGGCCGAGACCCGCTCTGATACCATTTGTAACGACCTGAAGCCCAAAGCCCGGTCCGCCACGCATAGCCCACGCACTGGCCCACTAAGCACACCACAAGCCACCCAAAAGTCCATGGATAGGTTGGTGTCCAGTGGTAGTGGGTGGTCACTTATAAAGCACACACAAGTCCCACATCTACCCGATGTGGGATATCACAATCTCCCCCACATCTACTCGATGTGGGATATCACACTCTCTCTTACATATTGAACAACCATTACCCCTAGCTAGCTTAACCCACCATCATCCTCATGAGTTTTTGACCTTAACCTTCACCACAGTTAGGTTCATGATGGATTTAAGAATGTGTTGTTATATATTGTTGGCTTTGTCAGAGATGATAATTGTGGAATTGAAACAAATATAGCTTCAATGGTGGCAATGAGCTCGAGGGGGACAAGGATATATAGGATCATATATAGGAGCCATAAACATATATACCCAAGCAATCCATTACTTATGAGGACCGGTCGTAAGAATTGTGATTTACAGTTACTCCCTCCATACCAGGCAAAGAGTCCAGTTTTAACTTTTTTCGGTCAACTTAGTTGAAGTTTGACCGATAATTAACATAAATTTAGTGATTTTTACAAAGTTTTGAAAGTTGCAATCCATAGTATTCTTAAAATAGTTTTTAATTAATAAAATTTTATTTCCTAAAGCATAAGTAAAGTGTGTAAAATTTTAATTTGATTTAATCACATGTTGACTTTTAAAAAAAAAAAGTTGACTCTTTGGCTGGAACAGAGGGTGTACTTGTGAGAGAGAGAGAGAGAGAGAGAGAGAGAGAGAGAGAGAGATACGATGTATCGCTTCTTATCAATTAGTGAAGATTATATTTCAAGCGGCCCATTCCAAATGTGTAGGTGCTGTAATCTCGACCTCCATGTTACTTGAATGACTCCTCAAAATCTCAAATACTAAATCTGCTAATTGTAAGGCACTCACTCGTAGTAGATGTAGATATTATTTTATTTTAATTAATGTGTCACATTCATTTTTATCTTATCATTTTGTTCTTTATTGTACAATGGTTAAACTTAAAACATTTATATAAAAAATGACAGAGAAAAAGATGATAAGATCAATTAAAGTGTGAAAAAAATAAATAATACAGTATATGAGAACAATGCAAAGTCTATATTTGGTATACATAATTGTTAGGCACTAGGCACTAGGCAGTAGCTAAAAGCTTCCATCTTCAATTTCTTATGAGGAGGGCTGGTGGGAGCTATGGCGAAGGTGAACAAGGCCTGCAAGTTGCAACAAGCTCAATCCTTACACATCCCAAGTTAGGCCCCTGAGTAAATTGGGCCTACCTGGCTTCAAACATGCCCAATTAAATTACAGCTACAAGTTGTTATGGGCTCAATCAAATTGGATCATTGCTTTACAAACTAAATTTTTTTAACAAATAACAAACGGAAAATTGCTGGCCGGTATACTTTGAAAAGTTTTTATTTTCTCCAGTCCACCTTTTTTTTTTTTTAAACTGAAAAAAGACACTTTGATCATTTTCTTTTTAAAATGCCCCCGTCTCTTTCATCCAAACCAACTATGTGGTGAATTACAACCAATGTTGAAAGATACGCAACAACCGATTTGGTGTGATCTACCAAAGATACAGGCTTGGCTTTGAAGTAAATAGAAACTGACATCTGACTCAGTCTATAGAGTATATGCCAAAGATGAACTCATGGGAGGAGCAAGAGAGAATCCAAGTGAAGCAAACAAAGAAGACAGATTCAAACAAATTTGAGATCGGAATGATTGAAAAGGACCAACCTTCGTTGACCAAATTGGGCATCGCGATGCAGCAATTAATAATTCCTATGCAGAAATTGTTTATCGCGATGCCTCAGCCGATGCCCGAATTGGGCATTGCGATGGAGTAATTAATAATCCCTATGCAGAAATCGGGCATTGCGATGAAGCAATTTAATAATCCCTATACAGGAATTAGGCATCGCGATAGAAGAAATATGAGAAAGAGATAGAGTATTAATAAATAGCAATGAATGATTTTTTACTTTGTAAAATGTAGATTATGTTGGGGGCTCTCTTGGTGGGGACCGACAAAGAATAAAAGAAAGGGAAAGAAAGAAAGAGGGAGAATGTGGGGACAAAAAGAAGAAAGAGAAAAAGAAGACACTTGATTAAAATAAACGGTGAGTGCAGGTGAGATGCGTTAAATTGGGCATCGAGATGTCGATACAGAAACTGATGCCTTAAATTAGGCATCACAATTGGGCATCGAGATGTCTTAAATTGAGCATCAAGATGCCTTGAGTTACCAATGTGTGCATGTTTTTCTTTCATTAACGGCATAATTGTCTTTTCGCTCCAAAAATATCTTTTTTCGGTTAAAAAAAATATAGGGTATAGCAGCAATTCAAATTATTCAAAAGGGACCAGCCTGTAATTCACCCAACAACAAATTTATATGACTACTTTGTTTTGGTTTAAAATTTAATATACTCTATCCGATCCTAAATTATTGCTATATTTGATTTATTTTTTTTTTTCCTTGGTTAAATAGGATATTTTTCAAATATAAATATAACATATACTCCCTTCATTCTGGATAAATATTTCTACTTTTTATTTTGGGATGTCTCAACTAATGTTCCTAAAGACTTTTGATCTAACTACTTTGTAAGATTCTTCCTAATATACCCTTAAAGCTTTATTTAATATAATACATCCCAAAAAAACTCAATTATTTAAAGTAATTGAACTCAATTAATGTTCATGGGTATTATGGTCAAAACATATTTTACAGCACATCATTAATTATGTTTCTTAATTTCTGTGTTTTATCCACTAAAAATATTTATCTGGAACGGAAGGAGTATTTTTTTATTTTTTTTTAAAATCATAAAACGCATAAGCATCAAATTACGTGTTTTATAAAAAATTTTTTTTAAAAAAATTATATATATATATATATATATGTCATTTACATTGATAAAAAAAAAAAAAAAAAACCACAAATATTTCCAAAAAAATAAAAATAAAAATCAAACCTTGCCAATTAAGATAGATAGATAGATTGATTAGAATGCAGCAGCAGCAGCAGCTTCATTTCATCTATCTAGACTGACTAGACAGACCACATAGCAAATCAACAACATCATTCATTGAACGCCTAGTTATTGGCACTTCACTAGTGCACAATGTAGCGATCCTAAAGAACTCCTTCACCTCACTTTGTTTTAAATCTTCCTTCAAAATACTGGCATCCACCATTTCCATCTCCCTATTTTGTGATACCATTTTAGTAGCCCATTCCACTAGTCGAACTTCTTTTCCGCTATCCTCCTCCCTCATCGGCCAATTAGGTCGTCTTCCCGTAGCAATCTCAAGCATCAAAACCCCGAAACTGTATATATCTCCCAACACCGTTGCTATTGTTGCCCCGTGTATATACTCCGGCGGCATGTACCCCATTGTCCCGGCCACCTGTGTCGACACGTGCGAATGTGACCCTTCAATTCTCCTAGCTAACCCAAAATCAGCAATGTGTGCCTCAAAATTTGAGTCTAGCAAAACATTGCTAGCCTTAATGTCCCTATGAATTATGGGTGTCTCCAAATTATGCATAAAACATAACCCCGCAGCCACCCCTTTCATTATATTAATCCTCGTTTCCCAAGATAACGGCAACCGCGCGTTTGACATTGACCCTAACTCCTCCTCCGACGATGATGATGATGTGTCGTAAACCCATTGGTCCAGACTACCTTTCTCAATAAACTCGTAAATCAATACCCTATCCAAACCCGTGGAGCAATACCCAAGAATCTTAACTATATTATGGTGTCGGATCTTACCCAAAGTTTCCATCTCGGCCCGAAACTCGCGGTACCCCTGGAAAGCATCGGCCCCCAACTTTTTAACGGCGACGGTGACGCCGTTAGATAGTTTAGCCTTGTAAACTAGCCCAAAGCTGCCGTCGCCAACGATCAAGTCAGCGGAAAAGTTGTGGGTGGCGTTGACCAGCTCAGCCATATCGATGCGGCTCAACGCCGGGTCAAACGACTGGCTCTCACCGATGACCATGGACGTGGGTTCCGGATTGGGGGCGGTACGGTTTCCGGGTCGGATCTTTTGAAGCCGCCGGCGCCTGGACGCTTCACAAACGGTGAATATGACAGCAAAGATGACGATTATAACGAAGAAGCTAGCTATGGAAGCAAACACAGCTTGGAGAGTTGAATCCATTTCCCTGAATTTTCGATTAACACAAATTTATATATGGGTTATGCACAGAGGAAGATAATAATTGATAAAAGTGAATTTGGAGAGAAAAAGAGGAAGAATTGATATGGGGGGTGATGGAGGGGTTTGGTATAGTTGAGGGAGCTGAAAATGAGCCGCCATTAACGGTGGACTAGGTGGGGGTTTTTCATGGAAGAAGGGGTTTGGTCGTTTGGAGGGTGGGTGGACTGAGGTGGCTCGAGTCAACGGTTAAGGCTACAAGGACAATGATTGAGAAGAGAATTATTTTGGAAAATTTTTAAAAACCAGTGATGTCGTTATTAATTTGTTCTTGTATATAAGGCTAGCTAGCATTTGAGGTGTTCAAGAATTTGCCCACGCACGTACTTCCTCTGTTTTCAAATAATTGTTTGGTTTGATTTGGTTTGGTTTGATTTGATTGGGTATGCATATTAAAAAAAATTAATTAATTATTAAAGTAGAAAAAAAAAAAAAAAAAAAAGTGTTTTTTCTTAAATATGAAAGAAACAAAACAACTTATTCAAAATGAAATGCACAAAAACATGACAATTACTGTACTATTTATAAAATTAACAAATGAAGTAAATTTTTATATATAGGACTAATAATAATTGTGGTTTGTTGTCCTAAGATTTATTTATCTGAATTGAAGTAGTTGAGCCTAGTTGAATGTTTGCTTTGCTTTGCTTGTGGGTGACCTGACCTGACCCAGCTGCTCAAACTAAATGAATAATGTTTCGTTAGATGAAGTGTTAGAGAAAAATGAGTGTTTAGACGAATTGGGTTGAAAATAGAAAAAGATAGTGAAGAACAAGACGGATGAATTGAATTTTTTTAGAGAGGGGAGTGAATTGGTCAATGTTAGTATTGGCGTTCCAATTGTGGAGTGGGCATTTAGACCTACCTACATCTCACATGCCTTCTCCTTCCCCTCACCTAGCTTCATGTTAATTTAACAAAAAAATAATTTATACTATTAATTGATCTTAATTTAAATAAATATTTAACATAACATAATTTAAAGAATGAACAATTTATCTTAATTTGATTAAGAATATTAAATGATTATTTTAATCTAATTGAAGAATATTCAAAGTTTAGTGAAAATTATTGAATCTTCCTATATATTGAAAAATAATATGTCTAACCTAACCTAACCTAATAAAAAAATAAAAACATTTATCCAAATCTAATTAAGACAGACTATTAAATGCTTATCATAATCTAATTATCCTTGAGGTATTATATAATTACTCAAAATATCCATGAAAATTAGTACTACAACTCAACTCAATCTTCATCTCAATTACAAAAGTCGACTACATGCATGAATCATCTTCTGTCACTCAAGATCGTTCAAAGCAAAGTCATCATGTACACCGCATTCATTCATATATTTCTTTATTATGTACATCCATGTTAGTTTTGAGCTTCCCCTTCCCTACTTTTAATCTAGTTGATGTTGATACGCTCGCACTTCCCTACTTTTAATCTGGTTGAAGAAAGGTTGGGCAATGCTTTTTTTGGGGAGGGAGGGGGGGAATGAGATTCGTTGTTCTTTTGTTCTCGTTGTAAACTCAGGGGTCCCATTGTCAATTTTATTTCTAGATGGGATAAGTTGTAAATACTACAATGATATTTCTTTGGGATAAGTGCACCAGCGGTCCCCAAAGTTTGGCCTTGTACACGATCATTCCCCGATCTTAGCTTTTGCTCACCACTAACCGAAGTATGTCATTTTTTGCACAACGTTGGTCCCTGAGATGGACGGCATTAGGGTTAGGACCATTAAGTGAACATGTGCTCGCTCACGTGATTTTTTACGAGGGCAAAGAAGTCAAATCCATTTCCTTTCAAATGAGATTTTTTTTTTTTACTATGTTTGTGTCCATCTGAAAATTTTACCCCCTTGTCTTCCACAGATGTAGTGTAAACAAATCCCCCAAATCATCGGTCCTCAAAGCCAACACCTCTTCCGGCACCGCCCCGTTGAGGACCGAATTAAATCAAACAAGAACAAAATGCGGGGATAAAACAGGGCTTATTTGCAAAAAAATTGTATTTCAATATTGTGACAGAAAAACTACAGTTGCGTTTTAAAACACTGGAATTTCCAGATTTTTACCAAAACACAGGTTTTAAAACGCTGCTAGGAAAAAAAATGTGTGTTTTGAAGTGATATTTAAAACGCATTTATAAGAAAAAAGCTGCGTTTTAAAAACGCTGCACCAAATGAGCTTTTAGAAACTTATCATAAACCTTATTATTATGCCCTTTCTGTTCCAAACTGAGTTGCTATTTAAAATTTCTAATTCCATAATAAGTGTTTATTTTTTGTATAAATTTACTAAATTTTACATTACCATCATGTCTGGAATTCACTAGTAATCATAGCATTGATAAATATGTACTATTAGAGTAGTAGGTACTAGACATACGACTGTGGATTATTGGTGACAAGGGAGAAGAAGCGAAAAAACAGAAAAAAGAATAATGTGGAATGGTTGACGGGGCCAACGCGGAAAAGACCTCAAAAATCTAACCAGGATGGCGACTTTTCCGTCTAAATCGTGCCCAACACAACTCAAACTTGGACTTACTAAACTGTGTGAGCGAGGGTTGCTATTAACACTCTCAAAACCTCCAAATACACCCTTTCACTAAGAACATTTTCCTTTACTGTTTTTAATTCTTAAAAATCTAAGTACATCCCCATATTTGAACTTTTTCAATTCTACCCTTCCTAACATATTCTCTACAATCAATCTTTTTAAACACACACACACTGCAGCCCTCTCTCTCGTCTCTCTCTCTCACTCATTCACACACACAGCAACAATGGTCATTCATACTTTCTTTTTTTTTTTTTTTGCATTTTATATTTAAATAACACTTATTTTGCAATTTGTATGCTAAATTAATGTTAAAGTTTAGTTATATTTTAATTCTTTACAATTTTTATGTTCAAATTTCATGGTTTATAGTAAATGTACTTTGAAAAATTGAATTTTCTGGGTTATAGTTGTTCGATCCTTTGTTACCGAACACCCTAAATGATATCGGCAACCCCTACCAAATACCTTTAGTGGTGTTCGGCGACCCTTACCAAACACCATTAATTGCCCTCTACCGAACGCCATATATATTTTTTTTAACCTAAAAAATAAAGAATACATAAGGATATTAAAATTTAAATTTATAATGACATTTTCATAATATATAAAGGGGGTATACTTAGAGGTATTGGGTGTATTAATAGCAATACTCTTCGTGTAATCAACACACAGTAGTACAACCCCGCGTCAAATATGTTATCAGATTACATTTTGACCCAAGAGTTGGCTTTTTGGTACAATGCCACAATCAAATATTTTAATGCTTTACTCCATTGTCGTTTGTTTCATAACCCGCCAAGAAAATCTGGGCTCTGCACTCAAATTGGACATATATTTGTTGAAAAAGTTTACTCTCTCCTTTCCCAAAAAAAGTCTTGTATAACTTCACATATAGATTATAAAGAATTAAGGCTTAAATCGTAATTTGGTCACCCTACTTAAACAAAAAATTCGTTAAGCTTGCTCTACAATTTTTTTTCTCAATTTCATCACTATACTTGGCATGTTGAGTCAATAAACTCACCGCGCTTGACTTCCGTTAGTTTTGTTGGATGAAGGGCTGTAAAAAGATCAAAATGCCCTTTACCTTATAATATATTGATGGCTTAAATCGCTATTTAGTCACCCTACTTTGATAGAAAATGCATTAAGATTAATAGTATAAAATTTTGCGTATAAAATATTTAAAATAATCAAATCAGTAAAATAAATTATTTCAAATATAATAAAATAACATAATCATACTAATTCTTAAAAATATTAAACAGACATTAGGTTAACTTATCAGAATTCTTAATCAAAATTAATAAAAGATTATGTTGGTCTTTTCTAAAGCAATAAATTCTTTAGCTTGACTTTTTTTTTTATATAAAACTAATTATATTAAACAAATGCATTAAATTATTATGAGATAGTTATTATTGTAGAATAAAGTAAGCTTAAAATATTATTATAAATTATTCATAAGTAATTATCGATATTTAAATAAGAGTTAATGACACCACTAGAAAAAATACATTAAGTCAATCATGTGGTACATGCCATTTTTCAAGGGTATTCTGGAAAATTCCTAAGAAATTTAATTATAACAAATTTTTATCTTAATCTAATTAAAAGTATTAGTCATTTATCTCATTGTAGTTATAATATTAAATATTAATGTTAATTTAATTAGGATTAGTAATAGATTAAATATTAATGCTTTAGTAATGACATTTTCGGGTTTTTAGGATAATTAAATATTAATCTTTTTCCCTAGTTGCTCAATTTTTAGGTTTTTGTTTGTTCTTGGTTGCAATGAATTTTAATATTTTAGTAATGACATTTTTGGGTTTTTAAGATAATTTTAAACTTTTTATTCAAAAATCAGGATGGAGTGATGAACTTGATATTTATGTCTGAGTACAGTGATTAAATTGATAGTTATTAGTAAGGATATTTTCGAGATTTAAAAAAAATAGTAAGTTTTTCATCCAAAAATCTGGATGGAGTGATTAACGTGGGATTTATGCCAAATATAGTGATGAAATTGAAAAAAAAATTGTTGGATGAGCGTAATGAATTTTCTATCAAAGTAGGGTGACCGAATTGCGATTTAAGCCAAGAATTAACTACCTCTATTGTAAATATTAAGATTATTTATATTTTTCAAAGATGTCCATGTGAGAGTGAAACTCATCAATTAAAGTAGTAATCAAATTAAAGGTAAAATGGTAAAAACAACATTTGAGAAATAAAAATTTTTAAAAAGTTAAACACTTATTTCAGAACGGAACGACTAGAAAAGAAATGATGAATTTTTTTTTTAGGAACGGAGGGAGTACTCCTTATAAAATACATACTTTAAATTCTTTAGGATCTGCTCTCCGCAATTTAATAACTTTGTTACTGTGATTTTAAACTTTCTCTCTCTTCAGTTCCACCATCCTTCTCCATCTATGTATCTATCGCTCTCTTACTAGTAGGGCAGTAAGATAAGAAGTCGGCAGAGCTGTGAGGGGTTAATTAAGAGGGGAAGAACCGCTGTTCGGACCCTACCCATAGTCATAGTCATATAAGAAGTAGGGCGACAACTGCTGTTCGGAGAAGTAGTCCTATACTCACTGTCTTAATCCTGTAGTAAGGTGTAAAGCAAAGGGAACACATTCAAGCCCTCTCTTAGCCTAAATAGATATATTTATAGGATGAAGTTAACGTTCTTTATCTTCTATCGTTACCCAAAAAGAAAGAAAAAATTTACAAAACCAAAGTCACCAAAATCGCGAAGCCAAACACACCATGAAAGGCCTACTATGTGATGGAGTTGAGCAAAGGAGGAGGGAAGAATGAAACATTCAATCACCCATATCAAATGCAAAGAGCATCAAGTTCCGTTGTATGAAATTCTAAGTCAACTTGGGTTCTGTGACAAAATTCGTTTGGAAATATGACTGAGTAATGAAAAGAAAACATCTCAAATCTAAATTTAAATAGAACAAAGATAAACCTTAAGGGGTCGAACAATTAGCTGCATTCTCAGTGCTGCCTCCAGCTGCCTCTGAAGGGTTTGATTCGCCACTATCTCTGGGAGGAGGGCAGACAAAATTCTTCACGATGGAAAAGTGAAGGCCAAAATCTGCTTTCAATTTGGAGCAGCTGGCCTCTATCCACTTCTCTGCTAGACTGGTTGGTACACTGTCTTGGCTGTCCCTCTCGTGTTCTTCAATGGCAGGACGTATTTCATCATACAGAGAATCAAGCTTCAAGGTGGCCTCGCTTCTTATTTCCTACATAGTTGAAGGATACATATAATTATACTTACTAGTATATATCAAGAATTTAAAATTTGTTAACAAAGTAACTTCCATTCCCCTTGTGAAAAACAGGAAAAGGTACAAACTAGAGACTGCTAAGAGTATATTTAAGCTAATGATCCCTAGCCGGTTCATGTTTTCTTTCCCTAAGCATTCATCCCTTGACAAAAATTTGTGCCATCATGTTCTGTTCCCAGGAGTTCATAAACACTCTCAAACAATTAGTTCTTTGGAAAGAAAAAGACGAAGACGAGGGAAGTGCATCTAATTACAGCATCAAATATTACGGAAAAAAAATGATATCCTATTTTCCTCCATATAATATAAAATATATGTTCATCACTTTAATCTATACTACACCTTCCCTACAGTTTCCAAATACAAGCAAAGGACGTAACTCAAACTTCGATTTTTGTCTTTGCTCTCCCTCTTGTTTCCTGAGCTCCAAACTGACATACCGTTAACAAAAAGATGGATGAAAGACATCTAAAATGGATGCAGGACCAGAGCAACCAACCTTCTCGAAAGCTAAGGTTTGCTCTTGCAAAGAGCACAACTAATCCTTTTTAAGACCGGGATTTGTATCATGTATTCTTGTTCAAGCTCACAGTAGGCCGGACCTCGCGGACCTCCTGCAACCTTTGAGTAGGTCCTTCCAAGCTTATACCAAGTAGGACCTTCTCCAACCACTTCACAGAACTCACCTCTTCCCTAAAGGAGAATTAGCCAATGTTCCTACAGCATTCTCTCACGTCGAGGATACATAGCTTCCTTATTAATGACACTTGGGCACTACCCTGTGGGACCCTCTCCACTAACTGACTAACGCGTGGCACACCTCTGCCCAGCAGAATCAGCAATCAATGCATCTCTGCATTACGAATACCATCAATGATCTAAGTAGATCGAAACCGTTTCACCAATTCTTGGGGTCTCAATGAACATTAGAGGAGCACTGTAACAAAGCCGAGCGGAGTTGAGTGTTCGAGCTCGGCATGTTAACATTATAACTGAGCTCATCAACTTAGTTTTCTACTTCACAAATCGAGCTATACTTTCATGAAGCCAACCCTAACTCGAGCCTATGTGCAAGAATATTATACATGACAAAAGATATATTCTTTGTATTTAGTTTTCAATTATCAAGCTTGCTCGAGTTGAATCAAGCCGACCTTCGGTCACTCATTCGCCGAGCCAAAAAATAATTTTCAAACTTCGCTTATTTACTTCATAAGTCTACCTGAGTCGAAATTTAAACGAGCCAAGCTCAACTCAAATAGAATAAGCAACCTAAGAGGAGACAAAACGACTAGTGAATGTAATATTTTATCTTCAACAATCAAACATAAAAAAGAATTTGAAAAATTAGTAATAATAATAAATAAATAAAACTGAGAGGATCTAAGAACAACAAATGAAATGATAAAGAAACTAGACCGCAAAAATAGAGTCAGTTTAACCCCAAAAACTCTAGAGAAGTACTATTTGTACCTCATATTTCAAGATTTCTTCTCGTGCTTGCTTTGATGAAAATAGCTGAGCAACACGTTTTGCATTGACTTGCTTCCGGCCAGAATGCTTTACTTTTCTGTTATTATATTTTTTCTTTGAGCCAGTGCCTGAGCCTGACCCAATGTTGTAATCACGAGGCATACTGTTACCTAGGGTTTCAGATCCCATGGTATTTGTCTGTGGAAAGGCCTGTGGAGTTTCTTGTGAAGGAAACTCAGTCTCTTCACGCACTTCAGTTTTCACAGTGTTCACCACCTCACCTTCCACTGGACCTGGAAAATGTGACTCGGCACCAAGAGTCGTCAAATCCAACTGATGTTCAAATCTCAAACTACCATTCATTATCTCATAGTAATCCCCATTTCCATTTAGTACGGGCTCCTGTATAAAGGAGTTTACTTTGGGAAGCCTTGACAAAGGCTCATCCTCGGCAGAGTCATAAAGTGGGAACTCATCAACTGTATATCTGCATCAAAAGAGGAAAGTTGACATCCAAAAAATAATACAGAACCACATATGTATATGATTAATCAAGGAAAAATAGGAAATAGGATTGGAAGTAATTATTTTTAATACATAAAGGGAAAATAATGAAGCGAAACAGAGCCCAGAAACAAAGCAATATGTCGAGAAAGCTTTTCTGTGGTAGTAGAATATATGACATGATTAACTCTTTACAACATCCAGGTCCAACCTTACTTTTTAAATGTGACTGATTCAAGACAAGAAGAAACATCCACCATGCCTCAAATTAATTTCCAGAACCACACCAATTAAAAATTTAAAACTAGAAACAGACTTGTACACTGGAACTTAAACCTGGTGCAGCCAGTTTCTGACACAGCCAGATGATAGTTAACATCTAATCACATTGTAATCCTGAGATTTCTATGACAATGGAAGGAAAATGCTTCCAATCGCAGAACATTCCAAATGAAGTTTCTAGTCACATATTTAACCCAGAAGTTTCTTGTTGCATATCTGACCCCACGGTACATTACATGAGTATAACCAATAAGACAAACAAAAAACTTCAGAAACTGGAGAGATACCATGGTAAATCAAGGACACACACAAGAACATCTAAACAGTGTAATGAACCAATCTCACATCTGAGGTGTTTAAGTTTTCCTCTTCAGTATCGTTAAAGTTAATGGTATCTTAAGAGGCATTTCAAAAGGCTCTGGCCTTCCATATGAAAATCGTGCTTACCTGAGTTTGAGATGCAGCGGGAGAAAAGAGCATTATTTATTAGGGAGGGGTCCAACAGTTAACATGTCTTTGGGTTTTGTGAATAAGTTTTACTAGCTAATTGGTTATGCTTGGTTTGGGAAAATTTTGCACTAGCTAAGAGGGAACTTTAGGAAGTTAGGACCAGGTTTATTTGGGGATTATAAGACTGACGAGATTAGGTCAGTATCAGTTTTGGAGTTCTGTATTAAGATTTATCTCAAGGAGCCCAGCCGTTGACGGCCTTCTATTATTCCTTTACTAACGCTACTTGTTATTTGAATGATTAGTCCAGTTTTGATCTGTTGTTTCACTTCTATTGCTATGTCCTAATTTCTGTCTATTGGCTGCACCAATTTGTGCTCAGCATTTGTCCGATTTCTTGGGGTCGTCCACAATCATGTTTCAGCACTCCATATAGTCCAATGCAAGTTATGGGTTAAACCACAATCACTCGTATCCTTATTAATTATCAGCCTCTGGAAGATTGGAATATTACAGCAATGGCTGATCAGCAACAGATGAGTTAGCTATTATTTCAATTAGAAAAGTACGAACATATTAAATCGAAGAGAATAAAAAAGATGGGCAAGAGGTCATTATATTACAATATCACTATAGTTTCGAGCTAATATGAGACAGTTTTTGACACAAGGTCCTTCCATTACAAAAAATAACCCAATGCGGAACCACGTCAACGAACAAGTACTCCAAACCAATCATTGGAAGAGAGCATAAGCTTCTAGGAAAAAGTGACTGTAACTATTGAAAGAAAAGCATAGCACAAAGGGATCTCATTAACTGTATATCTGCATCGAAAGAGGCACGTTGACGTCCAAAAGTAAAGTAGAACTCCGTGTATATGATTCAAGCAATCAATAACAGGAAATAGGTGAAGAAGAAATCTTTTTTAAGACAAAGGGAATCAAACGAAAATAACACAGTAAAACAGAGCCCAGAAACAAAGCAAAATGTAGAGAAACCATTTTTGTGGTACAAAATATATGATACCATTAACTTTTTACAATATCCAGGTCCAAAACATACTAAGTTCTAAAATACAATTGGTTCAATACAAGAAGAAAACATCCACCATGCCTCAAATTAATTTCGAGAACCACATCCATTAAAATCAAAAACAGACTTGTACTCTGGAATCAAATCCTAGTGCAGCCAGTTTCGGTCAAAGCCAGAAGATTGTTAACATCTAATCATATCTATAGTGCAATTTCTATAAAAATGGAAGAAAAATGCTTCCAATTGCATAATGTTCCAAGTGAAGTTTCTTGTTGCAAATTTAGACCAAGGTACATAACAAGAGTAAACCAATAAGATTCATAAAATAACCCCAGAAACTGTAGAGATGCCATGGCAACTATCATAAACCATGCAGCAATTTTGTCCCAGTACAAGGACCACGCACCAGGAACATCTAAACAATTTTTTTTCTTTTTTCGTTTTTTTTTATGGAAAAAGAAGATTAGATTAATAGAAGAAAGCTCCATCAAAAAAAAAAAAAAAGAGCAAAACAAAGATAAGAAAAGAGAGCAGAAGAAAGAAAACACAATGAAGAAACCTATGCAGTCCAGTCCCACTGCAAATCAGAAATAGGAACTCCTTGAAAGGCACCCCTAGCCAACGCCCAAAGAGATTCCATAAACACCGCAGGGCCCCAAAGAGACCAAAATTGCTTTTGAGCTTGGAAAATTTTGGAATTCCACTTGGTCCAGATGCTCCCGAAAACGAGCAAAAACTTTGCACTGCACAACAAGCTAACATCGCTGTCCTTACCTAAGGGTCTGACTTAGCATCTACAGAAAGAAGAAACCGAAGCAGGCTAACCCACATTGTCTAGCCACCCCAAATAAATTATTCCATAGGAATCTTGCCCCACCACAATGTAGGAACAAGTGATCATGAGACTCCGAGGAACACTTACAATCATACACCAACTCGAAGAGATCTTGTAGGGTCAACAAACTTGCAAGACATCACAAGTACGAGCTTATAAAGCATTAAAGACCAAAAGAAGCTTTAACTTTCATTGGGACTCTCGCTTTCTGAAGAAAGAAGACAGAGGAAACTGAGGTGGCTTTGGAGTTCGAGTCAAATAAGATGCGAAGGAGTAAGAAGAGTATTGTCCTGACCCCTCCAACCCCCAAGTTTGAGCATCAGGAGTATTACTAAACTGCAGCTACAAGAGAACGCCAAGCTGAGCAAGAACCTCATTGGTCTTCCGATCATTAAGATTGCGAAAGAAATGGAAATTCCACTGCGACCACCATCCCCTACTCGGAGACGAGTAAGAGGGAGGAACAATGAATACCACTCGTGAATAAAAGGACTTTTATGCGTGACCAAACTTCCAATGCGTGCATCCCAACCATTGTGATGCATGCCGAACTTGCTCTTAATCACTTTATGCCAGATAACCTGCGGTTCAAAGGAAAACGCCTGATCCACTTACCCACAAGGGAGACAGTCTGCTGACCAGGTTTCCTAGCACCAACCCTCCCTCTTCCTTAGACTTGGACACTTTATCCCACGCCACCAGGTGATCTGTCCTACCCTCCTCAGCCCCTTCCCACACATTGTCCCTCATAATCCTCTAGATACTATATGCCACACTGACAGGGATCAGAGAGAGAGATAGAGAGAGAGAGAGAATATAGATGAATGCTTGAATTTGTTTTCGATCGAAACTCAGTCTTTGTCCCAATTTCTTGTTCACGATGAATCTTGTTTGGCTATTCTATCATGGGTTACACAGCAATCACTCATATCCTTATTAATTATCGCCTTCCATGTTAATTTCGGGTTTCCCCTAACTTAATCATTGCAAGTGATATGGAGATTACTCAAAATTGTCAGCATGGAAAATTACAGCAGCGATTGATCAGAAAAATTAGAGCGGTATCTATGGTAGAGTGACTAGTTCTGGGACAGGTTTCTAACATGCATAAGCATAGGTGGAAAGCCAACTTCGTCCATAAGATTTCAATATCACTAGAGTTTCCAACCTGATACGAGACGCTTTTGACACGGGGCCCATCCTAAAAGTAGCAGTGGTGAAACCAAATCTTGTAAATGAGTAACCCAAACCAATCGTTGGAAGACCATGAGCATCGAGGAAAAGGCAACTGTAACCATCTAAAGAAAAACTTAACAAAAAGGGATCTTCCAATACTGTTCAGGATATGGGTAGTGATAAATGACAATTGAACCATTCAAAGAATATATGCTTCTAAATAACAGTTGTTACAGATATTTAATATGTTCCAAACATTCCCATAACATGGATAATGGCAATAATATGAAGCACAGAACTTTGGAAAATGTAGAAGCGTAGACTTTGACCCACTTCTGTAGGGAACAAACTAAGGATGCATATTCAACATGCGTACATAGAGAATAATGGGAAAAGAAGGGAGGGGAGAACAACTCGTATTACCGGCAATTCACAAAGCCAGGCAGAAAGCCTCAAACACCAATTCCTTTACTGAGGGAATCATTTTTCTTTTTTTAGCAGTGTTCTAAAAATTTCCATGAAGGCGCCAGACCAACGCATAGCGCCTAGGGCCTAGGGGGTCTAGGCGGGGCCTAGAACTAAGGCATAATTACCCTGGTTTTCGAATTTTTTTCTTAATATAACCTAATTAAGAAGCATTAAACCTTAAATATACTAATAGTAAATATCACCAAATAATCTTCTAAAATTAATGATCACATAACAAGATTAAAACCAACAATTCAATACCATTCCAAAGTTCAAAACAACACAACAATAGTCAATAACTCAATATACTATAGGTCCATAACACATGCTACAGCAATAGTAAATATGATCAAATAATCTAAATTGATTTTCTTTATTTTATAGAGGCCCAAAACGCAAAGCTTAAAAAAATCAGTAGGCTGGGCGCTTAGGCGCCGATTTCCACCTGGGTGATTTGCTTGATCTCTCGGCGCGTGGGTGGCGCCTAGGCTCACCTAGCCCTATTTTTAGAACACTGTTTTTTAGTACGAAATGAATTTTATCAGAGATGAATGGAAATGCTTCAAAATAACAAAGCAGGAGGACAAGCTGCTACCAAAGTCAAAAATCAAAACAAAACACTGAGAAGGAAAAAAGATGAAAGAAAGTGGAAAAACAAACAAACAGAACATCTACTGAAGCCCTGCTCCCCCGTCCCTCCTAAATCCGTAAGTGGTACCCCTCTAAAAGCTCCCAAAGTCGAAAGCCCGTAAGGAAGTGAGGAACAGAACATCTACTTCAGAAGTGGAAAAGACTGCTTAATC
Source organism: Platycodon grandiflorus (assembly GCA_016624345.1). Taxonomy (NCBI): domain Eukaryota; kingdom Viridiplantae; phylum Streptophyta; class Magnoliopsida; order Asterales; family Campanulaceae; genus Platycodon; species Platycodon grandiflorus. The sequence continues at coordinate 16,445,071 of CM028364.1, forward strand.
CTAGAAATTTCTGGCATTCCTCTCTATCCATATGCACACTGAAGAATTCCAAACAGCCCACAACACCACAGACAATTTGGATATTTGCCTCTTCCAAAGCCCAAGTACAAAGTCTGGACAAATTCTTCGATCAAAGGCAGACTAACCGATTGCTCAGCCAAGATGCTAGGCAACTTCACTACAACCTCCAAACAACTGGACAGCTCAGGAAAAGATAGTGTGGAACTCATTGTGGCGACGACACATGATCACATGACTGGGAAGTTAGCCTAGTGAGGCCTATGCCTTTGTCGAAGGTCATGGGTAATTAACTGCTTAAGCACTAGATACCATGCAAAAGATGCCAACAGGGAGAAAGCAGGAAGACAAGATCCAATAAGACTCTTTGAAAAGGATTTTGATGAGGAACTACAGTTAGGATTGAATAACCACAGGCACAAATGCCTATCAAGACCATAAAAGACTATACGATGGGAGAAGATATAGTAAGACCAGTAACTCTGCTGGTTCTCTATCATTAAGATTCTTGAAGAGGTGCAGTTGAATAAACAAGAGCAAAGAGTACACAGAGGACCTGCCCCAATACAATGGTCTACCCAAAACTGCACTCGACCGCATTTCCAACATGAAATTGAATGTGAGGCCGCAAGAAAAGAAGACACAAGTGCATGAATTTCCATTGATTAGCATTATCCCAAACTTTTCCCTAAATCCAGAATTTGCTCCTGAAAACTCTGTGCTGTGCCACTGGGAACGTGGTTCTAAAGAAAAGCGCCAAAGCCACTTACAGCCAAGCAAATTGCTTTCAAAACCAGCTTTGCAAGACATACCCCCACCCAGCCCTCCTTCAGATGACACACCCTCTTCCAAGCTACAAGGCTGAGGATTATATACATCAGCTACCTCTTTTTGCAGCATATTACAAAACTACCGATATAACCTCAAAGACCTAAATCCCCAATAGTCTAGAATGAATCAGTTACTTCTTGAGTTAACTCTAAACAAAAATGTTTCAAAGACAACAGCCATATATCATCTTCCACTTCCCCAAATCAACTACTGTCTCGTGTTAATGTAATGAATTATCACAGCATAACTCCAGAAGAAAATAAACTTGATATATGCAATGAATCAAGTTCAAATGATACCTCAAGGTCTGGACAATCATTAGACAGTAAAATGATCAAAGCTCAAGTTTTATTTAGAAAATAGCAACAAATATATGTCTCTTACCTGTCATCGCCATCTTCCCATACATGGTTATGCTCCTGATGAAAATTGAACACATGGACGACAGAGTTATGAGAAAGGAACTCGTGGCCAAAACAAAATAATGTAAAACGTTTCAACTAATAGAGATATGAAAACGCAAAGGTGGAGGAAACAAATTGGCAAGAAACACCTGGTCCTTAAGCCAGGAAAGCCACATTAAGCACATCAAAAGAGAAGGAAAAAAAAAGGGCAAGTAGCTGATTACATGAAGTCCTAAACCCAATATTTTATGAACAAATATCACTTTGTCCTGGATTCACTTCCAACAGCTTAATTCAATTAAATTCACTTGAGGATTGATAATTTATAAAAACTTAACACGAATTTAATTTGGAAAGAACACCTACTTTTGCCCATTCCATGAACTCATCCATACAACAACCGCAAACTCCTTGTTTGCATCCATAATCACAGCATGTAATACAAAGGTGGAACAGCTAAGTGAGCAGAAAGAGTATGGTACCTCTCCCTTTTTCCTAGAGCATTATCATAGTTTGGGTTTTCTGCCATCATAACATTCATCCCTATCCAGAATATAACAAAAACCTACATAAACACTACAATGTGGAACAGCTAAGTGATAAAAGCAATATAGCAGGCAGTTCCCTCTTTTCTTTTTCTCGACAGAAGAATACAAGTTGTCCATACTGTAGATTTAAGTTAGCCAATTTAAGTATTTAACCACAAGCACTGAAGTATCAAGCAGAAGATAAGTGGGGATGATAAGATAATAGACGGCCAATCTAGTGTGGCAATAGCATTTATACTGTTATCACTATTTTGTGACTTGGTTCAATTTAAAAAAATCCATATTGAACTTTATATACATATATATATATATATACACACACACACACACACATATATATCGTGGCATCTTTCTCTGATTTAAAATTCAGAACTGCCTAGTAACTCAGGAATTACCTGGAAACCTTGAGATTTTGCGCCAAGAAATATAGAACAATTAGGCGCCCCACACAAACAACGGACATTAGCACCACCATACCATTCAAAATTATAGTCATATGCTAGCTCAGTTCCAACAGAAATATCTTGCTTTGTAAATATCCCGACCCTTGTTTCGCCCAAGACTGTCCACTTCCTTGTCTCACAATTTGGTTGACTGCCAACAACAGAGGAAACGTTGATCCAGCAGACAATAACCAGGATTATTAAGAAATAATTTCAGTAACTATTGGTTGATCTAACTCTTTAATCGGCAGATTTAAGTAACTTACCATGAGTGGTTTATAAATCTAGCAAGGCTTCCCTTTCTGGTAGCATCTATAAAATAATTTGCATTAAGAGAGATTATATATGCATCCCTTAAACCTGCACCAATAGTCACAGAAAAGGTCAGACTTAGTTTGATGAATGCTATGCTGCTTAGTCTTATAAACGACATTCTACCTTGAGATTCATAAGCTTGGGACCTTCGCTTTGCTTCTTCTGATGATATTACCTCCCCACAATATTCAATAACAAACTGTCCAGCCTGGTCATAGGAAAGACAGTATATGCTTACTCTCAAAGGATCAAAAGAGTCAGAGACCCTAATAAACATTAAAAAAAACGTAAAGGATACGTCAGAGATTTCTTTATTTCTTTAGATCACTCTCAGAAGGCATAGCTATAAATTATTAAAAATCAAATATATGGAAGTGCAAACTATAGAATGCTTTTCTTTGCTAGCATAAATAAAGTGCGCAGATAAATCAGCATCCTGCCCTAAACCAGGAAGTATCCAATGACATAAAAGGATGGCCGGCAGTGCACGAGGTATTGCAGAGCCTAGGAAGAGTATAATGTATGAAACCATGCAATTCATGGTTCTAACAAGTAACATCTAAGTCAAAATGGACCAACCTTGTTGCTGCACCAAGGCTCCTTATCCATTAACTAATCAAGTAAAATATAAGAATTAACACATCTGAAAGCTAATTACCGTAATTTTCTCATCTGCTAAAAGACCCCACCCACGGCCCTCAGTTTTGAACAACCTTGTCTTCGCATATTCAGATTTTTGAAACCTCTGCAAATGATGAACAGAGTCAATGACACGTTAAAACTAGATTCCTCTTATAATAACGAAGAGGAAATCCTAAAGGTTCCGTACAACATATACAAAATTGTTCTATACCTTGTACAGTGGCACATTGATTTGTGTGTGGGTGGTGTTGGGGGGGAGGGGGGGAGGACAGCAGAACCATTACAAACCATCTTTTCAGTAAATAATCCAGTAAACCATTTTACAGGCCTAGACTTCATGATGAAGTTCTATTACTTTTATATCAATAAAACAACTTAACATAGGTTCTTCAGATATTATTGAACATGAGAAAACTTGAATCCAGAAAAAGCATAACATACATATCTAAAGCAATTTTATACATCATGCAAGCGAGTCATATATAACCCTATGCAAAGCTAAATAACCTGCCTTTTCAGTGGCTGGTTGCTTTTAGCTTTTCTACTGTGTCACCTAAAAGATAAAAATGGCTAATTACTAGCTACAAATTAATTAATCCCAAGCTAAGTGATAATCTTTCCTTTCTGGGACGTCCTTGGGTGTTCCCTCTCAGATTAAACTTCTTTCACACATTCAAATATTAAAGAATAATCACAGCAATTTTTCCCCAAGCTACCATCTATCCAAAAATTAAGAACATTTATCCAGTAATTTGGGCTCTCTTTCGATATGTGCTTACTTACGCTTTTTCTATTAAACTTAATCTTCCTTCAAATGGCAAAGACTAACCATTGCTACTTTTCCTCCCTCTGTTCAAAAGTAAAAATTATTTAATCCAATATTAAGTAGGGAAAAATGGAAAATTAAGAGAGGTCGTCAATTCAAAGACATTGAAACTCTTGTCCTTAAGCTGTCTTGCGATACCCCAATCCCAGATTGGATAAATGTGAGAAAATGCATGTGTTCATATGCGACCACCTACAACCATTGGGCACCAACATGTTCACAGACTTTTGGGTGGTCCAATGATGAACCTTCAAAACCCAGGTGCTCTTTCAGCCAACCACTGGACAGACATTATTGCGGGCCCTCGAGCTCTTGTCACCACAGAAAGGTATCAAAGTGGGCCCACTCCAAATGTGGGAGCTAAGTGTTGTGTGGGATTAAGTGCTAAACCATGAAAAACGGGCTGGGAACCGCCTCTAGAACCTATACAAGCCACCTTGAGGGTCCTGCATGACCATGGTGATTAAATTTGGTGTCTCAACAGCCCTACGAGGGCATCATGGATATAAGTGAGGGAGACTGTTATACCCCACACCGACATCTTATAAATTTTGGAAAAGTATGTGCTTATATGTGACCACCTACTACAACTGGGCACCAATCTATCCATGGACTTCTCCGTGCACATCTCGAGGTTCTCTTTCGGCGAGTAGGTGAGTATACGGTACAGTTTCAGGTTCTCAGGCTCAGGTCGATAAATGTGTTCCCAGTCAAAGTGGATAGGGATGACACGAGAACAAAGCAGGCCACATCATTGACTAGTTTTCATAGAATTCTCTCAACACCCCAAAACTCTATGAAATTACAATTATTACGCGCTATGCAAGTCTCGTAAGCTAACAATAAACGAGTGTTGACAGCAAGGAAGCCAAGGGCTGAATCATTGGAGGAGCTTCTCACCTTTTGATGCCGCAGAAGGTATCTACACTTCAGCTTTAAACTAGTGATAGTTTAACAAAGAGTTAAGACTACTCCACACCCAGCACAAAAGGACAGAGAAGATGATAAAAGAATTTGAAAGAAGTGGGGAAAGTTGACCAGAAACATAGATACAACTACTAGAGAATTGTTCTTATATATGACCAAAGAGTTCTTTGCATCAGAACACTAAATATCAATGACACACCCAAAAGCTAGACGCTCCATACTGTCTACTAGGAAAAAAGGTTTTGGTGGACATAGGACCTGTATTTTTCTTTGCACCTACAAGACTTGAAATGTTACATTCTCATGCATCCATTATATCACTTCTTTCATCATTAAACATGTCACTTTTATCGGTTAAAGTTGCAGCATTACACCGAAATTATGGACTAAAATGCAAGGTTCCACCGCATGAGACACAACTCTAAAGCAACTTTGGTCCAATAAAACCTAACTCAATAAGTACAGATACATATAAACCACACTACTTAAACAGAGACGAGCATAGGCATGAAAACAGGTACCTAATTTACCTGATTCTTGCAATAGTCACCGCATGGACAATAGCCAGGAATGCACTCTGTGCTGGTCAGCACATTCAAGCACCTCTCCCCGCATGCACTGTCAGGATCATTGGCATCATATTTGCATTCACAGATGGGAATATCCTCTTCTTTGTGCTTTATGTGTCTAGGAACATAGCAACACAATGACACATCAATGTAAAAACAAGTCCATATATACCCCTTGACGATAGTGATATTTTCTATAGATTCTCAGCTCTCGTTGGACTGGCAACAACACAAACTCCATCCGTTTTTTGAGAATAGAGACATCTATATCACATAATACAAATAAGAACTTCAAAAGCTGAACAGCCACAAAAATTAACCAGAATGTAGTGTCAACTACATGAGCAGCTACATAGAAATATGCAAAGGCCTAAACAGACAAGGGAAATTATCATGTTGAATTGTGGCAACATCGTCCCATCAATTGTCTCAATGCTTTCAAGAAGCCAAAAGTTGCTAAAAATTATACATGTTGGGATATGGAGATACTATAACAATAGCAATGTAACTGTTTCTCTTAAACTGCGCCACATAGACTGTCGGTGGATGAGTGAACAGCACTGTGATCTCCAAGAGAATGGATCTTTGGAATTACAGGACACTCTGTAGAAACTAATATGGGAAGTACCGTAATCAAGCTAACCATGAAACATTCAAATTACAGAAAACACAAATAGAAGCCCTCAACTAAAGCTCAATCATTTTTACAGCAACAAATTACACACATTGTTCTAGAACATGTAATCTCTACAAATTTTTGGCATCTAAATTACTCTCCGCTTGATTGTGATATCTAAGAAAACAAGTAGACTTTTTCTTTAAATAACTTAACCTAGTATAGTTTGTGAAGATAACATAAGTAAGAGAATCGTCTATTTTGTTGCTTACTTCATTGAAGAAGTTCTGTTTGCCAGAAAGAATCATAAACGGGAAAATGAAACAGAAAAAAAAAAAAACAACTTACTTTCGTCCTGAAGAATCATTTTGATTAATTTGTATGAATGGAGCTACGCCTTCAGGTAACAGAACCTTCAACGCAGAATTCACTTTGTCACTTGAAGAAAATATTACATTTAACAATGTGAATAATATATGCATATTAGCTTATGTAGACATACAGCTACTCTTCATTGTCTAGATCTTGCATAATTAAAATAATGCACATGTTCTGAATGCATAGATTTTGTTTTACTGCATAAAAGGTTTTAACGAGAACGAAGTACGAGCAAGTCATACAGATGTGCTTTGTAAATACCAACGGGGTAATCTTATATAATTCAGCATACATGTACACCAATGTGATTTCTGAAGTTACAATAAATAGATGCTCTTATGATATATCCTATATGCGTGTACGCACTCTTCTAAAGATTACCAAGAGCTGATGCAAGAGATTACGAAGAGGGCCGAATCTAGGTTGCATCAAAAATAAGTTTCATGAGCAGAAAGAAAAAAAAAATATTGTAAATAACATCAGCCAAACAAATATAATTCTAGAACGTAAATTTGAAATAAAATCGATGTCCTTACATAATTGTAAGCTCTGTCAACTATCAAGAGCAGCCAAGGCTCAAGCCCCAATCTATAAAAACTTGAAAGACATTAATGTGCTTTACTCAATCAATGGCTCCAATAATAAGGATGCTAATTTTGCAAAATGTTTCGTTACGAAACTAATTTGTTGCCCCGGAGACCTCACACAATTACTGTGCTTTAGGAGTCTGGCTCTGACATACTTTACTGCATATCTAAGCCACGTTAATAATCAACTATGACAGCATCATAACCTCGATCGAGCATATTGATTGAAACCTCGAACTAAAGTTTACCCTTTAAATCAAAATACCAAATTCACAATATCTCAATCAAGGAAAAAGCCTCTTCTTTAAGTTTTAATGGTCAAATTCTATAATTCACTATCAACAACCGAACTTCATTTACCCAAAAGAACGGATGAACAGAGAATCAACTTTATCACCAATACGCACATTATCCTGTATGAGGCTATCAAACAGAGAAAAAATCAGATTTGGTAACTACAATCCCATTTTATACCGACTAAAATTGTAACACAATCCAAATAACATATCATAAAAAATTGCATATGCCAAATCCTAAAAACACTGTGGTAATCCATCACTAGGGTTAAGAAGTGAATGAAACACACTTGGATTGGACGAGCCTTTCTGCGACGAGTCTGATTTTGATTGGATGTCCTGCACGAGGACGATTTGTTTGATTTTCTATTCATTTCCTCTGCCTTTCACATTCAATGGATTCAAGGGCTCTAGATCAATGTCTATGGGCGTAAAATCTAGATCAGTCTAGAACTTAAATCTGAAATGGTTTTGCAGATAGATTTTCCTTTGAATGAAACATTGAAATGTACAGTAGTTTGAAAGCGAGGTCAAATTTGGGGACTCTTTTTGAAGCCAATGCGACAAGCAAACCACGTGTTAGTAAAATTACAATAACACCCTCCTTTGCCTTAAAGCTTGGAAAAATTATCATTTCTCTATAACACAAAAACTTCCAAAACTACTTTTAGTAGACTATCACACGCTTTTTCCTTTAGGGGGAACAATCACCTCTCTCAACAACATACACAGTCCTACAAAAATAATCTATTTTTTTCATCCTTTTCTTTGTGTGTCTGTGTGGGTGGGGGTGGGGGGGGAGAGAGAGAGAAGAGTTATGCATCCGCAACTGTTTGTCCATGTAAGAAAGAATGTGAATGATGGTAGTGTTATGTGGAAGAAAAGATTTCCAATCATGCACTCACACGAAGACAATAGGGGTGACTGTTCCCCATAACCAAGAAATGCAGAACTATGATGGAATTCTTAAAGTAATTTTCGACCTAAAATCAGGTAAAAGTAGTAACATGAATACCACAATTATGAGCATTTGAAAACAAGAAAGGAAAGTGTTAAGTATGGTACTAGCAAAATGTGAGGTCATTGTCACATTGAATTCAAAAAGAGTCTTCAAATTATTAAACACCGTTCAAATTGTAGGCACTTCAAAGATTAAATCATTTCTAAGGAAAACTCTAAATTGGACATTTCCATTTCAAGTACTAGACGTATCTAGATTTGTACGTCCACCTCCAAAAATCTAAAGCCCGATTGATTTTAACTTAGGAAAAACGTGAAGACAGAAGAAGAATAAAAAATCGAACAAATCGTTGTCCTACAGAAAATAAAGTCAAAATCAAGCTAGTCTATGCTTCACTAATTCATTTGTGCCTACAATAAATTTATTAGCAGTTTTTTTTATAAGTAATAGATATATATAAATTTATTAGCAAATTGTAGAGTCCATTGAATTATGTACATTGGTCCCCATCATCTAACTTTTGACTGGCATGTTGCACCTTAGATAGAATTACGTCCAAGTGTCCAACCAACAGTGATGGTATAAGCATTGAAGTTTTGCCCTTAATTACCTCATATCTCTTGATATGACAATCTAGATAGAACTTTATTTAGAAAGACCATGTGCTTTTGATGATTAGCTGATCTTCATGTTCATCCTTCCTATTTAATATGTAATTACCTTACAGGTAGTCTACAAATTTGGACGAACAAAATAAAGGTTAAAAGGTTGACATATCCCTAAAAGGAACCTTTTTTGCTCCTATTGGATAAGTTGTGATTCTAATTGGAAAATAAAGCTCGAGCATGAGGTTCCAGTATAGGATATTCCACGGTCAGATGATGTTTCATAAAGTTGCACATGTCGTGATGTGGAATGTAATCTGATTTAATAGATATATTCTAGGTGCCACTTCTTAATGAGGGAACCCGCTTCCTAATCAATCACATTAACAGTCACATCCACAAGCAAAATTACGTAAACATTGTGTTACCCTAGCATGACCCGATAAAGATTTCATGCTATGTACTTTATTTATTTATTATGTGTTGTAGTGTGTAAGTTCTCATGCAACGTTTTTTCTTTTATGGTTGCCCGACTTCATGATGCTTGATCAATGTCTCCAGGGCGACAACTAAGCATCATGTTTCAATCAAGATTCACTAAAAGAATTAACAAATTTATTATTAGATGGCATATAAGAAGCACCTTATGAGCTCCTGCCAAGCATCCTACACACTCGTGTATATGCATGCGCGATGCTCATGATTAATCCTCGCAATCTGAGAGGTTTGCTGAAGAGAAAAGGGAGTGGTGAGAAAAAGTAGGAATCTATACAAATTACACTCCTTGACCTACAACCAACTTGCAACTTCGCGACACTCGTTTTAAAATATAAATATGAAAAAATACCAAGGATATTTCACGGGGAAATAAATATTGAGACCAAGAGAAGAGTCTCTCTTCCTCTTTATAATAGTAATGGAATAATCGCTCCCAACTCAACCACAATTGCTTAGTAAGAGCTTGGGTACATAAGAGCTGAAAACGACTCTAAAATGCCTCGTGGACCAAACAACATACCAAGTGGTGAAAGAAAAAGTCAATAATCTTGAACATGGCAAATCTGAATCTAGTTTTCTTTTAAGGGATGATAAATCACTTTCTTGACCTTGTTGGTAGCCTTGTTCTACATGTTAAGTTTGTGTACCATGCCATGGACAGCTTTGGGTTATTGGTAAGAACCTTCTAACTCTAGCAAAGCGAAACCTATATGCATACTAGTTGCTTTGACAATCAAATACGATTCCCGATGCCAAAATACTGTATCAATCAAAAGAAAACATCAGAAAGAACACACGAGCGTACGCACACACACCAAACTCATAATGTGGCTAGCAAATAGATATGGTAGGAAAATAGAAGGGGAAAAAAGTTGAAAAGTTACAAATATAATGAGCATGCCGCTGCAAGTAACTTTTGTAATTATTCATGTGGACTAGAATCAAAGTTAATTGGTGCAGCACTTGGAACCCATTGAGTGACGGGAATATCAAGCACGGAAATAGAGTTTTCTAATGAATGTCTCTGGTTCCAATCTATCAGCCACTCCATGTACCCAAAAATGCAAGAGCAATTCATATACATTTCCCACAAAAATCATAACCACGCAGAAATCCAAAAAGAATTACAAACAAGAAACCTCTCTAAATAAAAATCAACCATGCCAAGGAGAGCAAGCCAAGACCAATGCCATTTGTGTAGTAGACTTTAAAAAAGGAATCGCTCAAATGGCTGTTACAAAGGATTGGCAAAAACATAACCGAGTGATTCTTTCGCAATCGCTAGGTTGAACCTGTTCATTCTTCATTGAGGTATAAATTCAAACACTCGGTGTACACATGTAAATTCCAGCAAAATACGAAGTAATAACAGCAATAGCAGAAGTATGAAAGCGGGTTCTCCCTAGGAAATTACAAATTCAGGGTGCTTTACCACGTCCGGAACTAGCAATGCGTTGGGCGTAGAGTTGGCGGCAGCCATTGATTCTTCTCCGTACATCACGAATTCGATTGAGCTTGTAGACTGTAAATTCACGCAGCACGATTGAGGATAGATAACAGTGGTTTTGGGTAGCTTGATTTTCACTTTGTCGAAAGAGAAAGACTCAAGAGTGGTGGGTTTGTTTAGAATGAGGAAAGCGAGTGAAAAAAATTGAATGAATCAGGTGAGTGAATTTGGCAGGATTTGGGGTTGTCACGTTAAAAGTTCGGACCTTTTTGGTGGAATGCGGTTTGGATAGAGTCGGGTCTCTGTCAACTGTGTGTCAGCATCCTCCTCTATAAACTATTTGTCAGCAACTCTGTCTGCGCGTTTGTATTGCATGAATAGAATGAGAATGGATGATTCCCATCCGGCTATCTTCCGTATCACGCCAAACAGGGTTGGGTCGGGATGCAGTGATCGGAATTACAAAAAATACTACTCCACCGTCCCTAAATTATTGTCACTCCTTTCCTTTTTCGTCCGTTCCAAAATAATTGTCTTGTTTGAAACTTTCATTTTTTGAACATTACTTTTACTATTTTACTCTTACTTTTTTTTCCTACTTTAATTATGGGCCATATACACATGGGCATTAAAAGAAACAACACACTTTTTCAATACTATTCCAATATTAATAATCAAGTCAATTGAGTTTTCTTAATTCGTGTGCCGGATCAACCCAGACAATAATTTAGGGACAGAGGGAGTACTAATACAGTCTTTTTTAAAGTTTTTATTGTTAAAAAAAAAAAGTACTCATCTGTTTCCACTATAAATAAATTTATGTAAATTATTGCTAAAACTTTAATTAAATTTACTTAAAAATTCTTTGGTCGAAACAGATGGAGATGGAGTATCTCTATTTTATTTTCTTATTTAGAAAGTTTTTCAAATCTAAATGAATACTCTTATTTATTATTAAAAAAAATAAACTTATTGATTTGACATCACCAAAAGATAATTTATAGATATAAAGTTTATAAAAAACACTTATTTTCGTACTAAAAATATTGATTCTTTCAATTTCTTTAATACACCTTTAAATGCTTATCACATTTTCAATATACGTTTCAATCATCTAAAATACGTAAAGGAATCTAGTAATAGATATAGGGTAATGTCATGTTTACATAATTCATCCACAAATTTTATTTATATCACGCATTAATATTGTATCAGCATATAATATTTTAAAGCATAATATAAATACATTGTGTTGAGTGCATATTGAGTATTATTTTGAGTGCTTGTTTTGGTTTGCAAAATAAAATTCCATTTTATATGGAGTATTATTTTTGAGTTGTTAAATAAAACTTATACTCCCTCCGAACCTAAATTATTGTCTTGCTTTCTTTTTTTTGTCCGTCACTAAATAATTATCTTGTTTGAAACTTTCTTTTTTAATACATCACTTTTACTAATTTAATCTTACTTTTTCTCCCTACTTTAATTATAGGTCATATGCACATGAGCATTAAAAGAAACTATATACTGTACTAATATTAATAATTAGGTCAATTATTTTTTTTAATATGTGTATCAGGTCAAACAAAATAATAATTTAGGGACAGAGGAAGTAATAAATATGAAAGGAAATTGCCAGTTATGCGTACTAACCAAGGATTTGTGGTTGTTTGGACTTTGGAGTCTCATTCCCAAAGGCCTCATTAGATAGACAAAGTGAAGGATGGAATGGGAATCCCAATATTTAAAAAGGGTAAATTACACATAATCCCCCTCAACTATAGGTCAGGTTTGATTTACCCTCCTCAACTACCAATTAAAGCAGTGTGACCCTCTACTATAACATTTTTTAAATTGCACCTTTTATTTAGACATCGCGGTTTGAATTCACAAAATTTGTCCACCAAAGACTCACGTCACCTTCTGTGCGTATGAATTTTACCATAATATTCAAAATAAAGATAAGAAATTATTTTAATGATCATCTTTATGTACAAAGAGGGTCTTAGAACAACAAGGGTAATATAGTCAATTGAAACACCAAAAGGGCATTATGGTTAAAAAGAATGCCTAAAGATGGTCACATGAGCCCTACGTGTGCATTTTACGTCAACTCAAATGACAGTACCTAAACAGAAGCTACGATTAAAATTTTATAGTTGAGGGGACATATTGCTTCAATTGATAGTTGAGGGTAATTCAAATTCAGTCCATAATTGAGGGGGGCATATTGTTTCAATTGGTCCGTTGCAAGTTTTTGTTTAATTCTTTTAGTTAATCAATAATTATGACATTATTATTTACTGTTGCAGAAAGATCAATATTTTGATAAAAATTATTTTTGAGGGTTAATATATCTACTCTTTAGTTGACATGTGAACAAACAAACTAAATTAAGTAAAAAAAAAAATATTCCCCCTATTTCAGGCAAAGAGTCCACTATATTATTTTGTGATGTTTCGCCTGAAAAAGTCTACTTTCAAAAAATTATACTTACAATTTTCATAATCTTTCATCCTTACCCTCCACTTGTGTTGTAATCATCTTGGTTATGCTTATGAATTTTTGTAATTATAATCAAATCCAATGACATTAATATACCTCTTAATAATTAAATTTTTTAAGCGTAAACGGAGGGAGCATATACTAATAAAAACGTGTAAGAAACTAATTTAACTTTAGCCCCCTTATCTTAACTTTTCATCCAATCTCTTAATAAGTAAGGTGATAAATTATACTCCTATATATTCTCAATAAACAAAAACGAAGGATATGTTTGGTGCTACTTTCATTTGTAAAGAGTACATTTAATAGATGGACTTTACACGATGTTTATTTATTTATTTATTTTACTACGTCTACCAAGTAATGGGAGTTTGTGAAACTAAGTGTAAATCTAAACTAAGAAGATATAGAAATAATAGTCATTTCGTCAAGGAGGAGGGACTGCGTTTAACGCTTATGAAAAAATATAGTTATTATATATACGGCTCATTAATTATCTCTCTATATATAATTATAAATTAGGGCCTAAAATTAGGAATGGCCTAAGACAATTGCCTTAATCTTCTTAGAGCTAGAGTTGCCCCAGTTTTCAATCCTTGAAATGGCGATAAGATAGTCATTATAAAAAAATGAGATTTCTCACTAACAATTGCGTCTTCCTAGTGTAAGTGGAGCATGATTGGAAGTCCACGCATAATCTACATTTATTATGAGAACCTACTTGTTAAGATTTTAATTTTTAATGATTATTTATGGTTCAATTTTGGGCTAAAACCGCCAACTGGATGGTCTCTATTCAAGGCCAATCCCCTTGGATTTTCCTTTCGTTTTGTCTCTTTGTTCTCAGTCTTGGTATGCGTTAGATTCGGGCGAAAAGCGAGCCTGTCCCTTCTATATAATTTTCAACCAGTTTAAGACTCAGTATTTGTTTTAAATCGGAAAAAGGTATTTTTTTTGCAAAATTTCGTCTATGTCCTTAAAAATACAGAACAATACGCTATGCATCGCAAAATAAAATTAATGTATCGTAATTCAAATTTTATGCATCGCGATGCATAAAAATATACTAAAACGTACTATTTTATTGCATCGCGATGCACAACTTTTATTTCCGATGTATCACGATTGCCTTAAGAGTTCAAAATGGGCATCACGCCCATAATTTTGGGCTTCACGCCCGTTCCAAAATCAATGCATCGCAAAACAAAATTGACACGATGCACAAAATTGTACTGTTTTTATAGCATCGTGATGCACAACATTACACTTGCGATGCATCAAAAGTGTGCATCGCGATGCACAAAATTGTACTAAAAAAATGTGCAAAGCGATGCACAAAATTGTACTGATTTTAAAAATCGCCCCATTTTAAGGCTTAATGAAATAGGATTGTCTCAGGAAGGACGACGATCAATTACTTAATAAGGATCCGTCATTCAAGTCATAAGAAGGTTGTCAACTAAGTTCTTTCATACCAGTCACTCAACCTCTGAATTCCTTTTTTGAATTGTATGCACATAAACTAAAGTTAATCTTCGCCCCCTGTTTGCTATGCTGATTCTACCTTTTAGTAAGACTATGTAAGGGCTAGCTTACCAAAGCATCCCGGTACCAGTCACGACTCTTCTTCAAATGAAAAAGAAGGAGGACCAGCAAACTGAGAGTTAGCAGTCATAGCAAGCAAATTCTGATCTACTGTGAAGAAAGACTCTTCCTAATCCCCAGTCTAATTCCCAAGTTCTCAAGCAGTCTACTTCTAGAATTCCCCCTTTTAGTTCGATTTAATAGCTTCTTAACGCAACAATCAAGGCCTTTAGCTGGGCGGTCACAGATCTAACAAAGAGAGCACTTCTCAGAAATAGGGCGAATAAGGATTAAAATGTGTTTTAGGTTGTTACGAGGACAGTTTTGGAACAACTGACCAATTTATCAACCAATATGGACTTTACTGGTTGAAAACAAATATTGGGGTCTAAAGCGGTTGAGAATCTAAGGAATGATATTGGCCAGCAATTATTCCTTAGAGTTTTTTGCAATCATGACAACCCATTTGCATTGGCAATGGGAATCCTAGTTTCTGGTTCTCAAGCTTCTTACATATGTGTAAGTAGAGTGATTGAATCCTAGTTTCTGGTTCTCAAGCTTCTTACATATGTGCAAGTAGAGTGATTTGTCGCCTTCGGTGAAAAAATCAAGCATGATAACAACACTGGTTCCTCTATTGTGCAATTATCCCCTATCTTCAATCTGGTCTACCATGTCTTTCACTACTACTTAAATGGAAGGATTAATAGTAGGGAATGAACTGGGTTAACCCGAATTTGATTGTGTGTGAGGGAAAGAGAGAGAAATGGGGGAGGCGAAGGAGGTGTGCGGTAGTAGATGGTAGATGATGAAAGGGGGTTGCAATGGAGGTGATAGTAGGTCATCGCCATCTACCTATCTTAGTCGTTAAGGTTAGGGTGCATGTCTGAGAAGTGATGCTACGAGGAAATATCTTGAACAAAAATGAATATATATATATATATATATATATATATATATTACTCGTTTTGTTTCGGACTAAATTTTGATTTGGTTCCTAAACTTTTTTACTAAAACTGAAATCGAATGTTTGTTTTGTAAAATCATGACAAACATTGTGCACTGAGCCGATGTGACAATTTGTTTTGGCACATATTTTTGAGTATTCAAGTTATTTTGCTCACCTCTAGTAATTTTGTTTCCTCATGTACAATGATTTGAAAGCAACCCTTTAGGCTTGTTTGGTAGATAAAATAGATACGCACGAATGCGTTTCCAATATATGGGTATTTGAAAGCTAAGAATGGTAGGAGTTCAAAGTTCTCATTTTTATGTTAGGCCCTTGCTTGCGTTTAAGTCGATGAATGGGCATTTAATTATGTTTCTGTGTTTGGCTTACATGCAACATGACGAGGAAAAAAAGGAAAAAAAAAAAAAAGTTTAAAGGTCTTCGAGATAAAGATCGAAATCACCCCATAGTTTTGTTGTCAACTGCAATAACATCAAGGATATTCTTGAACCAATAAATTAGATACAATCTTCTAGGATCAAGAGATTTTCCATTAGAGTGGCGCTATTGCCTATTAGCACCACATTTTCCTATTAATACACAATTTCTCTTAATACACCCCCTTCACTAATTTTACACCAACCTAATTTCTAAATACACCACCCAACATTTTTTATTTTACCCCTTCCCAAATAATTCATTTTTCTAAACCTAACCCACCACCCCCCCACACACACACACCACACACATACAAAGCCCTTCCCTTCCCTTCCCTTCCCTCCCTCCCTTCCTTCTTCTTCTGCCCTTCCCCTTCCCCCTCCTCCTCCTCCTCCTCCCCAGCCTCCCTTCCCTTCCCCTTCCTTCCTTCCTTCCCAGCCTCTCCACTCTCTCCTCATTCCCTTTTTTTTTCACTCTAAACCTAACCCCCCTACACACACGACATGGCTGAACCCCCCCCCCTTATCTCCCTCATTCTCCCACCTTCCCTTTTTTTTTTTCTCCACCCTCCTCTTTGAAGCCCTTGAAAAAAAAAATTTGGTCGGCGATTTTTTGTTCGAGATAGAGCTACCTAACAATCGGGGGTTGTTCGGTTGGCCCTTACCGAACATCACTGTGATGTTCAGTTAGGGTCAACTGAACAACCTCCGATTGTTCGGTAACTCAGTCCCAAATAAAAAATTGCCGGCCGAAATTTTTCAAGGGGTGGGTAGAGGGAAAGAAGGAGAGAAGGGAGAGGGGAGGGGAAGAAGGAAGAAAGGGAAAAAAATTTGGGGGGGAGAGAACGGATCAGTTTGAAAGAAGGAAATGGGGAGCTAGGTTTAATAGGTTGCCGGAAGGGGGTTGCCAGGAGGGGGTTTACTGGAGAGAGAAGGGGGGGAGGAGTGGGGAAGAAGAAGAAGAAAGGAAAAAAAAAAGAGTAAATGGTGTATTTAGAGGTTTAGTAGGTGTCGGAATATAAGGGTAGGTGTATTTAGTAATAAAAGGGTATTTATGTCTAACAAAATAATGATATTTTTGTAATTTATTTTAGAGGTGTATTAATAGGAAATGGTAATGCTAATAGTGACACTCTTTCCATTATTAATAATTGAGGAAACAATGGTAAAAACGATAGATACAAAGTATTAAATAGATCAACAACCACAAGCAAAAATGTATAACGTGATTCACCCAATAATTTCTTAGGCTACAGTTACCTTTAAGCAATCGACAATAGTCTTTTGCATCATTTTTCTCATCTCTTTCCACTATAATATAGATAGAGATAATATACAATATAGAGAGAGACTTGATTTCCCTCTAAAGTTATAGGACTATCTCCAAAAACACTCTCATGAATCAAAGAAACACTCTATTAAAGCCTCGCCAAAAACAACACCAAACATAAGAGTTATGATCATGTCGCGCCTCCCCGAGACTATTCCTCCATAGTACCTTGCCTTGGGGACTCGCATAGTTGAACCAAGTTATATTGGAGGCACACAACTAACCTCTACATGCCAAATAATCCATGCTACTAATTCATTATATATTTTTATCATAATCACAGATGGGTATC
Source organism: Platycodon grandiflorus (assembly GCA_016624345.1). NCBI lineage: Eukaryota > Viridiplantae > Streptophyta > Magnoliopsida > Asterales > Campanulaceae > Platycodon > Platycodon grandiflorus. The sequence goes on from CM028364.1 coordinate 16,463,079, forward strand.
TCCTTGTGTAGAACTCTCAAACAAGATAAAAAATCGAGACAAATCACAACACAAATCCCCATATTCGAAAGGGTAAGTTTGGTATTTATCTCCTATTAAGCTTTTATAAGTTATGTACGGTTTAGAAGTTGATTAGGCATATATAAGATAGTTACCCATTGAGATCTATTAGATGGCATAAATATAAAACACACTAATATTGCAATTAATGTTCTGCTCCCTCCGTTCCATCCAAAGAGTCCACGTTTGAAAAATCTAATTAATAAAAGGGAATCAAGATGATTACAACAACACAAGTAGAGGGTAAAGATGAAATATTATAAAAATGTTAAGCATAATTTTTTAAAAATAGACTCTTTAAGTGAAACATCTCGAAATAAAATAGTGGACTTTAGCTTGGAACGGAGGGAGTATTAGATAGCACATGTAATAACATATGTAAAACACACTAATATATATTAAAGGTTATTAGATGGCAATGGCATATGTAAACTCCAATAGGACTTACTTAGTTTCTTACTAACTTCCAAAATAGCAAGGCGTTATCACTATTTAAAGTGTGATTTTTTTCTTTCTGTTTTTGGGGTGGGGATGAGGGGGGGGGGGGGAATCTGCTTAGATTCATTGTAATTTGAGAAATATTAAAATATATACCAATAAAGATTAACCCTGGGTAAACAATTGACACTAACGATTGTTGAAACTTGAATTATAATCAGTCTTATGATAAGAAACTTTATTCCTTGTTAACTAAATTATTATGACATTTCAAAGAAATACTTCCTCCATTCTAGGCAAAGAGTTCAATATACTATTTTAGAATATTTCACTTAAATAGTCCATTTTCAAAAAGTTATGTTTATATTTTTTCATATTTACCCTCCACTTGGGTTGTAATCATCTTGGTTGTACTTAAGTATTTTTGTAATTATAACCAACTCCAATATTAATTATATATCTTTGAATAATTAGATTTTTCAAACGTGAACTCTTTGGGTGGAACGGAGGAAGTAAGACATTATTACTTTTTCAGAAACATTGTCAAATTTGGAAGGTTATTATTATTTTGACCCATGCAACTGAAAGTTCAAATTTAATCATAAAAATTTATATAATTAGTCGCCACAAGCAATGTGAGTTTTTTTTTTTCTAAGTTATGCAATTTAGTTTGTATAATTTTTATTTTCGTAGTTAAATTTTAATCTCCTTTTCATTTGTTGTACTTTATTATATTTTTTCTCTCTACATTAATTTTTCTATTTTTTTTCTCTCAACCTATCCATTTATTTTCTCCCATTAAAGAAATAATATATTAATATCTTCTGTCTCTCTCTCTCTCTACCCATTACGTTTTGTTTTTCTTCACAATCATGCATCTCAATTGTGTTGTGTGACATATATACTTTAGAGTAAAACTCTTGATTACTATAACTGCCATGACCAATTGAACATTAATTGTGCTTAATAAGTTATCATGGCAAATGATGATGCATATATAGATAGTTTTAATAGTCTTATTTTCTTGCGCTAGCTAATATTTCCTTTTATATTCTTTTTGTAAACTGTTAGATTCTTATTTTCTACAGTACTATATATAGAACTTTTATTATGGTTACCCCTATTATCATTAGTAAAATTTCAGGAAGTCATCCCGCTTCTTTCTATCATGAACCTAATATCAATCTCTCTACCACGTCACGTCTGTAGTGGTTTTAACCACCAATACGTACAGGAACAGATGCTCAAATAAATATAATGGATATATAATAGAGACCCTAATACAACAGATCTAAGGGGGAACCTCACTGAGACGCTCAACAACGTAATACAAAATTAAAAGGGGGAGGGGGTAACAGAGTTATCTACTCTAGGGGATGATTCACAGCCGTAGTATCAGATCTGTAACATAAAGGTAGAGTTAGTTTGGAAATCAACAGTGTAAGAGATATAGGAGATTAGTAAAGAAAAAAGGAAACACAGCGAGTCTTAAGTGCTATGACGCCGGTGATACTTCACCGACTCGCCGTCAACGGTGATGACACCTCGGCTATGCACTTCTTAGGCTCAGTTGCCCTTTCTCAACCAAGTCCATTTATGAGTCCCACAGTCCCTACCACCACGCACCCACTCCGGCAGAAAACACCACCCAAGAACACCCTCAAAACACCCCACTACCGGTGGCCCACCACAACGGCGACAACCAGGGTACCTCAACTCTAAATCTCTCTAACACAAGCCCTAGCTAGATAACCCGTAACCCGAGAACCCACCGGGGTACTAGTGAACCACTCACCGTCACTCACTTTAAACTCACACAGAGAAGAGAAGAAGGTAGAGAACACTCAGCTTGGGTAGTAATGGTAGAGAGAGAGAGAGAGAGAATCCGGTGACCTAACAAATCTAACCTAGATTATGTGTATCGTCACTGGCCCTTATGTCACACCCCAAGAACGAGGGGACAGCTTGCATTTATATGGCGGTTGGGAGGGTTAATGAAAGGTCAGAGAGGGAGCGTATAGAGGAAGCCTCCAGAGACTCCTTCCGTGTTGCGGCAACAGATGGGCAGGCTGCCAGGGTAATGGGCTAAGGGGTTTGGGCCGTTTAAAGAGGACAGCCACAAGGAGCGCTTGGGCTGAGCTTGGGCCTAAAAATATAACATTCTCCACCTTGGACCAAGTGCAGGTAGGGGACATAGGGAACTCATACGGACTTTTATAAAACAGGGTTCATCATTGCCTATCCTTCACTTGGACCAACACACAACTAGACCAAGCAAAGGAAGAAATTGACTTGTATTAACACACAAAGCAAGAACAAGACAGTCACCTTGGCAGCCACTAAGAAAGCCAAAGATTTTAAGAGGGGTAACAAAACAGAACAAAAGTTCAATCACCGGTATCCAGTTTCAAAATTTTCAAACACGACAGAAAATTTTTCACAGGTAGGCACTTGGTGCCCATATCAGCAGGATTAAATTTGGTATCAACTTTTTCAAGGTAGACAATGCATTTGGCGACGACGTCGCGAATAAAATGAAATCTAACGTCGATATGCTTTGTCCTATCGTGAAAAACTGGGTTTTTACAAAGTTGGATACCAGATTGACTGTCAGAAAACACAATTACTTTTTCTTTTAGAAAGCCAATTTCAGAAATTAATCCTTTAAGCCATATGGCTTCTTTGATTGTTTCAGTTATGGCCACATATTCAGCCTCAGTTGTGGACAGGGCCATAATAGGCTGCAGTTGCGATTTCCAGCTAATGCATGACTCACAAAGAGTGAAGACATGGGAGGTTGTGGACTTCCTATGGTCTCTATCATTAGCGTAATTGGAGTCAACAAATCCTACAAGCTTAATTCCTTTTTCTGATTTTGAAAATTTGATGCCATAATTCCTAGAGTGCTTTAGGTACCTCAATAACCATTTCAAGGCTTGCCAATGGGGCAGGCCTGGGTTTGACATATATCGGCTTAGGCAACTAAGGGCGTAAGCAATGTCGGGCCGGGTACTAACCATCAAATACATGACGGAACCTATGGCATTGGAATACGAGATTTTCTTCATTTGTTCAGTTTCTAATTCGTTCTTAGGGCACTGGTCACTGCTGAGAACGAAATGGGCAGCAAGAGGGACATCAACAGATTTCGCATCTTTCATGGAAAATTTACTCAAAATTTTATCCACATATGAAATCTGATTAAGACAAACTACCGACGACTTCCGGTCTCTAATTATGTTCATGCCAAGAATTTTATTAGCATCTCCTAAATATTTCATGTCAAATTTCGCACTTACGCGTTTTTTAACAAATTCAATGGATTTAGAGCATGGGCTAATAAGTAACATATCATCCACATATATGAGCAAGAAAACAGGCACATCATTTTCATTCTTGAAATATAAGCAATGATCATAAGCACTTTGAGTAAATTTCAAGTCAAGCATGCATTGATCAAATTTAATATTCCATATGCGCGGTGACTGTTTTAACCCATATAACGATTTCTTAAGCAAGCATACATAATCAGGAAACTGTTTCTCAATATATCCCTCAGGTTGTGTCATGAAATTTTTTTCATTCAGCTCTCCATGCAAAAAAGCTGTTTTTACATCCATTTGCTTCAATTCCCAGTCAAATTGAGCAACAAGGGCAAGCATAATCCTAACAGTGGTAAACTTCACTACGGGAGAGAAGATTTCAGTGTAGTCTATTCCCTCTTTTTGAGTAAATCCTTTAGCCACTAATCTTGCCTTAAATCTAATGTTAGAATCAGATTCAGATTTTATCTTGTAGAGCCATTTACACGCAACAACAGAACAGTTTTTAGGCCTAGGAACTAAGGTCCAGGTTTCATTCACATGAAGCGAGTTCATTTCTTCATTCATGGCTACAATCCATTCATTACAGTTTGCAGATTTTAAGGCTTGATTATAGGTCTTTGGTTCACAGTTATCGATAGATTCAAAGACACTAAAGGCAAAGGAAGTCATGTGAAAATCATCAAAACGAGAGGGAGGCCTAATGGTGCGTCTAGGCCTATCACGACTCAGCTGATAGTCATTTAAATCAGAATTTTCATCTTCTAAGTTTTCTATGACATCTTCTTCAGCATTAGGATTTTCAGCATTGCCATTTTCAGGATTATCATTTTCAGTTTCAGTTTCAGGTTGATCAATGAGAGCAGTAGGATTTGTCGTAAAGGGGTGCTCCACCATAACAGGAGCAGTGAGGGGAATAGGTTCATTTGGCACATTTAAACACGGAAAGTCATTTTCGTTAAAAACAACGTCTCTACTAACAATGACTTTAAAACCTGGTTCGTCTTTAAGCCACAACCTATAGCCTTTTACCCCATCCGGGTATCCTAGGAACATACACCTAACCGCTCGCGGATCAAGTTTGTCTTTCTTTTGGTGTGTATAGGCAGCACAACCAAAAACACGAAGGTTTGAAAAATCAATTTCTTTTTCTGAAAAAACAGACTCAGGGCATCTACCGTTTAGGGGGACAGAAGGGGACCTATTTATGATATAGGCAGCAGTCAACACTGCTTCTCCCCAAAACCGTTTGGAGAGACCCGAGGTTTCTAGCATTGCCCTAACACGGTCTAACAGGGTTCGATTCATGGGCTCAGCAACACCGTTTTGCTGTGGGTTGTATGGCACAGTTTTGTGCCTCCTAATACCGTTTTCAGCGCAGAAGGTGTCAAATTCGTGATTGCAGAATTCAAGCCCGTTATCAGTCCTAAGAGTTTTAATCTTTTTTCCAGTTTGGTTTTCAATTAAGATCTTCCAGTTTTTAAATTTTTCAAACGCATCAGATTTGTTTTTCATCAAGAACACCCAGACTTTTCGAGAAAAGTCATCGATGATGGACAAGAAATAACGATTACCACCTTGAGTGGGCACACCGGAAGGCCCCCAAACATCCGCGTGGATGTAGTCAAGGAATTTCTTGCTAGAGGTTTTGTTCAAGGAGGGGGGTGGGAAACTGACCCTATGGTGTTTACTCTTCACACATGTTTCACAAAAAGGCACATCTGAAAATTTTTCATTACCAAAAATTCCAGTTTTGTGAAGTATTTCAAGGCCCTTGTTACTCATGTGACCTAATCTCTTATGCCATAAAACCATTTTATCATCTTTCACAACATTTGCATAATTCAGGTCAAGAGACACAGGAATAGCATTGCACACATAGAGGTTCCTACGTTTTTCAGCCTTAAAAATTACTAAGGATCCTTTGACAATTTTCGTTACCCCTTTCCCCCACCTACCTTCTAACCCATCATCTTCCAAGGCAGCACAAGAAATCAGGTTGTTACATAACTCAGGAACATGGTGAACATTTTTAAGAGTTACAGAATTTCCAGAAGCAAATTTTAAACATACTTCACCAATTCCGGCAATATGACATTTCTTTTCGTTTGCTAATGAAACAGAACCAGTTTTAACCTCATTATAAACAGAAAATAGGCTTTTGATGGGAGTCATGTGAAATGTGCATGCTGAATCAATTAGCCATTCAGTTTCACAAACAGAAGTGGAGTTCACAGAATTCACACAGATTCATCAAATTCAGTAACCATAAACACATTTGCATCATCATCACTTCCAGCAGCCATGTTACAGTCATTTTGCCCATTTTGTTTAAAATTCTTCTTTTTTGGGTTTGTACACTCTTTCCTAAAATGCCCAGTTTCCCCGCAGTTATAACATTTTCTTCCTCCTACCCTAGATTTCGACATGCTTTTACTCCTACCCTTCTTCTTTTCAGAAGTTTGCCCCTGATTTTCCTTTTGGTATTTTTGACCATTGTTTCTGTTTTGTGTTCTACCTCTAACCATATGGACCTCACTAGTCGATGATTTACCCTTTGTCTTTAATTTCAGTTCTTTACTCTTTAAACCATTTATTACTGTTTCTAGAGTCAAGGCATCCCTCCCATATTTGTTTGTGGCTTTTACATCCGCATATGACTCAGGGATAGCATTAAGAAGGACAATGGGGGTATATTCATCTATGTGTTTATCACCAGTCTGTTTGATATCTTGTACAAGTTTTGTAAAGATATCAATATTGTCGTCCATGTCTTTGGTTAGGTCAAGTTGAAAGCGGAAAAACTTTTCAAGAAGGTAAAGCTTGTTTGTTAAAGAAGTTTCAAAATACAGTTCTTCAAGTTTTTCCCACAAGGCTTTTGCAGTTTCAAGCTTTCCAACTTTACGTAAAACAGAGTGTGATAGTTTTAAAATGATGGATGAATAGGCACATTCATCCATATCAGCTCTGGTTTCTTCAGAATCAGTTTCAGAAAACTTTAATGTTATAGCTTTGAAAACCCTTTCTTTTATCAAAATTCCTTTCATCTTTTGTTGCCAGATAGAAAAGTCGGTTTTCCCATTAAAGGGTTCTAAATCATGTATCGAGTTTGAAGAACCAGCCATTTTGAAAAAACTATAGCAGACCAGAAGTAATAAACAGAAATACCCACAAAAAAATATCCAAACAGTGGACACAGAACAGAGCAGCAAGACTAGGACAAGATGAAATAACTACAGAGCATGCAACAACCAAAAGCTATGCAGAAGAGTTAACTATAGAGCATGCAACAACCAAAAGCTATGCAGAAGAGTTAACTACGAGCATGCAACAACCAAAAGCTATGCAGAAGAGTTAACTACAGAGCATGCAACAACAACCAGAAGCCACACACAGAGTAGATCAACCACGCAGTTAATAGAGCGATGAAAAACAGAATATTGCAAGGAGGGAAGACTAGCTCACCAAGAAACCCTTGACTAGGGTTTCTTTTGGATTTGGATTGAAGGGAGCACCGTTGCTCACTGTTGACCGCCTTTGACCACCTTTGACCACCTTCACCGTACACAAACGAGCACCACGAGCCTTGCTCTGATATCACTGTAGTGGTTTTAACCACCAATACGTACAGGAACAGATGCTCAAATAAATACAATGGATATATAATAGATACCCTAATACAACAGATCTAAGGGGGAACCTCACTGAGACGCTCAACAACGTAATACAAAATTAAAAGGGGGAGGGGGTAACAGAGTTATCTACTCTAGGGGATGATTCACAGCCGTAGTATCAGATCTGTAACATAAAGGTAGAGTTAGTTTGGAAATCAACAGTGTAAGAGATATAGGAGATTAGTAAAGAAAAAAGGAAACACAGCGAGTCTTAAGTGCTATGACGCCGGTGATACTTCACCGACTCGCCGTCAACGGTGATGACACCTCGGCTATGCACTTCTTAGGCTCAGTTGCCCTTTCTCAACCAAGTCCATTTATGAGTCCCACAGTCCTTACCACCACGCACCCACTCCGGCAGAAAACACCACCCAAGAACACCCTCAAAACATCCCACTATCGGTGGCCCACCACAACGGCGACAACCAGGGTACCTCAACTTTAAATCTCTCTAACACAAGCCCTAGCTAGATAACCCGTAACCCGAGAACCCACCGGGGTACTAGTGAACCACTCACCGTCACTCACTTTAAACTCACACAGAGAAGAGAAGAAGGTAGAGAACACTCAGCTTGGGTAGTAATGGTAGAGAGAGAGAGAGAGAATCCGGTGACCTAACAAATCTAACCTAGATTATGTGTATCGTCACTGGCCCTTATGTCACACCCCAAGAACGAGGGGACATCTTGCATTTATATGGCGGCTGGGAGGGTTAATGAAAGGTCAGAGAGGGAGCGTATAGAGGAAGCCTCCAGAGACTCCTTCCGTGTTGCGGCAACAGATGGGCGGGCCCCTAGGGTAATGGGCTAAGGGGTTTGGGCCGTTTAAAGAGGACAGCCACAAGGAGCGCTTGGGCTGAGCTTGGGCCTAAAAATATAACAACGTCCATCTCTCTTTTTTCTCCCATATTCCTTCTTTTTTTCTACTCCAACATATCTCTTACGATTTTTTCCACAATTTTTTAGTTTTGCCACATGGCAATTCTGGAGCAAATGTATTCAGTATGGAAATGGTCAAAGGACGAATTCCCCTTTTTGCTTAATAGATAGTATAGATTATCATAGAAAAAAAAAACCTTTTAAAATTTTAATTAAAAAAAAGAACTATTTTGCTTCCTTTTGGCAAGTTTTTGCTCCGAGGATCACACTGCTGCCTGTGGCAATATTGCTAGTTCCTTTCCCATCTCGTACTTTCCTCTTTAAAGAATGGCTAGTTTTCTTTTGCTTGCCTCCTAAGATAGGACAAATGTTTTAGATAGGTTTCCGGCACATGGGTGTAGCAACTCCATCTGCTAGACTTGGTGATGGAAGTAGTTGTGACATTAATTTCCTCTTGGTCAAGTAAGAATGAATTTGTCCGGCTGTTCAAACGTGTATACTCGACTACCTTCCTTCAACTCCTAAACCTTTTCCTTTGCTCTGGGGGCGAAATCTTGTTTGGTGACCAAGGGTTTCGAACGACTCAAGTTGGTTAGTGTCAGGTTTTTGTGTTGTTTAGTGGTGTTGACTCTGTTTCCTTAAGGTCTCGATTGGTACACGAAAATAGAATCAATTTCACGGAATTGATTAATAACGTTTGGTAGTGCAAGAATTATATTTGGAGTAGAAATAAATACTAAAATCTTGGAATTGATTACTAAAATTTAAGGAATCATAATCGTGATAAAGGAGGTAGTATTTGGATTCCTAATAGTTGGAATCCATGTAAAAGGGTAATAATATCCTTCTATTAGGTCAAATATTTATTTTATATTTAATATTTCATTTGGTTTCAACTAATTTATGACCGTATTTTTTTTTACTCCTCGCCGTCGTTGTTCTTCGACTCTTTTTATTAGGTCAAATATTTGTTCATTTTATTTCAAATGTTTAAACTATTTTTATTTGAACTAGTTTCTTTATAACATTAAATTTTTTAATTTTAATTTAATATTTTTTTCCTACTTTATTGATGTTGAATAATTTAAAATTTTCACAAAAATTAAAAAATAACGAAGAACTTGTTATTTTTTGGAGTAGTAATAACGTTAATTTCTAATTTTTATCATGAAAGTCATTAATAAGTAGTTGTCTATATTGGGGTAATGTTTTCAATTGTCTTACTTTTATCTCTGCATTCCAAGTTGTTTTGTTTTTTACCAAACAATATAATAGAAATTTGTACAACATTAGTAATCACATTCTTTATGTTACCAAACACTTTTAGGAATCATCTTGCAATCTATTTCTGTGGAATCTCATTACTGGTAATTGATTCCATTTCCGTGTACCAATCGAGACTTAAGAGTATTCGTGTGACCTTTGCTTTCTCAATTGACATTTTATAGGCAATGATTCGTAAGCCTCCAATCTCTTCATCCTCCCTTTTGCTTTTGTTTTTGGATTCCTCCAATCTCTTCATCTTCCCTTTTGCTTTTGTTTTTTGATTCAACATGTCGATCAATATTTCCAATTCAAAGGCTTGTATTGTAGAGTTTGTTTAAATTTTCAATAGCCACGGATAATTGAGGTGTGGTACCCCTCCGATGTAACAATTGGTGTTAGTAAACCACCACTTAAAAAAGTCTCGACATTCGCAATCGACAGCGGTGGTTGAAGTTCGCTCGGTTGCAATTGTTTTTTAAGGTTCTTGGTCGAAGTTTTGTTTTTTAAGGTTTTTGGTCGAAGTTTTTTGGTCTTTTAATGAGCATCTTTATTAGCATTTGTGCTAATTGGGTGTTGTTGAGGTATTTATTTTTGTTTGTTATTTTTTAGTAGTTTATTGTTGGAGTTGGTAAGTTGTGAAGTGTTTTTACGATTTACGGGGTTTAAGGTATTTGGTGGGGGGTTTTAATGAGTTTGTGGGAGGGTTAATGATGCTTGGGGTAAGTGTGTTTGATGGTTGATATAAGCTGTGTGTTTTTAAATTGCTAATTAGAATAAGGGCAAATTACACAAATGGTCTCTGTACTTCTCGACTTTTTTGGGATTGGTCCTAACTCCACGCTAGCGGTCCCTGAACTCAAATTTTTAACGCAATCCGTCATTCTGTCCATTGCCGTCTATTTTTTGCCGTTAAGTAAAATTGCGTGCATTTCACGTGATTTAGCTCAAGGGTAAATTAGTTAATCTTAGTTAAAAAGTACATGCACATTTTGTGTAATTTGCCCTAAACTAAACCCACCCCAAAATTATTTCCTCCCCAACCCACCGATAACTTGATTTCTCCTCCACCACAAGCCCCACCGCCATCACCACCGCACCACCAAACCAGCCATCACCACCACTTGGTGTCCAGGCCTGCTCACTCATTCACAAAAATGGGTTTCAGGTTGCCGTGAAGCTTTTGCCTGGATCCACAACAGTCCACTCAACCATCAGATCGACTTACACTTGACTTAAGTTTTAAGCTGTAATTCATAAATTACATTTCAAAATTGCATTTTACAGTACAAGTAGGTCTCCCTGTAAACTCATAAAGCTCGCTCATTTTATGAAACCCCATTTTAGGGAGACCTTTATTGAACGAAAAATTGGGCTCAAAGGGTGTGAAATTAACATTGTGTGGCAAAATGGGGTCTTGGCGAAATCCAAGAAAACTATAAGTGCGAGAAACAATGCGGGAATTGAAGGGAAACCTGGTGGAAGTTGTTGAAGACAGTTTCTTTGCAACGTTGCTCCACATAACTGTGAAATTCTTTGATGGATTTGTTAATTGTGAATTTGTGAAATTCTCCCTGTAAACGTTATTTTAAATTTTGTAAAATGCATTTTTGAATTTGTGTTCGCTGGCAATGATGGGGGTGGTGGCATTCATGGTGGAGTGGATGGGATATGAAGGGGTCTAGGATGGAGAAGAAAGGAATGTAAATACATTAATGCCCTTGTATCAAATTTTTAGAAACAAAGATATCATGGGTATTTTTGTATATTCAAAAGAAAAAATGTATGGAACAATTTTACCGTTACCAAAAATCACGTGCGTTGCACGTTCTTACACTTAAAGTCAAAAAATTAACGCATTGGACGGAAGGACCAATTGTGTTTTACTTGTTTAGTACATGGACATAATTTTTGTAAAAATTAGTTTAGAGATGAATCTCAAAAAAGTCAAGAAGTACAGGGACCATTTGTATAATTTGCCCTTAGAATAATGCAAACTAAATTTTTAAACAAATGTACAACAAATACTTTAAGGTGTTATACTATATGTACACTTCATAATATTTTTTTTGTACAATTTGTACTAAAGAATTTTGTGAGTACATCATTTTCCTACGATTTAACTTTGACTTCTCAAAAATAAAAATAAAAATTAGGGTTGATGGGATCCTCCCAAATACCCCTTCCACGTTTCATCCACAACAGTCCTAGGTGGTCCTGAAATCCACGATGACAATTGTAGCCCGGACCTCGGAGTGGCCGGGGTCCTGAGCCAAGCTCGTAGCCGGAGATTCTGGGAAAGTTCCCCGTCGAGGTTATCAGTTGAGGTCTTCAGCAGCGGGCATACCTTGATCAAGCTCATTAACTTCCTCGTCAAAGATGGGAATCACCTCGGCAGCGGGCATCCTCATCCTCGGCAGACGTTAACATCAAGCATTGAATGTCTACTTAAATGCCAACATTAAGACTGTAGGAAGCAATACATTCGCATTGGATAAAGACATTCATTCCAGGAAAAGTTACGGCTGCATTTTTGAGCTTATTCTCTTGCAAAAAAAAAAAAACTTCTATTCTGTCTCTTTGAACTAACAAAAGATATGAGTTTATTAATGAGCAATGTCCACTTAAATGCCAACATTAAGACTGTAGGAAACAAGACATTCGTATTGGATAAAGATATTCATTTCGGGAGAAGTTACAGCTGCATTTATGAGCTTCTTCTCTTCCCAAGAAAAAAACTTATATTTTGTCTCTTTGGACCGACAAAAGACATGAGTTTATTAATGAGCATTAACTCCCAAGTATCCAGGTGGCTAAATTTATACTTATCCACACACCACCTTCAGCTATAAATACCAATATATTACCTTCATTTATGGCTAAGTCACATTATACTCCTAACATACACAAGTGTTGCCTAAAGACATCTACTCACTTGCCTTTAATACACTTTCTTTCATTATATGTTAGTGATCATTACAGGTCAGTTTGTGCTAAACACAAGCTACCTTTTTCACATTTATTCTGGTACCGACTCTTACACCTGAGGACATTAGTCGGGTAAAACTCCCGACAACCCCTAACGGTGTGTTTATTGTGAAACAGTTGAAGGTTCAACTCACTTCCAACAGTCAAGTCCCGACACGAGATGCATTTTGAGAGCCGAGACATTTTGACCGAAGATTAACTATCTACGTAGATCCAACGTGATCATCAATATTATTTTTGGTGTGATCAAGGGTGCATCTCGATATGTGTTTATTTAGGTTATATGCGTATTTATTTTATTTAAAATTTTATAATAATTGAAGAACAAAGTAACGAAATAAAGAGAAATACAGAAATCAATGAAAAAAATAAATAAAAAACAACAAAAGACATAGCCAAAGGCATATTTGTGAGCGGACTGCGGAGGAATGGAAAAGGTCATTGACGAGGATTAAGGACAAATTACACATACTCAAGTCCATTTCAGTTGCTGAAATCAACCTGGCGTTTTAGAGAGAGAGAGAGAGAGAAGATTATGTAATGTTGTAATTTTTTGAATATTTGGATTATTTTGACAGTGAATCCAATCAAATCCTTCTTTGTGTTAGAAACGAGGAAAGTCTTTTCCCAAAACATTCTCTCCCCCCTCCTCTCCTCTTTTAATTAAAGAAGAAAAACAAGGGCAAAAACTCTCTCTCTCTCTCTCTCTCTCTCTCCCCCAACCCTCAAAACCGCCCACTAACTCTCTCTCTCTCTCTCTCTCTCCAGATCGCCACCGACGAGACCCCCTCTTGTTTCTTTCTTTCTTCCTCGTTCATCTCATCGCCCCACATTCTATTTTGGAACAGCTCAGTCTTTATACAAACACCCACAACCCCCCTAAAAATATTGTCTTTTAATTAATTAATTATTTTTTTAAAACTCCAGCCACACTCTCTCACCAAACCCATCTGTCAAATAGGCCTTTTTCTTAATTAATTCTTCTTCCTACTGTTAAAAACTAGTACTATCTTTTTCTTCTTCTTCTTAATTTCGTGGGTGGGGGTGTTGGGGACCGGTATGTGCAGCCATAAGTTCCAAATCTTCGACTCTCTCCCTGCATAGTCTTTTTTCCATATATACACAGAGAGAGAGAGAGTGAGAGAGATAGAGCACCTTGAGTTGGGTTTTTCTTTATGGCGAAGCGTGTTTACGAAGTCTGGAAAGGCAGCAATGTAAGATTTTTCCGAATTTTCTAACCTCTCTTAACTTTGACTTTACTCGTCTGCTCTTTGCTTTATTTTTGCTGGGTTATACCTCAATTTTACTGGATGCACTTTGATTTGCTTCAATTCGAATTTCATTTTGAGTTTTTGAATTTTTCTGGTACAGTTTGTAAATTCCCAGTTTAGATTGGTTAAGAATATATGGACTTTGTCATGGTACTTGTTAAGCTTCCACTAGTAGAAATAGGTCACATTGAAGATGCATTGGAAATGATTCCTAATGTATGAATTTCCTAATTTGGAAACCTTAACAAGTGCCCATAATGTATTAGCACTAGTGAACGATTAAGTTGGTTATTAGTCAGTTTCTACAGTTATTGAATATGATTTAGCTGTCTTGTCTCCTCAATTTTGAGAATCTGCAAGCTGGGGTTTCATGTGAGAAATTGCGAATTTTTGATAAATAAGCAATGTGAAGTTAAGGGGTAAGGCATCAACTTTGCACGGCCAAGTGCGAACATTGACTTGTTAAGGTGGAAGGAATACATGGAAAGATGTGCAAATGCATTCATGTGCAGAGAAGCTTGAAGTATCTAGTCTCTAGTCCTTGAATGTGAGATTAGCATTGTGACCTTCTGAAACAGGACCTTGGCTGTGTTGATGAGGAAGGGTCATTTTACTTGAAGATGGATCATTACGTGTAAATATGAAAGTGTTCTGATGGGAGGGTCAGACTAGACTTGAAGAACTTGAGCTGAGGCTGGCGAAGAGAATTTGATTTAAACAAATTTCAACATTGGGATGTGTAAAATGACTGGTCTTTGCTGTTATTTATACTTCAGTGTAAAGATGGAGAAGCTGTACCGGTTATTTGGAGTAAGAGTGGGTGATGTTTTATCACTGAAGACTTCCAGTTTAGGAATGTTATTAAGAGAAAGTTATTTAAGGCAATGAAAGAAATGGCTCACTGTAACTTGCAGTAACTAAACTCTAGGGCTTGGAAGGTTGCTAGTTAATTTTGAAGAGTCTTGCAAAAAAATTGGTTGCTGTTTCTCATATCATTAACTATTAGAGATTTCAAGTTCTTAAAATTAGAAAGTGGATTGTATGTTGTAACTTCTTTGGAGGGGATTTGAGGCACATGGTCTCTGGTTCTTTTGCTATATGATAAATTAGATGCTCCACATGTTATCTTCAAGACTTGTAGCTGTGTTTTACTGGCTAGTGAAAGCAGAATGTGCTGTTGTGTTCTTCCAACTTTAGAGTTGCGAGGTAACTTACATTTTGGCTTTGTAGAGGAACATATGTTGGTATTTTGTCCTGCAAAACTCTATGTATGATATTTGTGAAGTAGAGGCATTGGAAGCGTGAACAGGTAGAGGCTATTATTGATAGTGAACAGGTTTGAGTTGGATGGTGTGCAATTTTTAGTCCTTATCTTTGATTCCAGTTGGCATAGATTCAGATTAGCCGCCTTTTTCTCCTAAATGAAGATTTAAGCACGAGTAGGATGGCTTTTTCTTTTCTTTTTTCGTGAAGAGGAAATGCAATGTTATGTAGTATAGAGATACTTAACATGTAAGTCATTACGTAGTTCATAAATAATACTCCCTCCGTCTTAAAATGGGTGTCCATTTTTACTTCTTCACGGAAATTAAGGAAGTTGACATTTAGGTGGCGTTTGGTTTGTGGATTTGGAGGGAATGGAATGTTGAATTCCCGTTGACCAATTCCATGAGCACATGTGGTTGGATTTTTGGGCTGGAATCTCATTCCGTGGGAATATATATATATTTTTGCAATTCCATGGGATTTGCCAAATCCCATAGAGGAATCTACAAATACCTTGTGGGGGGTGGGATTCCAAAATCCCTCAAGAATCATTCCGTGGGAATTCGTTTTTGATGACCAAAATGCCCTCCCCTATTTTGTGTTAACCCTAAAGTACCCTTTCCCATTTAGTGAGACACAAACCTAAATTTCATTTTTCTTGCCTCTTCCTACTAACCTGGAACTTTATCATCTCCTCATCTCCATCGCCGCCCCTTGCTTCATCGTCCATTGCTGTTGTCGCCTTCTTTGGTTCATCCTTTACCATCCATTGCTGCCATTTGCTTCATCCTCCACCACTGCCGCTCTTCATTCTCCATCGTCGCTGCTGGTACATCGTCTTCTTCCATTTTAGAGGTTAGGTTTTTTGGCTCTCCGATTTTCTTTTAACCATTTCTGCCCATTTCTCTCTCTTCTCCGCTTTCCCCTTATCGTCCAACATATTCAACCGTACGAAAATTGTGTGGTAGAATTCATTTTGGATTTAATTTGGGTTTTGGTTGATCGTTGAGGGTATTATTCAATTACAAATCTAGAAGGAGATAATATGGTTCCAAGAAGCATTAGGATCCCTGCTTTTTCAAGATCTTGTACTCTATATATTTTTCTTCCTGGATTTCAGCAGATAGTAAACTTACTAAAGCTTAGAAAGTGAGAAATTTGATTTTCACGAGAGTGGTTGAGCAACTTACTTCGATTCTTAACATACTTCTGTTTAGTTGAAAGAAAGATAAGGTTTTATATGAAAATAGGTGGGTTCATTTCCATGAACAGTATAGTGTATCAATTCATGATATTAAGCTATGATCTATCATCTTCTTAAATTTAATCATTATAAAATCAATCGAAGTGCTTAGGTATATAAATTTTTTGAGGATTGGTGCTTTTTGCCTTTCTGCATGATTGAATTTGTTTTGGATTTTGGTTTTGTTTGATTATGAGGGTGATATGGTAATTGATTGGTAATTCTATTCCACTCTCTTCGATGATCCCTTGAACCAAAAATGAAATTGTCATTTCATTCCATTCTATTTCGTGCAAACCAAATGTGAGCATTAACCTGTTTCATTCCCATTCCAAATCCCATTGACCATTCCATTCCCCCCAATTCTTTCCGGTGAACCAAACTTCACCTTAGGATGTTTTGTTTTTTTTTGATAAGTAAAAGATTGTATAAAAATGGCGTCAAAACAGGTGACGCGTCCAGTACACTAGGAGTATACACAGTCCAAAATACTTAATTAATAACAATATTATTCAGAAAATCGACTAAAGGATGAGCTGAAGAAGGGAGCTTCTCCAAACACCAGAAGAATAGAAAGTTGAGCAGGGACTCTTTCAAAGAAGAAATAGAGGAATCCACATTCTAAAAAACCCTCCTATTTCTCTCGCACCAAATTGTCCAGCAAACACCTAGCAGCGCAGTATCCCACATGCAGCTTTTTCTCCTCCTTCTGTAAAGGGACCAACCGAGAAACAGGTCCTTGATTGATCTAGGCAAGACCCAGGAGACCTTGAACATATTAAAAATGAAATTCCAAAGGTCCCTAGCCATAGGACAATGGAGCATCAAATGATCCACGCTCTCCTCGTCCCTTTTAGGCTTTTACACATAAACCACCAATTCACATAGGTCAGATTTCGGCGACGTAAATTATCCCCCGTTAAAATGGCCCCGTAAGCTGCTTCCCAAGCCAAAAAAGCTACTTTAAGAGGGGCCTGCGATTTCCACACAATTTTCCATATTCTTGGATGACAAAATATTATAGAATGACTTAACAGTGAGCCTCTTGTTCTTTACTCCTTTCCAAATGACACTGCCCTCCATAGAGCCGGGAATTGGAAGAAAGGGAGAAAGAACTCACCTCTCAGTCTTGTAAGTTACGACGGAAAGTGGGGTTCCAAGAGATAGCTCCCCTACCTATCGTCACTATAGAACTCACCAACTCCTCCTTATCAACAACAACGTTGAAGAGAAAAGGGAAATCTCTCCATAACTCCCTGTCACCACACCGCTTATCCTTCCAAAACCTAACCCGAGATCCGCTTCCAACCTCAAAAGAAATGCGTTGGAAATGATCCCACCCTTTGCGAATCCCTCTCCACAGCCCTACTCCATAAGAAGAAACAACCTATTTTGGGAACCACGAATGCATACCCTCTCCATATTTACAAACCACAACTCTCCTGCATAGAGCATTCCTATCTACCAAATATCTCCAAAGCCATTTGCTCAACGAGGCAGTATTGAACACTTTCAAACTTTTGATGCCGAGGCCACCACCTCTCACACTCGATCATACACTAGACCATTTAACAAGATGAAATTTGCGCTCAACCATATTACCCTCCTAAAGCAAGTCTCTCTCCAGTTTCTCCAATCTCTTTGCAATCGAAGTGGGAATCACAAACAGAGACATGAAATATGTAGGCAAGCTAGAAAAGGTACTCTTGATAAGAGTTAGCTGACCCACTTTAGAAAGAAGCTGCCTCGTCTAACAAGTTAACCGATGTTCGAATCTTTCCAAAATCGGATTCCACAACACCGAGCTATTGGAAGGCGCTTCTAACGGCAAACCAAGGTAGGAGGGAGGGAGATGAACAACTTTCCACCCAAAAAAAAAAAAAGCCAGAGAAGCGATATTATTAACATGACCCACTAGCATAATCTCGCTCTTTGCAATATTGACCCTTAATCCCGAGACTACTTGGAAGAAGAGCAAGACTAACCGCAAGTAACCTAGCTGAGCTTTGTCGACCTCACAAAAAATTAATGTGTCATCCGCAAAAAGAAGATGCGATACTGTACTTCAAAGCCTTTTATAAATCCACCCGACATTGCTTTGTCAAGCAAACGACTCAGAACCTCCATAACAATAACAAAGAGAAACGGAGAAAGAGGGTCTCCTGCCTCGAGCTGGAAAAAAAACCATTTGACTCCCCATTAATTAAGACTGAGAAAAAAGGTGAGTTTAATAAATTCCTATTAAAAAAGAAACTCGCTTTCTTGTGGGAAGGGTCAGGGTAGGGTCATTGGGATCATTTACTCGTGTGGGACAAGGTGTGCTTCCTCAAGGAGGAGGCTGGTAGGCTACTGGGAATCTGGTTTATAGTAACATCTCCCTTGTATGCAAGTGGCTTAGACGTTTCCCTGAGAACCGCCGTATTTTTGGCATAAAATTATCAAGAGCAAATTTGGATGCATCATAGGTAGAACGGGTGGGATGCCAGCATGAGTAGTTCAGTTCAGTAACACGTTGTAGTCCATGGAAGTTTATTTATAGGTGCTATTCGTTTCTTCCCTGAACCCATTTGACGGTGGGGTATGGGGCTATGGTTCGTTTATGGGAAGATGTGTCAGTCGGGGACATTCCTCTTCGTTTTGCTTTCCCTCGCATGTTCAACTCCTAATTCAAATTTTCTCTTTGGGGATGGGGATAATTGTTGAAACTTTCATTTCTTTCGTCACCTGAATGATTGGGGGCCTGAGGAGTTTGTTACTCTTCTCGGCACTCTCTCACACCTGCGTCATTTTTTGGGCTCAGACTCTCGAGGGTTTTAGAGGGCTCCGGTCATTATTCTTGTCGGTCTTTTCTAGCTCATTTGATTTGGCCATCCAACCTGTCTCCTTATTACTAATGTTCCTTTATAAGAGCACCCGGAGACAGAGAATGTCGAATCTGGAAAGCTCGGGCTCCTTTCTAGGTTAGTTTTAGTGTGGTTTTTGGCTCTTAATAAGCTCAGTACTAATGATGTGTTGCAAAATCGTAGGCCCAATAAGAAGATATCCCCAATTGGTTCGTTAGTGTAGAAAATCTCATGATTATTTGTTTCTTCATTGTGATGGTGCCCGCATCCTATGGCACAATCTTTTTTGGGGTGGTTGGGGAGGTCTGGATTAGTCCTATAATTTTATTTCTTCACATGCAGTTTCGAGGTTTTGAGCGAGCCAAGGATGGTTCGATATTATGGCAGTGTAGGAATTGTGCTAGGTATCCTTTGGTGCACTTTGACGGAGCCAGAACTTTCAGAGACCAGTCTTTGTCGCGGACGCTCTTGTGGAACATAGTTCTACTTCTGGCTTGTCTTTGGGCGTGTTACTTATGTGCGCTGTTTTATTATTTTCCAGTGCAGTTTCAAAATCTGCATAATTTTCCCTTCATGTTTGGTTACATGATGCCATGGAACAGTCTACTTCTATGGCTGATTATTTGTTTAGGAAGAAGGGTAGACATTCGAAAGGGGAAAGCCTAAAGGCCTCGATCTACTTCTTTTCTAAAAATGAGACTTTGAGGCCTATCCATTTTCCAGAGATTGAGCGAACCTACATCGAGGCCTTGTTGATAAAGAAATAGCGCGGAATGCAGCAAAGGGAGCTTTCCATGTCCGTTTTCAGAGATTCGGCGTGATTGGAATAATTTTCTCTTTTAGTTTCTAATTTTTTTTTTCTTTTCTTTGTTTTCCTCCTGCTTCTGTTTTGATGGACTCCTTTTCGTCTTTTTCTGCTTTCTTTTATTTTAATCTAATTGATTCTGTTCAAAAAAATAAAAGACACTCATTTTGGGATGGAAGTTGTACAATCATATGTAAAGTACAAAAAATTGAGAATATTAACTCACAAAGGTTGAAAACATGAAATTTGGAAATGGATGCGAGTGTTTTCAGTGGGAAAGATTGGAGATAACCGACTGAAAGAGGCGTTCCATGTTTATGAAGATTCATTCTTTATGTTTGTGAAGGGGTTTGGAAGTCTGGAAGATAAGGTCTAATTAAAAGAATTAGACCAAAGATTGTCTTTATATTGTAGCATAATACTAAACAAATCATAAATTGAAAACAGTAGAATGAGTTACTCAGTTGCTGTTGTGGTTATTAGTCGATAAAACCAAATACTGATACGGTAATTGATCCACAGAGGCATGATGGAGAAAAAGGCAAAAACTGTATTAGTTATGTGCAGGTACGAAAGTTTACCCTAACCTTCTAAAACCCAAACTCGATAATCAGCTTCCCTAGAGAGGTTAACTTGGGACATAATACTAGTACGAGCACGTACCTCCTTGATCTCTCGATCATGCAAGTTCCCGAAGAAGTGGAATTCTACGTGAGAGTTATCCTCTATCTCACTTTCTCCGTTTTTATTTTTCTCTTTTTGGTTTTCTTTATACTACCCTCTAATATGATTAATCTCTTTTCATGTATCCACATGCACACGGATCACATGTGCTACGGGCCTACTTATTATGCAGTCTCACATCATTTATTAGAGTTTAACATTATTTCAGAGAAGCATGCTCTTTGAGGCCTAAGGGCATTGCGGAATCCTTGCGAGAGTGGAAGTGTTCGTAGTCCACAGATTAGTAGATCCCTTGTGGGGGTGATAAACATAATTCTTCTCTTTCCACGTTTCATCCTGTTGCGTACTCATAGGACGAAATTCCTTTCTAGTCCAACATCATTTAAGTTAATAAGGAAAGAGAAACGAGAGTGACTAGAAAACACAAATTTAGTTGCCAAAGTATAGTTTTACTCTTTGTTTTATTATTACCTCAAGCTGTTATGTTGCTCCGGGTTGTTTCCGCATTTGACAATACTAGCTTCATATTTTGCAGAAATTCTTTCTTGGCGGGAGGCTGATTTTCGGGCCAGATGCTAGGTCTCTGCTTGTCACCTTATTGCTGATCATTGTTCCGGTTATTATCTTTTGTACCTTTGTTGGAAGCCATCTTCGCCATCAATTTTCGTCATATAATGCAGGATATGCTATTGTGGTGGTAGCAGTTGTATTTACCATCTATGTCAGTCCTCTTAATCCTCTTACTTGGTGCTTGTAATTTACTCTTTATTATTTGCTCGGTGTTTCTTACTGCAGTGGATGACTCAATGCTTGTTATTTTCACTAGCAACAGCACATGACCCTATTTTTCTTTTGCTCAGCACACTGATAATTGCATAAGTATTCAACTCTACCCTTCTGCTGGGCAGTTCTATTTTTGGGAATTTTTGTTAATTCTTCAACTCCTTATTTCTTTATATGTACACCAGATTCTTCAGTGTTAAGTGTATAGTTTGGTTTGATTTTGCCAGATCATGATTTGTGTACATTGGATATTATAATGAAAAACTTCCAGCGTTCAGATTGTAAAGACTTTGGAATAGTTGTTTGTGTTGCTGAATCTGTTCAATATAGAACTTGTGGCTTCCCTTACTCCTTATTGTAACGGTATATTAGCAAAGGGGGTCTGTTTGATTAGGTGCTGCAAACTATCCGATCTACATATGTTTTAAAAATATTTTCTATAGTATCTGCCGGTATGTCGTGTGGCTGAATTGAACCTATTTAGAACTCATCTTTCCCGATCTTCTTTAATGTAATGTATGGGTTCTTCTTCCTAGATTCCAATACTGATGAAATTGAACTTCAACTAGCTGCAACGACTTATGGGTGCCTGGTTACTTTGATTTTGGAAATAGATTTTAGAACTTATCCTTGATAGTGATTTTCTCTTGTTTGCCTTCAAGGTTCTCTTTTCATAGTTGTATTTTTTTGTCATATATTTCAGTTAAACAATTGGATATTGTTTAAACGTAAATATCTTTATTTATTAGGTTTCTTTGACCTGGCTCATTATGATTACTTAATTTATTATGATAGGTATTGGTGCTTCTTCTTCTTACTTCAGCCCGGGATCCAGGTATTGTTCCGCGTAATTCACATCCTCCAGAGGAAGAGTTTCGTTATGAGACTTCAGCATCTGCAGAAATTGGGGGAAGACAAACACCAAGCCTACAGTTTCCTCGAACAAAAGAAGTTATGGTAAATGGAATTCCTGTTAGAGTGAAGTACTGCGATACCTGCATGCTTTATAGGCCTCCTCGTTGCTCGCATTGCTCCATTTGCAACAATTGTGTGGAGCGTTTTGATCACCATTGCCCTTGGGTGGGCCAATGTATTGGACTGGTAGGTGCTTTGACTTCTCCTCTCTCTATTTTATTTATTTATTTATTTTTAAATTTAAATACTAAGCGTTATTTTATCTGTGATTTTTATCCCTAAAGTTGGTACCTGAATTGTTATTTTGACGTTGCTTTTTATGTGATTTTCTTACAGCGCAATTACCGCTACTTCTTTTTATTTGTTTCATCTGCAACACTTCTTTGCATCTACGTGTTTGCTCTGTCAGCTTTCTACATTAAGGTTTTGATGAATGATTACGAAAGCACAGTTTGGAGGGCGATGAAAGAATCTCCTGCATCAGTGATACTGATGGCCTATTGTTTCATTGCGCTCTGGTTTGTTGGTGGACTCACTGGCTTTCATTTGTACCTTATAAGCTCAAACCAGGTGAGTCAACTTTTATAGCTTTCTTTCTTTGTTAATAGATGAGTTAGATTCTGGAGTTCTCTTTAAGTTAGAAAATTATTAGATTGCTTCTTACCGTTTAGTTTAGCTTCAAAGGCTTTGTACTATTGAAGATCTGTGTGCGTGCGTGCATGCGTGTGCTATACACTCGCATATTCATATACGTATATTTAAAAGAGCAAAAACTAGACATGGTTTGTGTTTTTCTGGCTGGTGGTTCATCTATGGATGCAACGAAAGGATAAAAAATGGGAGTTTCCAAAGTACAAAATCCTCTTGGTTCAGTGATCTGCATGCTTTTATGGTGATGAGAGTTTCACCATCTTAATGATTGGTACAACAGATAACTGCATGTTATCAAATCTTGAATTGTGGTCAAGAGACATGTAATTGGTACAACTTCACCTTGGTTCAGCTCAATCAAAGTTCATGCCAGAATCATCGTTAAGAATGTTCTTACATATGTGATACAGTAGCAATCGTGGAACTGGAGTTTCAAAACAGATACAAAACAATCGGTCCTCCCTGTGGTTTGGAAAGAGAAAACCAAGCTTCCTTGGTGATTAAGAAGTGAAATTAAAATTCCAATATCCAAATAATCCTGTCTACCTATTCTATTGCACACGAGGCCTCTATATAGGCTCAGAGATACTTGGTACCCAAAAGAGAATTCTCTGAAATTACTGAAGACATCAATCGGAATTCTAATTAAAGACTTAACCCTAATAAAAGACGTAATTTAGACACATCTCTTAGATAATTAATAATATAAAATGACTCCTAAAATATACTAATGGGCCTATGCTTGCGCTGACACTTATCATATATACAAATTTTCCTCCTTGCTTTTAGTTCCCCATCATTTCTCCCGGCTGAAATGAACTTGTAGGAGGTTTAGTGAACCACTTTCAATAGGTCCAACTCTCAAGTCAGTGTATCCCAAATGGTGGGTTGGGTCAGAAATGGGAATGATTTTGGAATTTCGGAGGCCCTTCTATGTGTTGGATTATGGTCTACATTAGGTAAGGAAAGGGGTGGATCAACAAACCTGGAAACTCCTTTATGAGTGAAGAAGCCATAGACACCGTCCTCTTTTGTGCGATGACAAAATAGATCATAATCTCACTAATGGATCCTCAGAACATGTTACAACAAATCATTAGACTATGAAGTTGTGGGTTATTGCTATGATTCACATGATGCTCAAGTGCGGGAAGAGAATAGGGATCTTGGTATATCCATCGAGTCATTGGGGAAGGGGATTGATACGAGGGATCCTTGTTGTGTGCTTTCCCAGATGAGGGTCAAGTTGGTGAGCCCATCGTGGGAGTCTATAAAAGTGGTTGTGTCATCGGCCAATCGTAAGAAAGATAAACGGGTTAGAGAGATGCTTAGGTGAATGTCCTTTGTTAACTATGGTGAGCCGTGACCGAGGAGGATGGGTGGGGTCAGGTCTTAGGTCTTTAGTTTCGTCAGGAGGAGATAGAGTTAGAGTTGGCATGTAAGGGGTGTTTGTAGATCCCCCTTCTATAGGCATCTTGTTATAGATCTTAACTGGAGTTGATCCACAGTCGGAAGGCAGCTTTTGGTTGGTAGTCCGTGTATTGTTTTGGTTTCTTTTGGTCATGTCTTTGCATTTTGGTTGTAATGGTGGATTTCTTATCCACGTCTGTTTACTCTTTTTATCTTTTTATCTTCTTTTTCTATAAAAAGATCTGCCCTCTACTCCAAGAGCTTCTAAATGTTCTGATTGTGGGACCTATGACGAATTTAAGTAGGTTGATCAGTCGTGAGTTGTGGATCCAGGAATCATCGCTTGGGGGAGGGGTTCAAGATGGTGAATTGCCAATGGAATTTTTAAAAATTATGTAAAATCATATAAATATGTATTAAAATTTTAAAGTCGCAAAAAATAAATAAGAATATATATTTTTCAAGAATTTTCAAGTCATATTTTGGTATATATACACAAAATTGTTTGAGATATAGAGAAATTAGGGGCAGGCTTATCACATATATTCTTACCAATAAAAAGAAAATCAAAGGTCTACATGTATCCTTGGGGTGGTCCACAATGACATACTCCTGACCTTACTCACCAATTCATAGCCGCAATGGATCCCAAAGCTAGTGCTCTCATGGAGTACTTGGACTTCGTGTGAAGCTCCCTGAATGCCTTCCCAGAAGATGCTCTACCATGGATCTTTTACATTTGTAGTTTACCGTGTCCCCTTGCGGGAATGCATCCTTTAGTTGCTTGATGGGAGATGTTTGTCTCCCTGAAGGGTGTTGTAAAGAGGTCACCTTTGACTTGATTGTTTGGCACTGGGTGCGTATTGAGATAGTCACTCGTGTCCCTTTGACAGTATTACGGGTAGGTTATATGCACCACCATTCCTACTCCGGGTTACAGTGCTTGGTACCGAGTGTCTTGGGTGGATCTCTCTTGGGGGGTTACCCTGCTCCCCGGCTGATGGTCCTTGGGAAAGTGCCACTGGTTGGGCAGGGCTTGGTCACTCGTTATTTATAAAGAGGGATTGTCTGTGCCCGAGATAGTGATCCTCGGGGAAGAGTCGTTGGTCATTGGGCCAGACTTGTTTATTTGATATGTTTGAGAGGGGTAACCCCGCTCATGGGATACTGTTGGACATTGGCCACGCCTGGTCAATATGTTTAAGGGGGTTGCCTCGTTTTCTAGAATTTGATCCTCAGGGAAATGCCACTACCACTGGACATTGTTAATGATATGTGCGGGCCATATGACATGGCAGTCATTTAATAGTCCCATTTCACAGTTTTTAAAGGGAAAACGGAATGTTGATGGAAGTGTTGCCTATTATACCAAATGCATTGACCGGAATCTGTGTTTCTTAATTATATTTGCAGGCCATGTGATGTAGTAGTCATTCGTTGGTCCCATTCCACAGTTTTTTGAAGGGAAAAAGGAAGGTTGATGGAAATGTTGCCTATTAAACCAAATACATTACCGAAGCTCATTCAACAATCACTCTATTTTGGAATTTTTTAGTGCGAGCTATGATAAGGGGATTCTGAAAATCATTTAAGAAACCACAATTATTTTCAGTCAATTACTGTCTTAATTTCACCTGGGACCTACTTTATATCCGCATTCTTATGTATACTTTTAACATTTTGTCATATGTTTCTGGGACTAGTGGAGCTTAAATTTTTTTGGAAATGATATTCTATCCACTTTGTTTCTGTTGAGCTCGTTTACCTTGTTTGCTTGAATCACATTCTGGAGGTAAAGGGAGATAAAAAGAGGTTCATAGAATCCCTTGGAGTTGGGACTAATAGTAGATTGTCAGTTGTTGTCCTTTATGAGATGGTGTTTACTTGGTCAGTCTTGGCAGTGAAAGATTGAGCAGATCAGTGTCTTCTTCGAGTCGTAAAAAGGAGAAGAGGGTCACAGAGATCTGGCAGTTGGTTGACTTCCTCAGTTAACTCTCCGGAACCTAGGAGAATCGGGTGCGATTTATTTCCTATGAAGATATTTTGTTTATAATGTTATAGGTCATGAAACCTTCGCAAGGGGCAGCTTATTAGGAGTGGTTGCGTAAATTTGTCCTTGATATTGTTTTCCTTCAATAGTTTAATTTGGAGAATGTTGATGGTCTTTTGATCCCCGGTCCTTGGGACTCAAGATTTAAGAAGTGACAGTTTTATTCCCTCTTTGGGGCTTCTGGAGACATTATTATTATCTTGGATACGAGGGTTGCTAGTTGTGTCGATAGTGTCCATGGTTATTTTATTGCTGTCGGTTTGGCGAATATGGAAGGGAAAGGGAGTGCTGTTTTTCTTCTGTTACTGTCCTAGCCTTCCTAGTCTTAGATATTGGCTGGATAAAGGGTTTTGAGCCCTCTGATACCGTTATAGACCTATATACCTAATGAAAATCACAGGTGTGACACAGTTACATATTTGCTACTATCCGTAACATCTTTTTTTTAAAGCCGACATATCTTTCACACGTGCTCTCTTCATGAAACAACCTGACTTTTGGTTCTCGATCCTGTAGATTAGGGATGGATTTTTTATATTCTTGGTTGTACTAGAGAGATCAGTCTCTCTCTCCCTCTCTCCACAGTACGTAGGTCCTAACAGGGGGACTGGGGATACTCCAATGGAACAAGCTGGTGGATACTTGAGTTATCCTCTTGACCTTCTCCATATTCTTGTCTTATAGCCTAAATTTGTTTGTCACTATACCATGTGGTTGAATTAATTAAGGAAGGTGGAAAGATGCTCAAGTTGGCTTTGAGTTTTCAAGAGCCAGATGTCCACTAGGTCACTCAACAATAGATTACATTATCACAAGGGGATATTACTTGACATCTCATTCCGGAGAACAAGTTTGTTTAGTAAACGTATTCTGTGTTTTAATATTATATTTTGAGTTATAAAATTGAGTGAATTACAAATATTAATAAAATGACTAAACATAAAACATGTGTTAGTATATTATTTTTCCACAAAGCTATAACGTAATTTCGCAATTGCTCGTTGGTAAGTGTTTATATTGAATATAAGTAAATGAAACTTCAACAAATAGGTTTTGTAATATCAAACATGTGATGATATATTCTCTCCCCCCATGATGGGTAAAAAACCTAACTTCCGCTATTGCTTGATAGTGAGTAGTTAATATTGAATACAAGTAAAAAAAACCACAAACAAGTGGGTGTTGTATAATCAGTTATAAACCATAAAGACTGTCAAAATCTGATTATTGGTTGAAAATCTTTGATATCTTAGGGTTTAAGAATTCACAGTTACCGAGCTGGTGATTCCCATTACATATCAGCTGGTACTCTTGATGCCGTTACACAGCAACATCTGTTATTGAACACTTTACCTCGATTTAAAACCATACTTGTCCCTAGAAAGGAAAGTTCAGTTAGGGTAAGTGATTTTTGACAGATTGGTTGTGTGCAAGATCTAGGAAAAGTTCTTGGGGATACGATTTCTGTTTCTATAATGCAATTGTAAGGGGAGGGGCATTCAGATTCTTGAAACTGAGCTAGTGGCTAATGATGTAGTGGAGGATGCTCAAAGGACGTAGACAAGCTGTCGTGGTTAAGCTCGATTCCAGAAAAAGCTTATTATGGATTTTTTTTTCCAATTATATATATGTTCTTTTTTTATGGATAGAGTCTTGCAACACAAGCATTTCAGTTATAGGTAAAGGAATGAATTTTAGGTTGTTCCGGATCTTCTTTCTTTTCCCTCGTCAAATAAAAAAGGGAAGCAATTCTTCTTACTCTGTGGAAGAAATGTAGTTCTTAATTGTATTTTCTGAATATGATTCCGTAATAGGTTGCAAGGTTCATATTGCCTTTTCTGCATCTTGTGCCTTTTAGGGTAGGCTGAGGTCCATTCCTTTATGGGATCTGGAGGGGGAGGGAATGGCTTGATTCATTGATGGTCGGAAAGGGGGCTTTTCTCATTAGGGGAAGATTACTTCGATCCAATATGTCTTTCTTGCATTCCTACTTGTTATCCCTTTTTGAGATTACAATCCAGTGGCTTCTTCTTTGGAGAAGATGATGAAAAACTTTCTCTGATCAGGGGTTGGTGTGGGAAAGAGAGATCACTTGGTGAACTGCGAGACACGCGAACTGGTAGGGCTTTAGGTCTGGGCAATTTGGTTTCAGGAGCATCTTAGAGATTAAATGGTTATGGTGTTCCCCTATTGAATCGGGTTTTCTTTCGCATCTTTTGATTAGTATTCTCTTCGTCCTTGATAAATGTTCCTAGTTGACAAAACACACGAATTAAGAAACGTAATTAATGATGTGCTATAAAATGTCTTCTCACGATAATGCCCATAAACATTAATTGAGTTCTACTATTCTAAATAAATGAGTTTCTCTAGGATATGCTATATTAAATGAAGTTTTAAGGGTATATTGGAAAGAATGGTAGAGAATATGTATATCAAAAGTCATTAGGTACATTAGTTGGGACCATAGTTATTAAAGGCGGAAGGCGAGAGGCGGGCGAGAGGTACATTTTTGGGGCGAGAGGCGGGCGACCGAAAGGCGTACAAAGCGACAATTAGGAAAAAATAATTTTAAAATATTATATGTTGTAATTTTTTTCATAAACTAGTTATAAATAAAAGTAATTCTTATTACTTAGTCCACAAAAGAAAATAATAACACCATTCTCAACCTTTAAGTTCCATATTTCAACCAAAAACAACTTTTTTTTCTTCAAAATCAAAAAATAAAAGGTGGATATTCAAATGTATGGACAATAAACTTCCAAATCCTCTCCAAACCAGCCAACTAACATTAAACAAAGCCACTGCAGGTGCCGGCGACCAAGTCTGTGGTCTCCGGCGAGATTTTCCACCGGCGCCGGCACCTTTTCCGGCGAGATCCGGCAGTATAAATGGCATGGTTGTGTTCGCCTCCACCAGTAGATGACAGATCTGGCCTTGGATTGTGCAAATATTATGTTGATTTGTCTAGATCTAAGAAAATAGGTTGAGATCTAAAAAGAAAAAAAGTCTAAATTCCGGCTGTCACAAAGGCGTCGCTTCAGATCGCCTCTCGCCTTGCTCCGCTCGACGAAGCGACCACCTCGACTCCGCTTCTCTAACACGCCTCGCCTGACCAAGTTTGAGGCGGCAAGGCCTCGCCTCTCGCCTCACCTCGCCTCGGGCGGCCAAGGCGAGCGCCTTTCATAACTATGGTTGGGACATCCTAAAATAGAAAGTAGGAACATTTATCCGGGACGGAAAGAGTAGTAAGTTTTCACTTCGACTGGATGTGCAGTATTTAACTTTAGATGGTGGGTAATACTGCTGGTATTAGGTTTTGGGAGGACTCTTTGACCGAGGGTAGATGACAAAATGGACCGTTGTACTTTAGACAAGCTCTGGTTTTGAACACAATACTTTTGTTTTAATCGTTATACTACTCTTTTTAAGATTACACAAGCTATTTAACCCCTCCCCTAACACTGTTAAAAATTGGATGGAAAGCTGATGTGGTATTTTGTTTATTAATTAAAAAGTTGCAGTAATTTTTTTCCAAAGAACTTGGTTAAAATAATTGAACTCTCTCGTTTTATTTGTTTTTTCCTTTTGTTTCTTTTTTCCTTTTCTTTTTAAACCTCTTCCTTCCACAACACCATTCCCCCCTTCAATTCTGCCACTGCCGCACCACGACCGAAATCAATCTGTGTTTGTGTCTATATATATATATATATATATATATATATATATATATATATATATATATATCTCTCCATCTCCATCTATCCATTGATTTGGGCAAAATCATACACCAGTTACAAGCCCTAACAATGAGAAATCTGGACTTGACCGAGTTCTTGAAGATCTAGGATTGCTAGTGATTTCACAATGGCCAAGGATACAATTAATGCTCACGTCCTTCCAATAGGGCCTGTACAAAGACCAATTCAATCTCCCCAACGTTCCCTCCCTTCATTATTGAGCAGTGTTCTAATACGCGCCGCTAAGGACCGTCTAGGCGTTGGGCGCCGGCACCACGCCACGATTAATGCCAAATTGGACAAAAAGTCGCTGGAGAAGATAATCATCGACTAGGCGCCCTAGTCGCCGACTAGTCGCTCTACTGCTCTAAGCGCCGACTAACGCGCCCCAAGCGATTGAACTGGAAAATAGAAGACTAGAAGAGAGAAGATCGAACTTTGAAGAGCCTAACACTTTGATTCCTTTGAAGCAGAGGCAAGACGAGCCCGTCGAGATCCCCTCGATCCTGGCGGTGAAGAGGAGAAAGAGAGAGTGAGAGTAGAGCGAGAGTGAGAGAGAAAAAGAGAGCGAGAAAGACAGAGCGAGAGAGCAAGAGAGACGCAGGCCGTCGAGATCCCATCGTCGTGTCGTTGTGACTGAGTGAGACTGTGAGAGGCGTTGTGAATTTGTGACAGAGAGGCGTCTATGCATTTAGTTTTAGAGTTTAACACTTTTCAAAATTACAATCTCCCCCCTCAATTTATTAAAGTATTTTCTCTCCCCCTCAAGTTATTAAAGTATTTCCCCTTCCCACTCACGGTATTAAAGTATTTTCCCTCCAGTCAAGTTAGTAAAGTATTTTCCCTCCCCCCTCAAGTTATTAAAGTTTTCCCTTTTTCTCTTCCGCTTTGAAATGATAGTAAATTTGATTTTAACTTTTAACTTTTAATCATGTAATTTTTAACCTATGGTGTAATTATGTCTCGATTTCTAGGCCCCGCTTAGGCCCCTAGGCGCTAGGCCCTGCCCTGACGCCTAGCGATTTTTAGAATACTGTTATTGAGACTATCCCTAACCAGCCCAAATAAATCCCCTCATTCCTACCATAATCACTAGAAACTAGACAACCCATTTGTCGTTTGTTCAATTGCAATACCGGCGACGAAGGAGAAGAAAGTGGCGAAGAAAGAAGTACAGATCAACTCAAGCATTGCATGAGCAAGTCGATAACAGGTAATGCATGTTTCGTCTTCAAGAAAAGAGACCAGAAATTGAAGAGGAATAAAACAGTCATGCATGTTGTCGGTATGTGCAATGCTGGCAAGTTTATCAGTGAAGTCTTTTATGGTGGCTAAGAAATTTTGCACTCGGTACGAGAGATTGAAGAGGTTAGAGGGAGGGAAGGAGGGCTATGAATAAATATGGAAGGGATGGTATAGTGATTAGGTGATTTAAAAAAAAAGGAAAAGAACGAAAAAAATGGAAAGGAATAAATAAAGGAACAGATAGAAAGAAATTCTAAATGTTTTCTTTTTAAGAAATTATATTTTAATTTTCAAGTATCTCTTGCATTTTAGTAATTGTTTTCTAGCTGCTACATTTTTTAATAAAAAAATGAAATGACACGTTAGCTTTCCTTCCAAACTTTTAACAGTCTTAGAGGTGAGGGGTTAAATTATTTGCGTAAACTAAAAAGAGTGGTAAACGATGAAAAAAGAGAGTACAGTCCGTAAAAGTAGAGCTTGACTTAAGTATGATGGTTTATTATGTCGTTTACCCTCGGCAGGGGAAATACTATTTTTTATGCCTATAAACTTCTTATCCGGTTATTATCTTTGTACAGATCCCCAATCTGTAATTTCATTCTTGTGGAGAGGGACTCTTCTTTGTTGGATTTTCAGTTTTACTGGAACCCCAGTGATAGAGAAGATGGTAGCTCTTGTCCTTGATTCCCTGTTGGGTATTTGGCCCTGCCTTTTGGGATTGTCGTCCAAGATTTCTGCTTACATTTCTAAATGGTCATACTCACGTTTTTTCCTTTATCCAAATTTTATAGAAAGCAAAGTTCCCTCCAAATCTGAGCTTCTTCCTGGTCTCCTATTCGTAGTACCCCCCACACACACACAGACATAAAACATTGAGCCTGAATGTATGCAGTCTATTGAATCATATTCCATCTCTTTCTCCATTGCAACTTAGTCCCTAAGCAGTGAAAGGGTTCTTCACCAAAATGAAGAGCTTTCGGTTTGGGGAATGCGAGATGCTTGCAATGCTTTGATTTCTTTGGCAGAACAGAAAAGCTAGTACTTTTGACCAAAGATGCATGTCCTATAATCTTCTTTGGGATCAAGTGGCTTACCTTGCCTCACTGATATACAATTGTTGTTCAACAATGAAATCTATTTACTAATAAAAGAAATGGGATGACTTCGGATATTGTGAAACAGAGTAGTTCCATTTGGTTTTGGTTAAAGATGGAGACTTGATCGTTGATTTGATTTTGAATCGCTGGCGAATCAGCAATTTAAGGCCATGATGGCTGGCAGAGATTTTGCAGTCTCATGTTTTTTCTATATTATCGAAGTCCTTTTTTTCCATTTGGTTGGGAACTATTTTTGAACCCCTTTTTGTTAAATAATCTCTTATAATTTAGAAATGGAAATGAATAAAAAAATATCTACATTGGATATTTCATGATTTGCTTTTCAGATTGAATGTCAAAGTGAGAGAGGATTTGCTTTTCTGATGTTCATATGGGTTACTGATGTGTAAAGGATTTCCATCTGTGAGGTGTAATTATGTTTATTTAGTAATTAATACCCAAATCCCATATCAGTGATCTGTAATTATGTTTATTTACTATGTATATTTACTCTTTACTTTTTTCCCTTTTGTATTTAGTAATTAACGGAGAATATCTACCTTGCTATTTTTTGGTCTAGTTGTACAAAGAAAAGGCCACTTCAGCCGCTCCGATTAGTTTTTTGACAGGGGACTGATGGTGGGGATTTTTTGGCCAAATTTATGAAAGTTTGCAAGTAATTTGGTGTTATTGTATTGTTTCTTTATGTTGATAGTTTTTGTCGTCAACTCTATTATTAGATATAAATGTGCTGGCTTTGTGTAGTTAATATTCAAATCCTTACATGCTTTCACATTCTTTCAGACTACTTACGAGAACTTCCGCTACAGAGCTGACAACAGGATCAATGTTTATAATCGTGGGTGCTTAAACAACTTTCTGGAAGTCTTCTGCACAAAGATAAAACCATCAAGAAACAACTTCCGGGCCTACGTGCAAGAGGAGGTGCAAAGGCCTCCTCTGCCCACCAATCGAGATGCAGGACTAGAGGACGTGGGCCCCGAGGATCGACGTATGAAAGTAGAAGATGATTTAGATATTGGTGGAGATCTGTTAAAGATCTCTCAGCGTCATAATATTGAAGACATTGAGGCAGATATACGAAGCAGAGGGAGTGATGTGCCCCACCAAAATTCTTCAGAGGCAGAGTCTGTTTTGGGTTCGGATCGAAGAGCTCCAGTTGTCCAATCAGATAGACATTCAAGTTGGGGAAGGAGAAGTGGAAGTTGGGATATTGCACCGGAGGTCCTTGCCATGAACTCTAATGTCAGTGAAAGTAGAAACCACGTTGCTCCAAAGGATACATACCAGTGACCGGGGGGGATGATGTACCTGCTGATTGATGATGGGCCTGGATGTTCTTGTATTTCTAGATGAAATTGATGAAATATTTTATTGGTACAAAAAAAGAAAAAAAAGAAAGGAAAAAAAGAGAAGATACCATATTTGTGACATGGAGTCAAATGTAGCCCCTGCTGTTAGGTAAAGTGGGTATCACCATTTCTGTTGTTGGATACTTGCTTTAGTTTCTTAGAGAAATCAGGAATGTGTGCAATGTAATTGTTAGAGATGGGGGTATCATCTTTTTCTCTCCCCTTGATTCCATATATTGGTGTGTTAATGGATTGATCCTTTCTAGTGCTGTCTGGCGTCATTCTTTGTGTAAATAAGTACTGAAGACTTGAAAGATCTTTGACTTTTTCGGATTGTAATTTGAACTGTGCTTGCAAGAACAGAATCTTGTTTACTTATCGAGCTAGTGATTAACACTGGCAGTTCTACAATAGATCATAGCTTGCGAGGAATTGTTGTGTTTATCCTGGGACCTTGAGATACTAGACTAAAGAGAGCCCTTGTCCCGTTCCTCTTGAAACATGACGAGTGCTCTGTTTTGGCGGCTAAATAGAGCAGTGAGAAATAATGGTTCATGTAAGCTCTCACCGAACCCCCTTTTCTCTTCCATCGTTCTATATGCCAAACGAGAAGTAGAAAGGTTCCATTTTTCTTCCTTTTTTGAAATGCCACACGAGTAATGAGAAGAGAAGAAGCATTTGCACGTCTAGTAAAAATTGACTATCTTGCATATATCAAATGGGTGCGCTACAATTGGGTTGAAGACACCTTCTTTTCCACGCTTCCATGGCAGGGCTTACCAAATGCTATGGGTTCACGACACCTTACCTCAATTTATTCCTTTGGGTGCTCTCTTCAATCCCTCCAACCATGGAACATGTGCTAGGTTGCTAGTGCCCACCATGGATCCACATTTCACGCACCCGTCAGTTACTTGTGAATGGAAACCTAATTTGACCATCTATGCAAGACCATGCTAGGTGATTTGTGCCCGCACATTTTGTGCAGTAAATCATCAAAGCAACTTCAAAGCAAAGACAGAGATCTTCTTCAATGCTACAATGGGTTCTTACATAATACTACTTGCAATACTTTCGTTTTCTCCCTCCTCTCTTTCCCCATCAATTGTCGCCTCTACGCAAACAGAATGATCAATTAGTTCTGTAACTGCAAACGTCCTTTCACGAAGAAGACATTCTTCTTTGAAGTTTTCAAATCCAACACTCAAAGCTAGTTTGCTCCCGACCACTTTAGAGTTATGCTTACAAGTATGATCTCGTCGTGATTTCTTTCAAAATTGAGCTTCGTCAAGTGACTAACTGTGGTGGTGAAGTGATGAACGCAACTTATGACATTGACTTAGCTTATGGTTATGCCTCTCATTGCCTTAATTAGGTCGGTGGAAGCCGTTGGAGTTCGCGCACTTGAAAATAAGGAGGCCTACTAATTATTTAACCATTATTTTTTTTTCCTACTATGTACAGCCGGATAAATGAGAGCACGACACGAGGATGACATGTGAAAAAAAAATAATGTCAATTTCTTTTTTCATTATTCATTACTTCATTAGTATGAACCAACCATTAATACTCTAAGATAAAAGGAAAATGAAGTAATGAATAATGAAAAAAGAAATTGACATTATTTTTTTTTCACATGTCATCCTCGTGCTCTCATTTATCCAGCTTTTCATTCACATTCTACATCAGTAGAAAAAAATAATAATGGTTAAATGCGTACCCAAACTCAAGTATAGTGGTTACAAATAGCGTTAGACCTTTATGTTTCAAGCGTATAATAATTATGTCAATTGTTGAAATACAAGTATAACATTAATTTGTTTTATAAATAATTATAAATACAGAGAGACTTTAGTTAAGTATGCCTTCTAATAAAATTCTCTTAACGGGCTTCTTAAGTCAAATATTGTTGGCCATATCTTGAAAGCCCACTAAAAGGAAGTTGGACATTGAACGAAAGACGTTACGAACTTGAGAGATCTTTATAAAGACAAATTCATTTTGATAATCCTCTTGAAATTCTTTTCTTGATCAAGTCACCATGTGGTGTATATTTCAATTGAGAATGAACGTAATCAACAATTGCTTTTTTGTTTCATTCTGTCTTTCGTGGTATCAGAGCAAGTCTACGTATTGAGAGACCTTGCTTGAATAATGAATATGATTAGCAATATCGTTATTACCTTGTACATTTTTATTATATGGTAACACGAATGAATGACGTGATATTGTCATTACACTTAAATATTTTATTTTTTTTTTTAAAATGGGTGGTGTGGGTTAGGTGGTTGGACGAGTTTGGAGAGATAAAAGTAACTTTACTAAATTTGGAAAATCAGAAAAAGGCAATTGACCAAATTATGAGTAATGCCATTCAAATTGGATAAAGAAGCATGATTTGTGGGCATGTCCATGCCATGCAACGTTGTGGCTATAAATTCCAGAAAATCTCAACGTCAAGCCAAAAGAAAATTCAAAAGACAAAGATGGATTCTTGCAAACCTAACCCCCTCTTGCTTGCAATCCTTCTCTTTGCTCTCAACTTGTCTTTCTCACCACAAAATTCTCCTCTTGTCGCTGCTACGACTCCTGTCATCAATGGCTTTTGTAACCGTAAGGACATCGCCGAGGCAAAGCCATTTTGCCTCAAAGTTTTCCAGAGTGCCACCGCAACCGATAATCCCACCCTCTTCAAGATTGCCCTTGAGCAAGGAATAGCCAAAGTGAAAGAAATTCAAGATTCTTTCTCTGCTATGGTAACTACGAAGCCCGAGTTAAAGCCGACTATTGAATCGTGTGTGGATCATTTCAAGAGCGTGGTCAACACATTTCAAATCTATTATAAGAACGTGGTGGCTGTTACGGAAGAAATTGATCTTATGAGTTTGAGTTACGATTTTGATCTAGCTCTAATAGATTCTCACAAGTGCGGTGAGGAATTGAAGTCTGGTGGAATACATGACGAGGCGCTATTACAAAAAAGCAAAGAGGTTGCGGATTACTTTACAATTTGTTACGGAATCACAAAGGTTGTCACCAAGGCCCCGTAAACAACCATTGACTCCGATCGTCTTCCACCATGCACCAGACCACCAGCTCTGAAAGAATGACTGTTCTCTCTCGTTTCTTTACATGTCCCATTTTGCTTTCTACGTACATTATTAACTAGGATGATCTTTTTTCCTTCTATAATCTTCCTCATTTCCTTGCATAACCCTTTTCGCTTTCTACAAAGATAAATGTACGTATCCGTTCATGATATGTTTCTATTATACAGTTTCTAGCGTTGTTTGTTGTGTAAGTTAGAATTCAGATGATTATTATGTATAATAAAAATTAAGCTATATATATATATATATATATAAAATATTTTTTTTCAATTCGATCATCGGCCATCTTTTCTAATCTACCTCTACGCATAAAATTTTGTTAGACTCACATACAGTTTGATCACGCCAAAAAGAATATTAGTGACCACGTCGGATTCACGTATGCAGCTAGTCTTTGGTCCGGATGCCCTGACTCTCTAAAGGCTTCTCATGTTGGGACTTGGTTGTCACAAGCAAACTAGACCTTCAACTGTCTAACAAGAAAAGGCACCGTTAGGGCTTGTCGGGGGTTCTACTCGACTAGTACCCTAAGGTGTAAGAATTAGTTTAAGTGATAAATATGAGGAAGGTAGTTGGCAAACTGCCTTCTAGTAATCACCAAAGTGGTAATAAATAAGTGTGTTGAAGGCAAGTGAGTAAATGTATTTTAACAGCACTTGCGTATGTTTGAGAGTAAATGCGGCTTTCGTCTTGAACTTGAAGACGTGTCTTTGGTATTCGATCTCGGCAGGGAATACTTGCATAAATGCTCGGGTTGACCGAGGCTTTGATTGTTTTGACCTTTAAAAAGCCAACCTCGAGGGGCTATTCGATTATCGACCTCGAGTGGTCATAGCCGACCTCGAGGAGCGATTTAATTATCGACCTCGAATGGCCATAGCCAACCTCGAGGAGCGATTTGACTAACGACCTCGAGTGGCCATAATCAACCTTGAGGTACGATTTAATTATCGGCCTCGAGTGGCCATAGCTGACCTCAAGGAGCGATTTAATTATCGACCTCGAGGAGCGATTTGATTGCATGCCTCGAGTGGCGGCTGCCGACCTTGAGGAGCAATTTGATTATCGACCTTGAGTGGCCATAGCTAACCTCAAGGAGCGATTTGATTATCGACCTTGAGTGGCTATAGCCGACCTCGAGGACCGATTTGGTTATCGACCTCGAGTGGCCATAGCCGACCTCGAGGAACAATTTAATTATCAACCTCAAGTGGCCATATATAGCCGACCTCGAGGAGTGATTTGATTATCGACCTCGATTGACCATAGCCGATTTCGAGGAGCGATTTAATTATCGACCTCGAGTGGCCATAACCGACCTTGAGTGACCATAGCCGAGCTCGAGGAATGATTTAATTCTCGACCTCGAGTGGCCATAGTCAATCTCAAGGAGTGATTTGATTATCAACCTCGAGTGGCCATAGCCGACCTCGAGGAGTGATTTGGTTATCAACCTCAAGTGGCTATAGCCGACCTCGAGAAGCGAATTAATTATCGACCTCGAGTGGCCATAGCCGACATTAAGGAGTGATTTGATTATCGACCTCGAGTATATATAGTCGACCTCAAGGAGCGATTTGATCAATGAGCAATTTGATTATCGACCTCGAGTGGCCATAGCCGACCTTGAGGAGCGATTTGGTTATCCACCTCGAGGGGCTATATCCGACCTCAAAAAGCGAATTAATTATCAACCTTGAGTGGCCATAGCCGACCTCGAGGAACGATTTGACTATCGACCTCGAGTGTCCATAACCAACCTCGAGGAACGATTTAATTATCGACCTCAAGTGGCCATAGCCGACCTCGAGGAACGATTTGACTATCGACTTCAAGTGGCCATAACCGACCTCGAGGAGCGATTTAATTATCGACCTCGAGATATCATAGCCGACCTCAAGGAGCGATTTGATTATCGACCTTGAGTGGCCATAGCCAACCTCGAGGAGCGATTTGGTTATCGACCTCAAGTGGCCATATCCGACCTCGAGAATCGATTTAATTATCGACCTTGAGTGACCATAGCTAACCTCGAGGACCGATTTGACTATCGACCTCGAGTAGCCATAGCCAACCTCGGGGAGCTATATATTCGATTATCGACTTTGAGTAGCCATAGCCGACCTCGAGGAGCGATTTGGTTATCGACCTCGAAGATCGATTTAATTATCGACCTCGAAGAGCGATTTAATTATCGACCTCTAATGGCCATAGCTAACCTCAAGGAGTGATTTGATTATTGACCTCGAGTGGCCATAGCCGACCTCGAGGAGCGATTTGGTTATCGACCTCGAGTGGCCATAGCTGACCTCGAGGAGCGATTTGATTATCGACCTTGAGTGGCCATAGCCGACCTCAAGGAGCGATTTGGTTATCGACCTCGAGTGGCCATAGCCAACTTCGAGGAGCGATTTGGTTATCGACCTCGAGTGGCCATAGTCGACTTCGAGGAGCGATTTGGTTATCAGCCTCGAGTGGCCATAGCCGACCTCAAGGAGCGATTTGGGTATCAACCTCGAGTGGCCATAGCCGACCTCGAGGAGCGATTTGACTATCGACCTCGAGTGCCCATAACTGACCTCAAGGAGCCATTTAATTATCGACCTCGAGTAGCAATAGCCGACCTCGAGTGGCAATAGCCGACCTCGAGGGGCGATTTGATTATCGACCTCGAGTGGCCATAGCCGACCTCGAGGATCGATTTAACTATCGACCTCGAGGGGCTATTTGGTTATCGACCTCGAATGGCCATAGCTGACCTCGAGGAACGATTTGGTTATCGACCTCGAGTGCCCATAGCTGACCTCGAGGAGCAATTTAGTTATCAACCTCGAGTGGTCATAGCCGACCTCAAGGAGCGATTTGATTATCAACCTCGAGTGACCATAGCCGACCTCGAGGAGCGATTTATTTATCGACCTCGAGTGGCCAAAGCCGACCTCGAGGACGGATTTAATTACCAATGTCCCGTCATGTAATTCATGAATTGTCAAATTAATTAAATTTAAAGTGTGACATAATATGTACATCCTATATGCTAATATATTTTCATGGGACCAAGCGTAGTAATCCGAGTTAATGACAAAACACGAACCATTTACAAGCCTTATACGATCAAAATTAGAGTTGCACGGTGAGTTCATTCGTATTTGGAGCATAGCGATAAATAGAGTTTAACAAGTTTTTATTCGCGAAGCCGGCACGTAATGTTGCAACTATTTGATGTATTTGATCAAATAAATAAATGGGCTTATAGCACTTTTAACTCAATTAACACGTCAT
This sequence comes from Platycodon grandiflorus, assembly GCA_016624345.1. Lineage (NCBI taxonomy): Eukaryota > Viridiplantae > Streptophyta > Magnoliopsida > Asterales > Campanulaceae > Platycodon > Platycodon grandiflorus. Next base: position 16,503,474 of record CM028364.1, read on the forward strand.
ATTCATAATATTCAGGTAAGCCCGAGCATTAAATGCGTCAAAGAATATATTTTATAACGGGCATATTAAAGTAACGAAGTACTATTATTGAAGCTCGAGATTCTAATTTTAATCATGGCATTGACAATTGCAGAGTTTATGTTATAAGATTGATGTGCATGCCATCAATAGCTAGCATGCAACAACTAGTTCTGCTCTACGTCCACATTGGTATTAGTATGTTATAAATTCTTGATCACAAATCTTCCCTTATCTACAAAATCATTAGTATATATATACTTCCTCCGTCCCTAAATTATTGTCTTCCTTTCTTTTTTTGTCCGTACCTATATAGTTGTCTTGTTTAAAACTTTCCTCTTTAGGACATCACTTTTACCATTTTTTATCCTTACTTTTTCTTCCTACTTTAATTATGGGTCACATGCACATGAGCATTAAAGTAAACAACACTATACCAATATTATTAATCAAGTCAATTATTTTTTCTTAATCCGTGTGATGGGTTAAACAAAACAATAATTTAGGAACGGAGGGAGTATATTTTAGAGTCCCATGCATGGCTACGTGACCCTTTAATTTCCCTATAAATTGAAAACATTTCAAATAGAACCTCAGTAAATATGAATACTCACGTTCATTGCCTAGTGCTTGCAATCCTATTCCTTTCTTTTTCCTCCCTCTCACTCTCTCACCTTCAGTTGGAGCTAAATCATCTGCAGTTCCTAATAGATTGGTCAATGAGGTTTGCAACTGCAAAGGTACTGGCATGAAGAAGGCATTTTGCCTAGACGTTCTCGATTCCGACCCCCGTAGCCCCTTCTCTCTCACCTATTTCACCATCTTCAACATCACAATTAATGGAGCAAACGATCACCAACGTGGCGAAAACCTGCAATTACTTCTCCAATATGAGGAAGGTGATGCCTCAGCTCAATTGAACCCTTACTTTCTGTGTTTCTCGTTATGACACGGTGCTAAAGACTTTTCAAGCCACGATTTCTGAAGTTGCTAGTGGTAAAAGTACTGATGTGGACACAAATGAGCTATGACGTGGCCATGACATGACTATGCGTCGTAATGTAGGGAAAGGTTGGATGCTGATGGAGTTTGCGATGGATCTCTTCAGAGGATGAGGGGAGTCGGATCACACTATGGTTTGTTTCGCAATTGCAGTAGCTGTCGCAGAAAAAATTCCACCCTAGTTTAAGAACTTTTTAGTCGCTCTAGTACTTATGGTGCTGTTGTTCACCAATCACCATAGTCCTTGTTTAATTTAATTGCATCGTGCTATGATATATAATTTCCAAGTCATTTTTTGGCTTAGAATGATGAATATATACTTCATCTTGGGAATTAATATTTTGCTCGTCGGATTGGATGACTAAAAAGATTCATTTGGAGATTAACCTAATTTTGAACAGAAGAATAATAGAGAGTTGTAACTATGTCTAAATATTCTATTTCCTCTGTTCTCAAATAATTGTCATGTTTTCCTTTTTTGTTCGTTCCAAAAAAATTATCTTGTTTAAAATTTTCTGTTTTAGGAAAATAATTTTACCATTTTACCATTACTTTTTTTCTTTCTACTTTAATGATGGTTTCCACATGCAAATGGACTTTAAAGAAACAATTAGTTTTTTTTAATCTGTGTGCCTAGTCAAATACGATAATAATTATTTAGAAACGGGGGAGTATTTATTTATTTATTATTGACAAAACCCATATTTGGGCCACCTAACTTTTCAGCAATTTGCAATTTGTCACTGAACATTAGTTAGGTTGCAAGCGAGCCCATTTTTTGGATGGTCATTAGTTCAGCCATTAAGTGAAAATAAAATACCTATTATAGCCCTGTCTTCATCTTCATCATCTCCAATCAAGAAATTCATCAACCCAAATTCTCAAAATCAGCTCTGTCCCGAAGAAATTCTCGTCAATTCGAATCGAATCAACTTTCTTCAACCGCCGACAATTCGCTCATTCCACCCCTTTCTCCATCGCGTGGTGGGCGGTAACGACCCCAGTAGCTTCGTGTTGCACATGAAACGACAGACGGGTGGCAATTTTTTACTCACCGGCGTCGCTTTGGCAAGAAGAATAGAATTACATTTTGTCTTCTTCCGCAACGGCGAGCTTGTCTTCCTGTTTGCCGTCGATTCGTTCTCCCAGAAGTCTTTTCCCGTGACTCATCTTGGCTGCCCACTATATTATCAGGCCGAATCAAACTTTTCTATGCGTTGATTGCTAAAAGGAAAAGGGTGGCTGGCTTGTGGAGTGGGCGATCCGCTCTCTCCCTTTCTCTTTTCCAGATCTGCTTGATTTTGAGGTCAATCTCCACAGAATTAAGTGCTTAGCGTGAGTTATTTTTGTTTGGGAAATAGGGGGATTGACAGAGGTAAAATAGGTATTCCACATTAATTTAACAACTTAACTAACGTTCATCCAAAAAATGGGCTTGCTTGTAACCTAACTAATGCTCAGTGGCGAGAATAACATTTTAAAACATGTGGTGGCCGCATTGCAAATTGGTGAAAAAAGTTGGGTGGCTCAAATGATGCCTTTATTATTGTTTTAGGTACAATGGACGAATATATAAAACTTTTTGGGCTTTACTTGTCCGAGAATTGAACACCTTGTTCTTGCGAATCAGGGCCATGAAGCAAATTTGTGTTTTGCGTTGGCAAGTGCATGAAACAAGTCTGTGGTTTAAACTATCACACATGTTTGATCAACCTGTTTCATTTAATAAAGGGCAAATTACACAAATGGTCTCTATACTTCTCGACCTTTTTGTGATTCATCCTAACCCCACGCCAGCGGTCCCTGAACTCAATTTCTTGACGCATTTGCTCCTTCCGTCTATTGCCGTCTATTTTTTTCCGTTAAATGGAATCACATGCATTTTACGTGATTTCGCCCAAGTGTAAATTAGTCATTCTTATTTAAAAAGTACAGAGACCTTTTGTGTAATTTGCCCTAAACTAAATCCACCCCAAAATCATCTTCTTCCCCGGCGCAATTGATTATGGAATTTTATAGATAACAAGTGCTTCTCAAACTCCAACAGTGAATGTATAGTTTAGCCAATTGTTGGAGATACCCTCCATCTGTGTATAATGTGTGTAAACTTTGTTAATATCACTTGTTCTTGTAAAGCAGCTTTAGTCAGTAAAGGTATGACCATCCAGCTCCTAACTGATGCCTTAACAAACCAATAGGTTTACAAACATGCTAAATAACACCCCCCCCCATGGAAGTGACTCTTTTGCCCATAAAACCCCCCATCCTCCAGCCTTTCCCCAGCAGCCCCCCCACCCTCCATCCTCCAAAGACACCAGGCCCCCTTTCCTCCCAACACACCGGCCCCCTTCCTCCCCCGCCAGGCCCCCTCCAAGCCCTCCAAAGACACCCCCCCTTTCCCCTCCAGACACCAGGCCCCCTTTCCTTCCCCGGCCCCCCCCTTTTCCTCCCAGACGCCCCCTTTCCCTCCCCTATGGGCCCCCCAATGTGCTAAATGACACCCCTCCTCCTAAATGACACCCCCACTTTTATTATTATAAATAAATAATCTTACTCTCTCTCTAAATTCTAAATAATCTAACTCTCTCTAGAGATATTGACTTTCGGGTTTTTTTATTTTTATTTTAAAAAAGGTATGTTTTCAACACAACTAATTATTTTTTGCGTTTGTTATTGTATTTATTAGTATTATAATTTGATATATTAGCATTATAATTTGATAGGATTTTTTTTCAAAAAAGGTATGTTTTCAACACAACTAATTATTTTTTGTGTTTGTTATTGTATTTATTAGCATTATAATTTGATATTTATTGTAACTAATTATTTTTTGCGTTAGTTATTGTATTTATTAGCATTATAATTCGATATTAATTGTTACAAAAGCAAAAATTAATTGTTATAAATGTAAAATATAATTAGTTGTGAAAAAAAAATTATTAATATATATTAACCCCTAGACTAGGTGGTCTTTTTTGATGATTCCGTTAACTTTTTTTTTTATTTTAAATTTAGCCCCTTATACACTTCCGTTAAAAACTTAACGTATCCGTTAAGTTTTTAACGGAATATGGAGGACCGCCCCCCCTAGGGGTCTAATACATTAACACCGCCACCCCCTGGGGGTCTACTACATTAAGACCGCCCCCCTTGGGGGTTTAAAAATTTTCAACCCGCCACCCTTGGGGGTTTAAAATTTTTAAACCGCCCACATTTAGGGGTTTAAAATTTTTTTTAGTTTATTTTATATAATTAATAATATATAATTTTATATAATTATTAATATATATTTTATATAATTATTAATACATAATTTCATATAATTATTAATATATTTTTATATTTAATTTTATATAATTATTAATATATAATTTTACATAATTATTACTAGTTAATTTTAGTTTATTATATAAGTTTATAAATTTAATTTTAGTTTATAAATTATTAATATATAATTTCATATAATTTAATTGTAGTTTATAATTTAAAATCATTTAATAAATATATAATTTCCAATTATTTAATTTAATTTTATAATTTTATTTTTCAAATTAATATTATTGTTGATTTAATTAGTAATAGTAATATATTTATATATATAAAATTTGTACAAATTAATATTTAATTTTAGTTTAATATATAAATTTATATAATTTATTTTTGGTCTATAAATTATTAATATATAATTTCATATTATTTAATTTTAGTTTAGAATTTAATATATTTGTTTATTTAATAGTAATAAGATTTTATACTAAAATTTGCACAAATTAAATTTATTTTGTGATATTTTAATATATAATTTCATGTAATTTAATTGTAATTTATAATTTTATGAAATATTTTAAAATAGTGCAATAAATATATAATTTCATATTATTTAATTTTAGTTTTGAAATTAATATAATTGTTGATTTAATTAATAAGATTATTAAATAGCATTTGTACAAATTAAATTTATTTTGTGATACTTTAATAAAATTATTATATATTAATTATAAAATTTTAAATAATATTAGCATAAACAATTAAAATTACGTTAATATTTGTAATTTTAGGTTATAGTTTCATAAAATTAATTTAATTTATTGTAATGTTTTACATAATTTATTTTTAGTTTGTATAAACTCTTCCTTTGTTTTTGCAATTATTTGTTGATAAACATTTAATTTCATTAAATTTAATTTATGACTGATAAGTTAAATTATGTTAATTATAATCAAGTTTATAACGTTAATTTGGCTTAATTATGTAAAACATCATTGCAATGTTATTCTTTAGTTATCTTTATGACATCTTATGCTAAATTGATATATTATTTTTTTTGTTGATTAAATTCATATGTTTTATGTTATAATTAGGTGTATTACTTTAATTTATAATTTCATTTGTAGTACGTTAATATAAATTACGTTAATATCATATTTTTACGGTGATATGTAAATGTCAGGCGTAGGTGGGAGTGAACGTGGTGCTGATAGAAATCTCGGAAAGAGGCCTGTAGGTGATGGGGATGAAGACTTGTCACAGTATTCAGGCCGACTTAAAAACCGTTGTATCGTTGCATCTGCGCGATCTAGACAGCAACAACAGTTTCAGATCCAGCTCGAGTTTCAAAGACAACTCGAACAGCGACAACAACACTCACAGCAATGACAACACGAACAGCAGCAACAGCATTGGAGTCGGAGGGTTGAACATGATTTGTCAAATTCTGATTCACTCGGCTATTCACCACATTTCGATCAGGGTCCCACACCTACTAGCGTTCCTGTTCCCCCTTTTTTTTCTTCAAATGTTGATGAGGTTCTTGAGGTCGAGGCTAGGATTCCGGTGGACAGGTCGCGGTACTTTGAGTCTACTCCTGACTCATCCCAAGTCTACTCCTGACTCATCCCAAGTCAATAGTCGTTTCATGGAGAAGGGGGTTCTGAGCAGACTAAAGAGGAGGAGGAGGAGGAGGAGGAGGAAGAGGAGGTAGAGGAGGAAGAGATTGTTCCACATAGAGGTCTGACGCGACGGAGAGGAGGTCCAGTACCAGCACGAGTGGGTTTTCGAGGTAGAGGACAGGGTCAACGTGATGATTATTAGAAGTTGACATATCCAGTTGAAGGTGGGCCCATCATCGTAGATTTACTGGTTGGCTTTCGTGGTCACATTGCACATGCGATATGGAATGGCACGATAATAGTTATTTATTTATTTAATTTCATTCTTAATAAAAATAATATTAATTGTTTATGCTAATATGAATTATATTTTTTTCAATAGGAACGTGGACCCTTAAAAGGAATGACCGGTGCCGATCGGGTGATTACGTGGGTTATTCTTGATCAACAGCCTAGGAGCTGGGTGCAGGCATCAGGTTTTATGCACTTGCGAGGTTGTATGTATTCTGAGTTGAACATACCGTTGATCTCGGCTTTTATTGGGAGATGGCACCCAGAAACTAATATTTCCATATGCCTTTTGGGGAGTTGACGATCACTCTTCACGATGTCTGGTATCTATTAAGGGTACCTGCAGAAGGGAAACCAGTCATCACTAACAGCATAATTCCACGTGTCAAGACCCAGTTAGGGTGGTTATTGGGTATGACTGCTGCAGAGGTTGATCAAGAGTGGAGATGCAGCACAATCAGATTCAACTCGCTTCCGACGCGTACAGGTTCTCATGGGACAAGTCCCCGTAGAAAAGCGTCTGGTTATATGATGTGGTTGTTGGGTGCCACTTTGTTTATAAAAAACACAAGTCGCGGCTTAGTGTTCATTTTCTGAAGTTTTTATAACCAGTAGAGGAGGTGTCATCCTACGCATGGGGTACAGCGGCACTTGCCTATCTATACCGGCAGATGGGTGTGGCATCACGGGCTGAAACTGCTTAGATTGGAGGATGTCTGACACTGTTACAGGTACGTTGAATTTTTTTTTATGTTATAAGTTTTTAAATTTTCATTCTAGTATTTATGATTATAATTATTTTATATCGTATGCAATTGTTAGGCTTGGATATACGAGTACTTCCCAGCCTTTCAACAAACTAGAAAAACTAATTGGAGCAGTGAACAACAGCCTTATGCAGCTCGTTGGGTATACAAGGCCGGCCGAAGATTGGACCCTACTGCTATGGAGCAGTATAGGCGACGGCTTAATGAGTACACTGAGCAAGAGGTAAGTTATATATTTGTAAACTAAAATATTCTTGAGTATTTGTAACTTAATTTTTTTTGAAGTATAGTGTGGAATTGATATATGACTATTTAATATTATAACAGGTGCAATGGACTCCATTTGGGATTAAACCGAATGAAGATGTCCCGATTAGTCTGTGGAATGACATCATTCATTGTAGGACTATTATAGAGCCATACATGCCTGTACGGTGTTTGCGCCAGTTTGGTTACGTTCAAGTAATTCCGCCCGAGCCATTCATCCCCAAAAAAGTGCACAGGGGTCCAAAGCCCCTCAAGTATGTATGTGATCACGACAAGATGAGGATACTTTGGGACCAGTGGCGTATATACGTCTTGGCACCTGCCGTGTATAATACAACAAGAGTCCGATACCCAGCTGACGCTGCACCAAGGTATTTAGAGTGGTTTGCACCACGATCTCATCTAAAAGTGGATCCGATTGATGATGATTTTAACGATGAAGCCCCTCATGAACTTGAACTTACTTAGATGTCTGACGCTGCTGTGAGTACTATTTCATCTATATTTAATTCTTGATCTATTTCATCTAGGCTTAAAATTGTTGATTTAAGTTATTGGGTTTAAGAAATGTCGTATTTTTCCTTTTCTTATCACAGCGACTACAGTAAGTAGGTGCTCGTGTAAAATACCTCGACGAATGGAGAAAAGGACAATACGACACGGAGGAGGTGGCATCAGCCGTTAATGAGATTTGCGAGCACTTTCAGGATTATCTTTAGTTGTATTATGTTGTTTATTTAGTATATTTTTAGTTAATGTACTATCTGCAGTTTGTTTAAGTTTATGTACTATTTTAGTTTAATTTTTCGTTAATGTATTATTTTGGACTTATTTCATATTATTTTCTCGACTTGATGAACTTATTTAAGATATCATTTTTTTAGTTTTAAAAAATGTGATATGTTTATATACAACGTTAGCATAAAAAGGAAAAAAATCATGATACACAGAAGATAAGTTAATATTCAAACGAGAATAGGTCTTTTTACATAGGGCGTGGTGGTTTCATCATATCTACCCCCTTTACAGCGAAAGTATGTTTACGATCCATCCAAAGATTTTCCCAATGTCGAATGTTTGGATCACAAACTAACTCCCAACCTGTATACACCCTAGGCATCGGACAATTGTCAGACAACTGAAGCTTAATGAAGTGAGTAGCGCCGTATACTAACCCAAATTTAATATGCTCAGATGGGGGTTGGTACCCTACGAGAGTAGACCGTAATGGCAAGAACGTGGAGCAAAAGTGACTTATTGAGAAACACTGTACAATCTTCTGATACCTTGTTGCTACAACGTATCCAAGGTCACCCAAACTTAACCAATGTTCTTCACCGCACGGTCCATCGAAGTGTGTACAGATATGCAAGGCACCCACTCGAATATCAGGATTTAAAGTGTAATCATAAAACTCGTGGTGATCAGTCAGCTCCTTGATCAAATCATACCTCACACGATGCCAATATCGTTGGCTGTCATACTCAAACTCCACAATAACTCGAAAGCCGCAGTTTCCATCACTCACCACGTCCTTATAATCTTCTATGCAATCCACAATGAATGCTGGGATCACATTTACAAATGGAAATGATGGTGACGCGGTACTCATCGATCGCCGACCTCAACTTTAACTTCGACCTCTACCTCGACCGGAATCTGGTTTCGACGTAGACATTGGATCGGTATTTGGATTTCTTGAGTATTTCCTTTCAGTGTGCTCCCAGTCAGATAATTCCCTCTTGGTCGAGTTCCTCCTCGGTCGGCCTTTATGTGGCACAGCTTGTGGAGCCCCTTGTTGATAAGTCCGGCAATGCATCAGTTGATAAAACCTGCTCGCATATACCAACTTACTCGTGTCATCCAATTGATCCGCTTCATCAAAAATACTATTCATTATATCTGAAGGAGTTTGTCTTGTCGTAGACCCCTTATATTCTCCCTCAATTTGTAGAGTCCTTCAAAAAGGATGAATATCGACAGGATCGATGACACCTTCACTTTGATCCACTTGACGCATCTCATGGAGACATGGTAGACCGCTTGAAAGTCGGAGCACACAACCACAAGTATCTTCGTCTAATATAATTTCTGGTTTATCACACTCATCAGTGAACCGATGCCACTCTGTGTGCAGTTTTTTAAGTGCGGCGTGAGATACATTGCATTTCAGTAGGCGAAGCACAGAAAGATCTCTGATGATTTGATGTCTGACTGTTATATCATGCTTAAGGGTGGACTTTATCTCATTAATCTGCAGCTCTACAGCACTGTGAATGTGCGGGAATAGAGTATCGAAACTCATAGTAGCCGTGCCTAACCACCTCTTGAGTTGCGAATGAGTGCTTTCCACCCTGTAAAACATCTATAATTCTTAGTAAACATAATTTATAAGTATTTAAATTACACAACTGATACTTTGTAAAAGTAATACTTGTTTGACAAAAAAAATACAAGTAATACCTGTTTGTTGTAGTATTGCCGAAATGTAAATAATTTTTGGTCCATGCCGTTACAAAATTCTCTTTATATGGATCCAACCACTGCATCTTTAAATATCTAATTAAGGCCGATCGGGTGCCCCATGTTTCCTCCAACCACATCACATGTTGAATGTATTCCATCTCGATTTTGGCATCTACTAAGTTATGCCATCTCCACATAAATACGTTGGAATAGTTCTTATGCTTGACTAATTGAACTAAGAACTTTTCCACGTTCTTGGCGATATGTCTGCAACACAGTAAAAGTTTGACATTGGGAAAGAACATATCCACGGCTTTTGGAGCAACGCCAAGACCTTCGCACATCACCGAAAGTGCTTGTAATGCCCACTTGAAAGTATCCGATTTCTCATCCTTAAGAAATCCAAACGCGACGTGAAAATTTTTGCTTGTTGGAGTCACTGCAATAATCTCCAACAAAGGCATATCATACTTGTTGGTTTTGTATGTTGCGTCCATTATTAGAACGTGTGGAAATTTGCACAACAAATCAAGGGACTTTGGGTGTACAATTAAGAGATTCTCTATAACTTGATTCTGATCATCGTTTGAATGCCACTCAAAGTATTCATGTTCTTCAATTTTCCTGAAGAAAAATTGCATTGGAGTCGATTCGCCCATAAGTTTCCTACGCCACTTCTGTACCATATTCTGTATTTGGCGTATGTTGGTAACATTTTCGGGATCTTTGGATTTAAGGTGCTTTAGAATATTCTTTGACTTAATATGGTCGGCAGTTAATTCACCAACAAGAATATCCTCTTTGGAGCCCGATCTTGATCTATGCCATTGACCAGACTCAGTTAACGGGTGGTTGTGTCTACACTTATCGCCCACATTAACTTTCCAAAAACCCGATCGTTGTTGCACAAGTTTGATGGCGAACGGACAATTTATTTTCTTCGACCCTCGTAGGTTTCTATCCTCCATGTCAAGAATGTCAGTATATTTGTACTTACCGCTCCGCTCACAACCATAACATACACCAATTCGGTCACCCGATAATATTTTTGTTCGCCTAATGATTAAATAGTTGTTTGCAGCATGAGCAGCATCCATAAGTCATTCATTACCCATTTCTCGAGTTGCAAATAATAGGTCTGTTGTAAAAACCTTTCTTTGATCCGGACCTAAAAATATGTCTTCTGCTCCTTCATTTGATGTCTGACAAATAATTAAAAAATATTAGCCAAATTAACATAATTTAATTTCAATAAATATATATATTTATAAAATGTCTATTTCAAGAACATAAAATTAACTTAATAAATTTTATTTTAATTTACATAGTTAAACTTAATTATGTAAAACATCACATTAAATTAAATTAATTTATATGAAATTATACACTAAAATTAAAAATATTAACGTAATATTTAATTATTTATGCTAATAAATTTTTAAATTTTGTAATTAATATATAATAATTATATTAAAATATCCATAAATACATGTAATTTGTGCAAATACTATTTAATAATCTTATTACTAATTAAATCAACAATTATATTAATTTCAAAAACTAAAATTATACACTAAAATTAATTAATAAATATGAAATTATATTTTTATTGCATATAAACTAAAATGATAAATTACAATTAAATTATATAATCTTATTGCTATTAAATAAACAAATATATTAAAGAAAAAACTTAAATTAAATAATATGAAATTATATATTAATAATTTATAAACCAAAATTAAACTATGTAAAATTATATATTAAACTAAAATTAAATATTAATTTGTGCAAATTTAAGTTTATGAATATATTACTAATTAAATCAACAATATTATTAATTTCAAAATTAAAATTATAAGATAAAATTACATCATTTGAAATTATATATTTAATAAACGATTTTAAATTATATAAATTATAAATTATAATTAAATTATATGAAATTATATATTAATAATTTATAAACTTAAATTAAATTATGTAAAATTATATATTAATTTGTGCAAATTTAAGTTTATAAATATATTACTAATTAAATCAACAATAATATTAATTTCAAAATTAAAATTATAAGCTAAAATTACATCATTTGAAATTATATATTTATTAAATGATTTTAAATTATATAAATTATAAAATACAATTAAATTATATGAAATTATATATTAATAATTTGTAAACATAAATTAAATTTAATAAAATAATATATTAAACTAAAATTATAAACTAAAATTGTATATTAATAATTATATATTAATAATTATATAAAATTATATATTAATAATTATAGAAAATTATATTTATATAAACAAAAATTATATATTAATAATTATTTTTTAATAATTATATAAAATTATGTATATATTAATAATTATATAAAAACTGAAAATAAAAAATTCAAACCCCCAGGGGAGCGGTTTAAACTATTTACCCACAGGGGTGGGCGGTTTAAAATGTTTAAACCCCCAGGGGTGGGTGGTGTAATTCAATTAAACCCCTGGGAAGGGGCGATCCTCTTTTCCATTTTTTTTTAAGTTTATTAAATAAAAATAATTATAAGTTTAAACTAACTTTAAACTAAATTAGCATATATAAATTTGCATAAATTAAACTAAGCACAAAACATAAATTTAACATAATTTAAACTAAAAAAAACATAAATTTAACATAAACTAACCTGATTTGGATCCATTTTTTATATTTGGTATGAATAAAAGGTAGGAATGTAGGAATATTCAGATTATTTCGAACAATTTTTGGTGTGTTTTTGAATGTACGAAAGGGTTTATTTTTTTTCTAGTGAAAGGTGGGTGAAAGGGGGGGGGGGCAAATCAGGTTAAATGGGGTGAAAGGGGCGGTGTGTTGGGGAAGGGGAGGGGCCATGTTGGGGAAGGAAAGGGGGGCGTCGCTAGGAGGGACAGGGGGCCTGTGTCTTTGGAGGAGGGAAAGGGGCGGTGTCTGGAGGGGGAGCGTCTGGGGGGAGGAAGGGGGCCGGTGTCTTTGGGAGGAAAAGGGGGCTGGTGTGCTGGAGGATGGAAGGTGGGGGGGCTGTTGGGGAAAGGCTGGAGGATGGGGGGTTTCATGGGCAAAAGAGTCACTTCCATGGGGGGGGTATGATTTAGCATGTAATGGGGGGTGTGGTTTAGCACCACTCTAGGTTTATTGTCACCTCAAACCTTGGTTGAACAATGAGGCCTAATTCGCCACTTCCACCATCAATTCCTAATTAGCCAATCCCCCAAACTACTCCTTCAACTTCAACACACACCACTTCTACCAGTGATCTCACCACCACCTCCTCCACTACAGGCCCCACCTTTACCTCCACCACCATAGACTGCAACCCACCTCCACAAGCACCTGTACCACCAAACCCGCCATCGCCACCTGCACCACCGCACCACCAAACCCGTCATCACCACTACCACCGCAGCCCAGGAAATGATATGTAACATGCCAATCCATTTTGGTGGTGGCGAGTTTGAAAGATGAGTTCCAGGAGAAAATGAAGATGAGAGAGTGAGAGAATAGATCGAGAGCGAGAGAACAGATCGAAGCTTCAAATTGGTCGAATTTGTGGGTTGGATTGCAAATCCATTTCACCGTTAACAAACGACAGGCGACCGTCGTCTTCTCTGTTGACGGTGGGACTTCAGCCTCCATCTCTACCGACTCCGATAAGAGTTTCTATAGAGCGTCTGCTGCTGCATTGCTCAACCTTACCTGAGCAATCTTGCAGACAGTGAGATGCCCGTCGACTCCCCAACCATGAACGACGACGGTTAAACAAATAAGAGCGATGCAAGAGCTTCTAGTATGTGAAACTTGCAAGACCCCATTTTTGCTTCTGGCCTGTTGATGGGGGTGATTTGTTATTTGTTGGATATAGCTTATGAGTTGAAATTGACACCATTGAAAATGATGAATTTAGGGCATTGTATCATGGCAGTGATATAGCTTTTGAGTTATGTCTAGCAATGGTAGAAAAATGTGCTAAAAGATTTTTTTTTTGTGTGGATAGTATCTCATAGATAAAATCTCATAAATATCCAAAGTTCTTGAGTTTATTATTATAATGCCATTTTCACATATGGTCCTTGTACTTATTTGACTGAAATGATAATTTTACCCTTACCAAAAATCACGTGAGACGCACGTGAATACACTTAACGACAAAAAATTGATGACAATGAACGGAAGGATCAATTGCGTTTTACTTGTTTAGAACAGGGACAAAACTTTTGCAAAAATTAATTTTGGGACGAATCCCTAAAAGGTCGAGAAGTACATGGATCATTTGTGTAATTTGCCCTTTAATAAATGGGTTTGTAAACTACTGACATCTTTCATTCGTGTCCATGCATTAACGAGCCTGAATCAAATAAGTGCCAAGCCCAGACCAAAGTTACACATTTACAGGCCTGAATCAAGGTCACATATTTGCAACCGGCCAATGGCAACTTTGCCGAAAATCCTACATATCAAGGATACTTTCTTTTCAATTTAGTTGAGCACAAACTAAGTTCAAAGTCAAGGGACCTATCAAGTTACACACTAGCCAAATTCTAGCTTAAGTTGAAAAATCGTATAATTCATATCAAATATTATAGTTACTTAGTATAACAAAATTGAGCTTGACTTAATCATGTAAAACAGTTTTAAACGAGTTCAACCCAAGTCAAGCCAAGCTAGTTCACCAATCAGGACGCCCCATGTACTCTTGGTTTTTCAAAAATAACATTTAGTACTTAGAAACGATGAGTTTATAACATTTAGCATCCCTTCATTTTAGGGAAAAAATGTTCACACATCATTATTTTGTCCTCCATTCTAGCAAATTTCAAATAGTAGCATCTAACACTTTTATCTCCATTCTCCAATGTATTGTTTCTCCCCTTTAAACCAAATTGTGTCTTTGCCCGGTGTGTGTGTGGAAGGTTTCGTGACACGTGTGTGTGTGTGCGTGCTCGAGACAAATAGTGATATGTTTTGCATCATTCATTGAATCATCGAACATGTTCCAAACCATTGTAAACATACCCAATTCAACAGCAAATCAAATATCTAATAATTAAACCAAAGTTTGGTTCAAGTCAATTTTGAGTAGAGCAAATCGAAACCTGAACTTAAAATTAGGTATAATAGGTGTAGTCGTGGCAAATGGCATAGGTTTCTATACACTGAACATATATAATAAGGTTCACTAACTAGTATCGGTTTGGTTTTGGTTACTCAAAACCAACCAAACACCATCTGCCTCACAATTACAAGGTATATTCCACATCCATGAAAGTCAGTTTTATGCGAAGCAAACAAACTTGTTCTCTCTCCATGATTCATTGTGTATAAATCTACCAAAGATTTCTTGATTTAGGTTTTTTTTTTTTTTTTTTTTCCGTGATTTAATTTCTTCATCTATGAAAATTGGAAAATGGTTACTTTCTAGTTTATATTTTATACCATGACTAAATGCACTTGACAAGGACCAAACTAATTAGGAATTTAGGATTAGGTTAGAGTTAGTTCAAATGGTTGTTAAAAGATGAGAGTAACTTCCAGTCTTGATTTTTTATTTCATTTTATGAATTAACACTTCTATTTTACGAGATTATTGAAGGATGAAATTAGCAACATACTTAATTATACACCCTCCATTCCAGGCGAAAAGTCATTATACTATTTTGAAATGTTTCACTTAAAGAGTTCACTTTCTAAAAATTATGCTTACAATTTTCATAAATTTTTCATCAACTCTTCACTTGTGTTGTAATCATCTTAGTTGTATATAAGTATTTTTGTAATTATGATTAATTTCAATGACACTAATATATTCCTTAATAATTAGACATTTCAAACGTGACTCTTTGAGTGAAACGGAGGAGTAAATCGAAATGGACGAAACTCGAAACTCGCTACGAAGGATACTTATGTTGCCCTGTGTTCCAACATTAAACAAGAAATTAAGTTTCACAATCTTTTTTTCCTAGCTTGATAGAAGCTCCATTGCAGAAAAACAAAATTGTCGTTTAAATAAAAAAAGAAGTACCGTAGATTACTATTTAAGAGTATAATTACAAAAAAAAAAAATTTACTACTATTTAAATGTGAATTTTGTTTTTATAATTATCTTTCCTCTACCGTTATTGTTTTCTCCATTATTACACGTTCAATTATTTTTCTTTGTTCTCTCTTTAAATTTTGCAATATGTCATTCTTATTGGAGTTTTCTGCGTACAAAAATGGTTGAATACAAATTTGGTTCTACCCATAACCAGGGGTGTTCATCGGTTCGGTTTTCGGGTTGTTTGGGTCAGTTTATTCGATTTTTGTTATTTTAACCTTAAAACCAAAAATCAAACCAAACCAAATAAAAAACCAAGAAACCAAACCAAATTCGGATTCGATTTTCAGTTTTAACCAAACAAATGTTAAAACCGCAATCCAATTCAAAGTTTAAATATTTATTATTTAAAAAACATCCAAAACAAAGATTAAAACTTTAAAAAAAATTACATAATATCCCTAAAAATGTAAGATTACTTATACTTAGTCACTTGAACTTAAAAGAAGTCTTGAATTCCACACATTAGTATGGTCTTTCTTGTCACTAAACATCCACGAAATTTGTTTGAGTTGTCACTTGTGTTATTTCTGCGACACATTACAATAATTATGAATATTAATTATTTATTTAACTAATAATAATATATTTAATTTTATTATATTTTTTCTAATTTGGTTTTCGGTTTGAAAGGCAAAACCAAAAACCAAACCAAAAACTATATTAAAATTCGGTTTTGCCAACCAAACCAAACCAAAAACTAAATTCAAATTCGGTTTCGGATTGTTCGGTTCGAATGATCGATTTTTCAGTTTAATTTTTGGATGAAACTAAATATTGAACACTCCTACCCATAACAAATGAAATAGATAGTAGATATTTTACAAAAACAAAATATAGCTATGCGCCTATGAGTGCGCTAGATCATGAAAAATGTTATTTTTACTTCATATACTGTACTTCACAAAATATTTAATTTGTTTCGTACATTTTATTTTGTACATAATCCTCTTTATATTATAAGTCAGAAAACGAGGTGGGCGTACCGGTGCGTATGAGTGGCAATTGGGTGTGCTTGGATATAACCATTAACTACTCAATATAATTAGAGTGGCAATTGGGTGTTACCGTTAAGCTTGGATATAACCAATTAACTTACTAAACAATACTAATTTAATGCTAGGTAGCAATTATCAAACATTAATTAAAATGGAAATAAATATGATACTCTTTAATTATTTAATTAACTTTATTGGTCAATTAAAGCAATAATTAAACAATAAAACAATAATCAAATTGGAACATGTATGTTTGAGATTGGGTATAAATCATAATATCAAACAATAAAGGACCATTCTACTTAGCTTTACTTTAATTATTGCTTTAATTCTATCCATTGAATAAATGGGCCTATTAAACTCCCATGCAAACATATATACCTCTAAATATAACAACTAATAACACCCATTAAACATTAATGGGTATAATTGGATAATACCTAATTCTATCCATTAATAAATGGGTATTATCCGTATATACCTAATAAACTTGGTCACATTTTATGATATAAGAATTTATTTAGAAAATGTTTGAAGGTAGTATCCCATACAATACTTCATGTATTACAATATTGTACGGTACAACATGTTAAAACTATTTTCGTGCAATTCTTTACAAAATAAATTTTTTTTTTTGTAAAAACTTATATTCATCATAATCATAAATAACAACCAATTATTATTTAATCAGAAACAAAATTATAAATATGTTTATCATAATCATCAATTTTTATGATTACTAGTTTATACTTATAATAAAATTCAACAAATTATTCAAGGAACTAGTCTAGCCTAGTGGTAGCTAGCTTTAGAGCCCGTTTGGTTGAGCCTTTTTGGCTAAAACGCAGGGATAAAACGCAGCTTATTTGTAAAAAAATGTGTTTCAATACTACGGCAGAAAACGCAACGTTTTCAAAACGCATCCGCGTTTTAAAACGCTGGAATTCCCAACTTTTTCCCAAAACGCAGTTTTTAAAACGCTTATAGGAAAAAAAAAAAGATGCGTATTGAAGTGATATTCCAAACGTATTTATAAGGAAAGACCTCCATTTTTAAAACACTGTGTTTTTTAAAACGCTGCGTTTTTAAAACACTGCGTTTTGTAAACGCTGTACCAAACGGGCTCTTAGTGTAAGTAAATAGCATATTGTGCTGGTGGTTGCAACGGAACTGCTATGGTGGGTGGTGGTGGAAAGCCTTGGTGGTGGACGGCAGTGGCGAGCAGTGGCATGATGGACAGTGGCGACGGTGGTTGACAGTGGCGGCGAAGGCCGAAGGTTATCGATAGTGGGGAATGGTGGCAGCGGTAACTGGTGGTGGTGTGGTGGGGGATGATGGTGGTGGTGGACGGTAGCTGTTGTTGGTAGTGGCAGCGATGACCGGTGGTGATGACATTAGTAGTTAAACCAATGAATAACCGAATTAAAACCCAAATTTATTAATTTTATTATTAATCACTATTAGTTAACCCATTTAAAGCCCTATAAAGTTATTGGGTTTTAAATAGTTAAACCCAATAAATTTTTTATAATAAATATATTGAATATGTTAATAGATTGGGTAAAAAATTGTCACCCGTACCCGCGCCCAAACATTTGCCTAAATATCTCTAGGGACATATATTTAGGGTTCGCACTTAGTTATTATTTGGGATCAATAATTTGGATCAATTGAGTTTAATGGTTGAGTTAATAATTTAGAGTAGGGCTATTAACACCCTCCTTTTCTCTAAATACACTCACCATCTTCATTTTTAACCACCTAAATACTAAATACACACCCCATATATTTTATATTTTACCCATCTTCATTCCATTACCTCTCCATTCCATTCGCACTTAACCGGTGAGAGTAGGGGTGGGCATCGGGTTGGGTAGTTACGATTTCGGGTTTTCGGGTCGGGTACCCGCTAAGTCGGGTAGCTACTTTTCCTAACCGAAACCGAACCGATGAATGTCAAAACCAGGTACTTCGGGTACCCGAGAATTTCGGGTAATATTTATTCGGTTTTCTGGTTTTTAAAAATTAAATAAATATGGGTTGTTTCATTGGGTAGCTTCCTTTATATACATATAAAAAAAATTTGTGGGGATGAACCAGCTACACAACAGTCTAAGACTTCACCAACAAACACAAAAACAACAAACACAAAGTGAAGGGGGTAAATTTCGGGTATCCGACCGAGTATTGGGTACCAAACAGACTAAACGAAAACCGACCCGATAAATTAAGTTAGGTTCGGATATTTTATCAAAAATCAAATTTTCTAAAAATAACCGAACCAAATATATATTATCTGATCGGGTTCGATCCCCCCAGGAGTTAGAGGGAAGGCTTTCTCTCCTTAGGATTTATCTCCTAGGCGCTTCTGTGCGTGCATGTGTGTGTGTGTGAGTAGAGAAAAAAAAAAAAAAAAAAAGATGAAAACCGATGGATGTGTTTATGGGTAAACGGAGGCAGCCTATTGGAATGATAGAATGGAGGACTTGATTGATGATACCCTCTATTGTACGGGCACGGCGCCACCTATCTCCCTTGAGACTAACTATTGCTTCTTCCGCTTCTTTTGTTTCTTCCTTTTCTTCTTTTGTTCTTCTGGAAGACAGCACCTTCATTCTTTCTCTTTTTAAAATGACTCATATATATATATATATATATATATATATATATATATATACAAATAAAGCATTTTTAATGTTAATTTTTTTGCATGGATATAAATTTGGTGGTATTGATCAATTTTAGGTTGAGAGGAAGAAATTTCTGAGTTGGTCTTGTTCGACTAGCCCTAACCAAACAATCTAGGGATGTTCGGCTAGGCCTTACCGAACATCATTGGTTTGTTCGGTCAGGCCACTTATGAATAATAATGAAAGGGAAAGAAGGTCTTTTTAATCAATAACAATTTTGTAATAAATAAAATGATGGTGTATTTAGAGAAAACCTGGGTGTTAATAGCCCGACTTTATAATTTAATATGTATACATTCTCCTTCTTTCGTTTAAAAAAGTGTCTCCTTTATTTTATATGAGTTTAAATAAGGAATCGATTTTATGTAATTTTGATCACTCATAAAAAATAGTGACTGTTTGTCTAAAACACTTATTTATCTGTTATCGGGGATTAAATTATAACAAGGGAGTGGAGAGATTATTTACTCCTAGATAAGGGGTTATCAGTATAACTTGGATAATTTTATCCGCGATAAAAAAAGTTACCAAACAACGAATTTGGATAATTAAAAGATATCCTCCTATTTATTCGACTGCCAAACGATCTTTTAGAGTACTATTTTCCCAATTTTTAAATTATTATTTTGTTTGACTTTATGAGTTAAACAGATTTTTTAAAATAAAATTTGATGTACATTTTTTCTTTATTTTTTAAATAATAAAATACTTAATTTGTAATACTTTAAAAATATTTAATTATGTATTAATAATTTTGAAAAGTATAAGAGTATATACATTAAATTTTTATTTAAAAATTAATGTGTGGCTATTCACACCCCAAATCCTCTAAGTACACACCCTTCAAATAATTAGAAAAATGCCATTTAAGAATTTGACTTAATTGCCCTTAGTGGAACGCCTCTCGTGGTGTAGAAGTACGCGTTGGCCGAACACCCTTAGGCTTCGATTGATACACAAAAATAAAATTAATTTTGCAGAATTGATTCCATAGAATTGATTAATAACGTTTGGTGGTGCAAGAATTATATTTGGAATATGAATGAGTTACTAAAACCTTGAAATTGATAATTAAAATTTAAGGAATCACAATCCTGATGGAGGAGGATTCCTAATAGTAGTAATCCATGTAAAATGACAATAATATTCTTCTATTATCTCAAGTATTTGCTTTATATCTATAATATCACTTGATTTCAATTACTTTACTACTGTTATTTTTTACTCCTTATCGTCGTTGTTTTTCGATTCTTTTTATTAGGTCAAGTATTTGTTTCTTTTGTTTCAAATGTTTAAGCTATTTTTATTTGAACTAGTTTCATTATAACATTAATTAATTTTCCTTATTTATTTTAATTTAATAAATCTTTCTTGCTTTATTAATGTTGGATAGTTTAAGATTTTCACCAAAATTGAAAAAGAATGAAGAACTTTTTTTTTTTTTTTTTTGTGGAGTAGTAATAACATTAATGTCTAATTTTTATCATGAAAATCATTAACAAGTACTTGTCTACATTGGGGTAATGCTGTTAATTGTCTTAATTTTTTATGCTACACAGAATGTCGTGGGTTGCTCCGGGATGTAAATATGGATATCTGGACTTTGATTAACCTGCCAAAGAAAGAGTAAACACTAGGGTGAATGCATGGCCTGTACTGCAAAGGCACTCTGATGTGAGAGTAAGTGTATAACTCAAGACCCAATTCGACAGAGTGTATTTGCTATGAAAGTGTGCGTATCTTGGCTCGGGCTTGTCCCAAGACTTATATAGTGTTAGCATTAACTGCGTGCCTTAATGGTAGTAATGACGAGTTAACTGCCGCATAGTAGGCATAACTCTGGCGTGGTAGGCGTAACCGTAGGCACGTTCGGCCAATGACGTACTGCCACGTGGTCACGCCTCCTGAACACTTGCAGGGTGGACGGGGAGGCGAAACCTGCTCGGTGCTCCCTGGCCCCCACGGGCGAGTTATGCTCGCTGGTCTATTAGAGGACTGTCGGGCTCCTCGCCGAGGTGTGTCTGCTAACATTGTGCATGGTTTCGACCCTTTTTGTGGTTTAGGCCTGGGCCCAGGGTCGTGTCTCTGGGCTTGGCTTTTAAATTTTATCTTTGTATTCCAAGTTATTTTGTTTCTTACCAAACAAAATAATAGAAATTTGTACTACATCAGTAATCACATTCCTTATGTTACTAAACACTGTTTAGGAATCATCTTCCCATCTATTTTCGTGGAATCTCATTACTAGTAATCAATTTCACAAAATTGATTTCATTTTCATGTACCAATCGAGGCCTTAGTGGTGTTCGGTAGGCTCTAGCCAAACATGCAAACACCACTAAGGGTGTTCAGTCAATTAGGTCCGAACAACAAAGTTCATTCTTTAGAATAGAATTTGGTGATTTAAGGCGAAGATTCGTTTCCATGGAATATTAGGGTTCCAAAGATCTTGTAGACGCTGCCTTAAGTCTCCAGTCATCCACGACTTCTCACCCTTCGACAACAAAAGTAGCCCTATAAAGGAGGTAGACCAACAAGAAACCTGCTTCTGATAGAACTCATCGCCAATGGAGACGGTCTCGTAGTCTCCTTTCTTTATTGTTACCTCATGGTTATCAATGGGATGCATAGAGTTATTGCATAGCACCTATGCAAACGAAGCCTTCCCTAAATTATTCGCTGGCGTCGCTGTGCTTTTGGGGAAAATGTTAAGAAGGTATAATAGAAAAATAAAAGGGTGTATTTAGTATTTAGAGAGGTTGAAAATTTTTGGGAGTGGTGTACTATGAAAAATGGTGTACTCATAAAATTTTGGTCTAAATGGCAAACTTCAAAATTAATTCCAAAAATCAAACTAGGACAATAATTTAAGTAACTAAAGAGTTTCTTCATGGCCTTATGTTTAAGGAATAATTGAAGGTTGTTCCGTTTCCTGAATATTCTATGAGTTTAAGACCCTATATTTGTTTTAAACCGAAAAAGTCCAGTTTGGTGGATAAATGACTCAATTATTCCAAAAATACTCCCTTAACAACCTAAACGATGTTTTAAACATTATATTCCTTAAAATTCTCCTGTAAATTCTTTATTCCATTCTAACCATTGTTTGCTTTTGCTACAGCCTTCATTTCTCTCTCTCTCTCTCTCTTTCTTTCTCTCTGTTTCTTTCCATGGTCAGTTCATCATCAAAAAACAAAACCAGTTAAACAAAGTAGTTTTAATCTGGATCATTAAGGCTAAACATGTTCAATAAAAAACGTTGAGGAGTATGTACAATCTCTCTGCTTTGTTTAATGTTTCAAACAAGTGTATACCATTGTTGATTGCTATGATTAATGATTAATTCATTATTTTGTTGAATGATATACGAGTTCAATATCTATTTTCGTTTATCACGATTGCTTGTTGCTTTATTGCTTCGTTGTCATTTGAGTATTATTAAGTATTCTTATAACACAACTATTCTGTACTACTCCCTCCGTCCCTAAATTATTGTCTTTCTTTCCTTTTTCGTCCGTCCCTAAATAATTGTTTTGTTTGAAACTTTCCTTTTTAATACATCAGTTTTACCATTTTACCCTTACTTTTTTTTTCCTACTTTAATTATGGGTCACATACACTCGGCATTAAAGAAAACAACACACTAAACTAATATTAATAATCAAGTGAATTGTTTTTTCTTAATCCGTATTCCGAATCAAACAAGACAATAATTTAAGAACGGAGGGAGTAATACATTAGAGTTTAAATTCTTACTTAATAGTATAACTCATGTTAATTTAAAGTTTACTCTTTCTTTCGTGTTCTTTTTTTTTTGGAAACGACATAGCAACAACAGCAATGTTCGTTTCTGATGGGATCCTCCCAAAATCCTATTCCACGTGTCACTCACGTCGCCCGAGTGGGCCCCATCTTACACGGCAACCAACGGCACCCGCCATCGAGGTAGCCGAATGTCATCCGAGGACGTTGACAAGGGCTCATGGCGACGTCCCCAACTAAAGCTCGCTAACAGCCACGCCCGAGCTTAACCTCGGTAGATCTTCACCAAATGACCTCGGCAGGTCTCCACAGGCATCCTCGCCAAACTCATATTAGAACCTCGACGTCCAGGTTATCCTCGGCAAGAAGTCAACATCAGGCATTTAATGTTGGCGGCGTGTCAGCGCATTCCATGGAAGAGGCACAGGCCTCCCAGCTAAGAAAGTAGATTTCTTCACAACCAAGCAACAGTAGCATTTATGGCTTCTCCTCATTCCCCAGACGGAAGCTTCCATTCTATCCCAGACGACAGAGGAATGGGTTTTCTCTACCCTCCCGAAAACCGTAACTCACACCAAAACCCTCCCATGCACGCCATCCTTGGCTATAAAAGGAAGAACATTCCTTCATTAAAGACCAAGCTGCATTTACTCAAAAGAAACCAAAACACTGAGAAACCATTTATTGCTATAAACACTGAACTCTCATATTTATTGTGTTCCAAGCATTAAACACTACACTGCCCACATATTATCCAACCATTATCTATATACTTACTCTCACGCCGGAGGGTGATAGTCGGGCAAACCCCCGACATCCTTGACGGTGTTTCTTTGCTGTCTCATCACAGGAACCACCCTTCACGACGGTTTGGTCCCGACAAACAACGCCTTTTGAGAGCCGAGACGTCCTGACCAGAAGCTAGCAGCACACGTGGATCCGACGTGGTCACCACAACCTTTTTGGCGTGATCAGTTTCTTAGTATACAGAAATAAAATTTGTGCATCGCAATGCAACAAAACAGTAATTTTTAGTACAATTTTATGCATTACGATGTGCACTTTGATGCATCCCAAGTGTAATATTATGTATTAGTACTATTTTTTAAGAAAATAGACAATATTTCACAATAAAAGTATATTTTTTCGTTTTAAAACAAAAATTATAGCTCAAAACAGTTGAAAATTTATATAAAAAAAAAACCGGCCTAAGTTCACCGGTTAAATCTGAAGGGGGATCAGTCTTACCCTCTACCAACAACAAGCGGGGCCCAGGTCCAGATCCGGTTAATCGAACTTTCTCTTTTACTGAAAATGGGTAGGTCAACGATCCGAGCTCCATTAGATTTCTCTTTACCACTTGGCGAAATAGAAATATCCAAACCCACGTGTCCGACAAATAGTTTCTTATAATGATTTTTATAAGAAAGAAAATCACGTGTCCCAACCCAAACATATTCGCAACTCTATTTTTATATTCTCTACGTCTCTAATTTATTGTCATGTTTTTTTTATATATTTTTTTAAATAATTATTTTATCTAAAAATTTTCATTTTAGAATATTATTTTTATTATTTTATCTTTACTTTTTTCATACTTTAAGTATAACCCACATATACATATAAGCATTAAACGAAATTACACACTATATCAATATTATTAATCAAGTCAATTATTTTTTTTAGAGTAATGCTATGGGTACCTAAAGAGTACCAAAATTTTTGCACCAAATGATGTGTCACCTGATGTGACAGCTGATGTAATCTATTAATTTTGATTTTTTATTTTATTTTTGTACCATATCAGCTGTCACATCAGGTAACACATTATTTAACACAAAAAATTTGGTACTCTTTAGGTACCTATAGCATTACTCTTTTTCGTAATTCGTGTGTCACGTCAAATAAGACAATAATTTAGAAACGGAGCGAGTATTTAACCAAAAAAAAAAAAGAGAGAGAGAGAGAGAGAGAGAGAGAGAGGGAATATTAGACATTTACATAATCTATTTAATTATGAATATATCGCGGTCCCGACTAGCACACGTACACAAACAATGTGGAGCAAGCGAGCAATGTGGAGACAAACACGCACAAAGGAAATGGCAGCTTAGATTAGACCCCCGAGCTCATTATTAAACTTATATTTTATTATGCCTTTAATTGATCGAATATTGTTCAACAGTTATGATCTTAAAGTGAATTTTTTAATTTAGGCTAAACTAAAATATGAATGTACATATTTTTTGCTTAACGTTTTAAGGCTTTGATTTTTAGTTTTTCGTTTTCTCTCTTTTTAACCCTATCAATATCTCTTCATTTTTCTTATTTTTTTCTTTAATCATTACTAAACTAAAACTTAAAAACCATTAAACCAACCTAAGAACTCCTATGCGAAATACACGCATAATATTTTTTTTCTCATAATATTCTCTATTTTTATTTTTAAAATTTTTCCAAGATAAATATATTTGAGGATGGTGGAGAAAAGGTGTTATTGAGTTTTGGAATTGTAAATGGCAATGTTAAGTGGGATCTGTAATCATGATTCAAAGCACAACCAAACTTCTAGAACATAGTTTCCATTTTAGAAATATCAACGTAATCTTAAGAGCTCCTTCTAATCCAAGAGTTTATTATTTTATTTTAAAATATTTATTTTAAACATTTAAATTTTATCCTTCACATGTAATATAAGGATATTGCATGACTCTGCCCTATTATTTTTATAATTATGACCAAATTTATTGATGATATGATAGTTATTTTACATATACAACAAAACATATAGCGTTGTTATAAATTTTTTTTAAAAATGAAAAAAAAATTATTTTATTAAAAAATTTGACTTGTTAAATGTGACTTGTCCTTTTTTAGAATGGGAAATAAGAAAACTGTTAGGCTTATAAATTTTACTGTTTAAATTTTTTATCTCAGTATTAATGACAAATATATATATATATATATATATATATATATGTGTGTGTGATAGGCAAAAGAGTGACATTGCAATAATGTGATATCTAATTACCAATTACAAGTTAACAATTTAAAGTGGAATCAGGAATTGAAACCAAAAGTTTAGAGTCATGTCAATTTAAATTAAAACATAGATTAAAATAAATAAACTAATTATACTATAATTATTAATATATTATGTATTTTATAATAATATCCATTTCGAAACAAAACCTTTTAATTGAAGTAACAAGTAAATTAATAAATAAATAAAGGTGAATACCTATTCTGGAAGGGCCTTAAATAAAAAATAGTGGCTTTCTTTTTTTTTTTTTGGGGGGTAATGACATTACTAGTCCCTCGACTATGACCGATTCCACCATTAGTCTCTCAACAAATTTTTTTCATATTTTTGTCCCTTGACTATGAAAATTAGTCACGGTTGGTCCTTTTGGTGGATTTCGTTAGTATTTTCCCGTTAAGTCTGTCATGTGCCTCTCACATGACTTTGGTTAAGGGCATTGTTGGAATTTCAACTTCATCTTCAAACACACCCACACACTCTCTCTCTCTCTCTCTCTCTCTCTCTCTCTCTCTCTCTCTCTCTCTCTCTCAATAAAACACACATACACACTTCCAATAGAGAGAGAAAAAGATGAAGTTCTCTCTAAAACTCTAAGACCTCCACCACAACACCGCCGGCACCACCCAAACTCCACTCCTCCTACGTGCCAAAATTCCCATCACTGTCTTTAGGCTCCCTTTCCTCTCCGCCTTCTCCGCCACCGACAATCCCTCCAACCTCTCCCTCTCTCTCCGAACCAACTTCCCCTCTGCCCCCACCTCCAACTCTCCTATACTCCCACCAACCCCGCCACCTCCACCGGAACCACCACGGTGGCGCCTCTCACTCTCACCCTCAAATCGGGCGTCAACCTCTACGGCTCCCCGAATAACTCCCCTCTCATTATATCCGCCCATTTTTCATTCTCCCCTAATTATTATAACCCTAACCCTACTTTCTCTCTTCAATTCAAACCCCAAATTGGTTCTTTCTCTTTTCGCAAAACCACCGTTTCCAACCCTAAGCCCAATTCTGATGTGGGTTCATTTGGGTTTGCGCCACCTTCATCTGATGTCCCTACAGCTCAAGAAACAGAGATTTCTGGATAATCTCTCTCTGCCCTGTTTGGAGGAATCCACTCTTTCTTTTTCTTTTTTTTTCGAAGATTTAGAGCTCATTACAAGAATCCTCCAAACCCAGAAACTACTTTCTGGGATTCTGCTCTATTCTTTGTAAAGCATCTCAATTATCTCTCAACTTGGTTCTGTGTTTCCAGAATTCCGATTCTTGGTCTTCATTACTTGTTCAGCAACTTCAATCTTAATTGATGAATTTTCGCAAGTTTTGTGCATCTCCTCCTGGCGATGAGTGTCAAATTGGCAAGAACCTTATTATTTTCCGATTTGAGATTTTCCCCAATTTATGTATGAAGGAGTTGAAGTCAAAGTTGATATTTTTCGTTGATTGATATAAAGAGAATGGACTAGTTATACTAGTTGGAACTGGAAATCAGTTGTTGTTAGTTAATGAAGAGTATTTTCACGAGGGTTTTGTCCGGCAAGATCCATTGTCCTTCTTCATTTGCTAAGCAAACCCTGACATAGCAAAATATGACATTGCAATATATATATATATATATATATATATATATGTGTGTGTGTGTGTGTGTGTGTGTGTGTGATAGGCAAAAGAGTGACATTGCAATAATGTGATATCTAATTACCAATTACAAGTTAACAATTTAAAGTGGAATCAGGAATTGAAACCAAAAGTTTAGAGTCATGTCAATTTAAATTAAAACATAGATTAAAATAAATAAACTAATTATATTATAATTATTAATATATTATGTATTTTGTAATAATATCCATTTCGAAACAAAACCTTTTAATTGAAGTAACAAGTAAATGAATAAATAAATAAAAAAAAAAGTGAATACCTATTCTGGAAGGGCCTTAAATAAAAAATCGTGGCTTTCTTTCTTTTATTTTATTTTATATTTTAAAAAAAGTGGAGTTTGTAACTGCGCCCAGGTGGCTTTAAATCTTCTATCTCACCTCCTGTCACACTTTCTGTCCCATTGAATCCTAACCTTACATGTGTACTTATTATTTTAACCAACTTTCTTTTTATAATTTTTACAAGCACACGTGTAAGGCTATGATTCAATAGAATAGGAAATGTGACAGAAAATATGATAGAAGATTTGAATCCTGCGCAGAGATCTGCGGTTAGCTAAAAATGACTGGATCGGATATATGAGAATCACGTGCTATTTATTGTACGTTGGTCGTTGGGTTGTTGATGTAAGCGAAGGGTAAGGGGGAGGAGGAAATGGATAGAGATAGAAAGGGGAAAAAAAAAAAAAAAGGACATTCCCTGGCGAGAAAGTGACAATCAAATCTTAATATGAAGACGTAAACCCAAAAGATGATAGAGATTGAGATTGAGATTGCGCACAGGTGCGATCTGCAGTTTTTGTTTTTTTTTAAAATTTTGAATCATTAATCCACTTTCTTGGATGGATGATGGATCTACTCCAAAAAGCAATACTTATACGTCTATTCTGAATTTGATTCAACTGGAGCTTAGTACTTGATTATTTTTTTCTTTTCAATTAAGTTTAATTTATTTGTCAATCTTATTTCATTCGTACTTTTATTCTTAAATCAATTAAATAGTTTAGTCACAGTATTTTTACATGTTCAACCTTAACCCTTGTTGATTTGCATTTTTAGGCCCCCGAGGCTTTGTGATATTATTGATGTTACACACTTGGGGGTGGTGTTCCAATTCGGTCCAAGACAGTAAAGCCTCTATTAGTATACAAAATTATAATTAATTTTGCGGAATCGATTTTATAAAATTGATTAATAATGTTTCGTAGTACAAGAATTATATTTGAAATACGAATGAATTATTAAAATCTTGGAATTGATTAATAAAATTTAAGGAATCAAAACAATATCCTTCTATTAGGTTAAGTATTTATTTTATATTTATAATTTATTTAGTTTCAACTATTTTATGGTCTTTCATTTTTA
The DNA here is from genome assembly GCA_016624345.1 of Platycodon grandiflorus. NCBI lineage: Eukaryota > Viridiplantae > Streptophyta > Magnoliopsida > Asterales > Campanulaceae > Platycodon > Platycodon grandiflorus. The sequence continues at coordinate 16,532,814 of CM028364.1, forward strand.
CTTTTTCTTGTCGTCGTTGTTCTTCGGCTCTTCATAAGATTTTTCTAACTCTTCACTTTTGATTTAATTTATTAATAATAGTTTATAATTTATGATTGTTGTGTAAATTTTCACGATCAAAGATGATGAAAAAAAGGAGTGGGTGATTGATCTGCTTGAAACTATATAGAAAAATAAAATAGTAATTATTTTAAATAAGTAATTACGCGTACTTTTCTCAAATTGTTGCAAATGTTTAAACTATTTTTATTTGAACTAGTTTCATTATAACATTAGTTTTTTTTATTTAATACATTTTTCTTTCTTTATTGATGTTGGATAATTTAATTTTTTTACCAAAATTGAAAGAGAATGAAGAACTATTTATTTTGTGGAACAGATAATGCCTAATTTTTATTATGTAAGTCATTAACTAGTACTAGTCTACATTGGGTAATGTTGTCAGTTGCTTTGCCTTTATCTTTGGATTCCAAGTTATTTTATCTCTTACCAAACAATATAATAAAAATATGTACTGCATTATTAATCACATTTCTTATACTTTTTAGGAATTATCTTCTCATCTAATTATGTGAAATCTCATTATTAGAAATCGATTTTTTGAAATTAATTATATTTTCGTGTATCAATCGAGACCTAAGAGATATCATGTGATATTATGTGATTTGTATTCAGTTAGTTATTAGGGATAAAATGATTGTAACTAAATGCAGTCATCCTTAAGGTGTGCCAAGTCCAGATCCAAAAAAAAAATTGAGTAGGATCACGAATTTTAACTATTAAAGTACATAATAACTTAAGAACATCTAAGTATGTTCCAACAAATTTAAAAGATAGAGTTCTTTTCCTAAAAGTTCTCCAATGCAATACTCATTTTATAACATTTTTTCAAACGTGACAGCTTTTTTTATAATTAATTACAAAAAACCAAAAATAAAAATGACCCCATATAGTAACCGATTGATGGTAAATAACGTGAATGGAAAGACATCCTCTAGTAGGAGATCACGCAGATAATGTCTTCCCATGAATGCCACATCTTATCCACCTCAACATAAGAGATTTGAATGGAAGAAGTTTTCTTTTGGGAAAATTTATATTTTCTACTTGTCTAGCATTTTTTACTAGATAAATAACTGCATTGGAGAAGCTCCTAGAAATCACAATTTATCACTGGTCTCTACCTCATTGTTGCTATTGTGTGTGACCTAGGAAGAGGAAAAAAATAAATTTAGTGGGGTCCTTATCCAAAACACCACCATTTTATAAGGTAAAATATTGAGTGGGGTCGTGTGCCCCCCACCTCATAAGGTGCATCCGCCAAACAGGGATAGATTTGTGACTTCACAATATGTGAGGTATTATCCATTCCTACGCCTTCTTAGGACAGTAAAATAAAATAAATAAATATAGTCTCCATTTTTACTAAATATTATCTCTTTCCTGCGTAAAAAAACTGAAGGAATAATTATCGGCCGGTCTCTTTTCACAGATTTTCAACCACTTTAGACCCTCATTTTTGTTTCCAACCTCTTAAGTCCATTGTGATAAATTGGATAAATGTTCCAAAATTGCCCCCGTAATAACTTAAACAACGTTTTAAGCATTGTCTTCCTTTAATTTTCTCCCGTAAATTCTCCATTCCATTCCAATCATTGTTTACTTTGCTACATGCATCTCTCTCTCTCTCTCTCTCTCTCTCTCTCTCTCTCTCTCGCTCGCTCAATATCTTTCCATGCCCAGTTCATCATAAAAAAATAAGACTAATATAATTTTTAAAATTATTTTAATTCTGTGTGTCTTTGTTGTATCAATATTGTTCGTCAATCGCTAAATGCTGTCACAATGAATTTCAGCCCATCTCGATGCGAAAATTCAAAATAAAGTAACCACCTTTTTAGAAGTGTCTGAGAGAGTTCATTTAATCTTTAATTTCCTAATATTCACAATATATTGTGCATCGGAAATAAAATTTCTCCATCGCGATACATGAAAAATTTCTTTTTAATACAATTTTATGCATCGCGATGCACATATTGATGCATCGCAAGTATAATATTGTGCATCGCGATGCACAAAATAATACTTTTATTACAATTTTGTGCATCACAATGTACTTTGATGCATCACAAGTGTAATGTTGTACTAATATTTTGCATCGCAATGCACTTTTGATACATCGCAATTGTAATGTTGTGCATCGCAAAAATTTTGGAATGGGCATGAAAGCCAAATTATGGGCGTCAGGGCTGGCCCTGGTGAAAGTCCAATGAGGCCCAGGCCTTGGGCCCCCAAAATTTGTGAATTTTTTGGGGCCCCAAATTATGGATCTTACTGTCAATTACTAAGGTTGAAAGGCCTCACTGAAAAATTTATTTTTTAACCCCTTATTCTCTTTACCTTCAATAGCCAACAAACATAAAAAACACAGCACGCACACACAGGCTTCTCCGGCTATCCCAAACACTGCAACACACACACACCCCCACAAACTTTGTGATTTTGATGTGAATTTTGGCACAAAGCTTAAAGAGGTCGTTGATTAAAGCTAGTTTTTCAAAGAATTTTCGGTAATAAACACACTCTCTCTTTCCTCTTTATTTTATCTAAAATTAGGGCTTTTAATTTGGGGTTAAATAATTTATTTAAGTGATAAATTTGTATAGAAAAACAACATTTGTAGCTTTGGTTGAGCTTATCTTGAAATAATTTGAAGGTAATATCAAATTTGTTAAAATTATTTGTTGTCTAATTTACTTGTGTGTGAGTTTGGAATTTTTTATTTGGAATTTTTTTTAAAATTTTTTTGTTGGCTCATTTACAGATTTACTTGTATGTGAACAACATTGCTTTTTATTTGATTTTTTTTTACTTGTTGTTACTCATTTACTTGTGTGTGAATTGATATTTTGGGGATTTGTTTGGTTTGAGCTATTGTTGTGTGTGTGTGTGTGTATATATATATATATATATATATATATATATATATATTTTGATAATAGAATATTTACTTAAATTATTATATGTAAACTATATACAAAAATATTATCACGAAAGTATCTTTGTGAAAATGAAAAAAAGAAAGAAGAAGCAAAAGCAAGAACAATTAACGCAAGCTTTTAGTGGTTCTCTCTTAAAAGTTACATCTAGTAACTTGAGTGAAAGTGAAACTATTTCTACTTTGATACCTATTGAGAAGAATATGGTTGAAAAAGTTGATTATTCTACTTTAATTACTGATTTTGCTTCTAAATGTGCTAGAAGAGCGACGTTTAAGTAATACTTTGTAAATATGTCGTGTGTTATGTCCATAATTTTGGAATGAAGTGTTTTGTTTATTATCTTTTATATTTATTTTTTTAAATAAAAAAATGTTACAATCTGAAAGGGCCCCGTCTGACATTACCGGCTTTGAGCCCCGAATTTCACAGGACTGACCCTGATGGGCGTGACGCCTAAAATTATGGGTGTGGCGCTCATTTTGAACTCTTAGAAGCCGTTTGGTAGTCAGGATTATGATCGGATAAGATTAATAAGCCGAATTGTAGGATGTTTGGTACGCAATAGTCGGTCGGGACTATTAGCACGAGTTATCCGGATAAATTCATTTCCCCCTCACTAATAATATCAAGGAAGATGGTGGTATTATTAGCGCCCTCACTAAAAAAAATACATGATTAACATTTTTAATTTTAAAATTACCTCCTATATATAAGTAGGGATTAATAGCGAGGCCGCTAATAACATCGGAGTTAATAATAATGTTTATCCCTGCCAAACTATCAAACAACCCCTTAAGGAAATTTCATGAATCATGATGCAACAAAACAATATTTTTAGTATAATTTTGTGCATCGCGATGCACACTTTGAACTACGATGCATCAATTTTATTTTGCGATGCATAACGTACATGTTCGTGTTTTTTAAGGGCATAGACGATATTTCATAACAAAAGTATTCTTTTTCGGTTTGAAATAATTATAAGAAACTAAAGCGGTTAAAAATTTATTAAAATGTACCGACCTGAATTTTGCCAAAGACTAAACTCTCTCAAGCCTTTAAAACAAAATTTTACACTCAAAATCTTCACATTTTCGATTCTTTTTCAATTAATTACTGTCGTATGATTTTAGATAAGTTTAAAAACTTTATTCTGTCCACTATTCTCTTAATCAATACAGGAAATTAAAGATATATATATTTTTTGGTCAAATGTCATCCTTTTTGTTTAGTTACGTTGGCATAGGTGTTGAGAATATTTTTATTTTGGGTAAAATCATGAGTGGCTTACAAAATTAATTATATTTTTGTAATTTGTTTAAAATGAATATTTTTAGAAAAAGAATTAAAGATTAACTTCGAAATAATTTAATTTTTAAAATAAAACATGAGTGGCTTACATTTCGTTGATAATTTTAAAATGAATATTTTTAGCCATATTTTTAAAATAAAAAACAATGCATACAAGTCAGTAATCACTACTAGAAAAAACACATAATAGTTTGTCGATAAACAGCATATTCGGCTAATTAAGATCTTGGTCTGAGCAGAGTGTACGTATATGAGTTGACAATCATACGGATGGAGACTTAATTTTCGGATGATAATTATCAACGAAAGGTAACTTCTGTTGATGAAGTCATGAAACGAATAAATACATACATAAACTGATGTACGGATAAGAATGCCAACACCAACAATATATATACATACATATATATATATATATATATATATTTATATATATAAATCGGGGGAGGGAGGAGGGACACATTATGAATAACAGATCTCTCCTAATAAGCCCCACAAATGGAATAAATACACGACTTCCTCCGTCCGGATAAATGTTTAGTGGATAAAATACGGGAATTAAGAAACATAATTAATGGTGTTTGTAAAATATGTTCGACCATAATACCCATGAACATTAATTGAGTTTAACTATTTTAAATAATTGAGTTTTTGAGATGTGTTATATTAAATGAAGCTTTAAGAGTATATTAGAAAGAATGGTAGAGAATAGGTAGATTAAAATTTTTAGGAGCATTAGTTGGGATCTCAAACTAAAAAGTGGAATATTGAGGGAGTAATAAACTAATAGTGCGACAATGGAAGCGGGAATTAAAAGAATTTTAGCACGTTTTCTCTCTCTATATGATGCTGTTCAATAAGAATTCTTTTTTGTTAGACAAACCTAGCTAACACTCTTGTGCCCATTAATTGTCTCTTTATATGTATGTGTGTGTGTGTGTAAAATTTGATTTTTGTTCCCTGTAATATAACACTGACATAATTTAAAAATAGCTTTAACAATCAGTTTGACTATGACACGTATTATTTTCTCATATTATTTGATCAATAAGTTATCAAATAAATAAATTAATGATACCTTAATTATAAATTAAAATAAAATTCCCAATTAAAGTGTGAGATATTGAGTCAAATTTAATTTTTTAAAATATACAAATAATTAATTAAAGTTTACGTAGATTTTGTTTACAAGTTATGTTAAAATGCCAAACCCACTAACACATTACTATTTTTACACGTTTTTGTTTTTATTTTTATTTTTTGAAGTGTGATAATTGCATCGCATAGTTCTGTTTGCACATTTGGCAAGATGATTTTGTCATATGTAGATGAAGTCAATTGTTGATGTTACATCGAACGAGATAAAATTTGACTCCAATATAATTGAACATGTTCGCTCCTAACAACCCATAAGAAAGCTTACGTAAACCTAATGTTTTATACCTAATCTTTTCTTTTAATAATACTCCCTCCCTCCCTCCCTCCGTTCCTATTCAAATAGTCTATATTTAAAAAATTAAAAATTTAATAATTAAAGAATAAATAAGTAGTATTGAAGTTAATTATAATTATAAAAATAGTTGAGCATAGTAAAAATATTTATAGCATATGTGGAGGGTAAAATTAAAAGATTATTAGCGAATATAATTTTTTAAAGTGGAGTATTTATGTAAAAGATCACAAAATAAAATAATTGACTCTTTATATGGAACGGATGTAGTATCTCCCACAAAACGAATAACTTTTATTAAATCACAAAACAAAAAATATAATAATCGCTCGCCGAAGTGGTCGTGCTATATGCTCAAAGCTTCCCCATTCCAAGGTCTAAAAGGCACCCATTGTGTTATAATAATACACAATTAATTTCATTTTATGCACTAGTAGATAAACTAACTAAACTTTGTTCAACCTGATTAATGGATTTTTTTTTAAAAGTTGGAGGGAATATAAACCTGACCCCAACCCTTATTATTATTATTTAATTATTTAATGTCTTGAAAATGGTACCTCGATCGGAACACCGACCTTTTAAGTACTAAGGTGTCGTCTCAGTGAGGCGTGTCGTCTCTGTTAAGAGAAGTGAAAAATATCGGTTGAGCTAGAACTCTCCAACCTAATTAATGGACTTAATATATATATATATATATATATATATATATAATCTAAATGCATGCATGCAAAATCTCAGTGATATTAAAGAAAACTAAGCACAACAACCAATCAAATGTTTTCTACGCATAAACAATCTAGTGAAAGTTGACCCTCTCTTAAATATGGAAATTGGAAGGTAATAGTCAAAACATTCGTAACAACAACTCCCTCCACTATTCTACTTTAAAATACTTTACTTAATTTTGATAAATTATATTTATAATATTCATCATTTATCAATTTTATAAGCATCTTGAAGGTTTAAATTTTATTGTAGTTATAACAAATGCCAAAAATACTAATATATCATCTAGTTATTAAAATTTTTAAACTTAGATTATCTAATCGATGATGGAATCGATGATGGAATACAAAAAATAAAAATACTAATATCATAATATTAGTTTTAGCCATCTTGTCAGCATTTTATGTCATGCGTACATGTTGTCTGCAACACTTAATATCAACAAACAACTGACATGATAGAAGTAGTAGAGAAATCTCATCAATAATATTTAAGATATAACGGTAGGGTTATGAGCACTAAATTTGAGAAGTCAAGTACTCCCTCTGCTTCTAAATTGTTATTTTATTTGATGTTTGACAAAAAAAAAATAATAAATAAAATAATAATTTAAGGACAAATAGAGTACAAAATAACCTGCAAATATCTAGCTCGAATTGATCATCATAAAATGCAACTTGGTTGCCATAAATATCTAACATAAGCAACGCTTGACCAACCTATCGCTACCTAATCTTTTCATGCCCCCTTTGCATAAACAAAATTCTCTATTGATCTCACGGTAAGGGCGTCACAGTGGGAAGCCGGACACCACTCTCTAAAATTAATTTTAGAGATTTTTACCCTCCTTTGATCCTACAGTGGTTCCTCTACTCCACCCTCTATATCTAAAACCAATTAAATCACCCTCTAAATATATAGTGAGTTTTAACATAAATAGTGACTCAAATTCTCTACATTTTCCTCACTTTATTTGAGCAAAATATACTTTTGTTTAATATTTTGGAATAGAAATTATTAAAATATACTATCTCATTATTAAATTATTGTCTTATTTTTTATCTATCCAAAATAATTTTCTTATTTTTTTATCCGTCCTTAAATAATTGTCTTATTTGAAATTTTCATAGTTTAGGAGATCATTTTTACTATTTTACCCTTATTTTTCTCCCTACTTTAATTATGAACCATATACACATGGGCATTAAAAGAAACTACACATTATATCAATATTAATAATCAAGTCAATTATTTTTTTTTAATCCATGTGCCGAATCAAACAAGACAATAATTTAGGGACGGAGAGAGTACGATATATTTTTCATAGTATATAAAATTTAAAATTTAAAATATTTTATTTTAATTGTGGTGAAAAAATATAAATAAAAGAGAAAAAATATAATGGTAGTTTAGGTTTGTTAGTTGAGATGAAAGAGATTAAATTTTTAGAGGGTCGTATAGAGGGTGCTTGTTGGAGTAAATTTTTTTTTAGAGTATTGAAAAAGTAAAACTGAAACAGAAAACAAGGTGTTTAGAGTGTGATTTAGGGAGCACCGCTGTGGATGCTCTAACATCGAAATCATCCTATAAATTAACTCAACGCTGTGTAAATGGATTTTTGAACAGGCATTCGCACTCTTTTGAAAAATGGTGAGCAAAATTGAAATTTAAATCAGACTAGTCACAAAGTCTTACAGTCAAACAGCATATACTCCAGTCCACGGACTCAATCATGAAATTTTTTCTTGGGGAAAAATCAAATTACAAAAAACAGAGGCGGACAAGCTCATGGTTCTTACAAACTAAGTTCGATAGTTCACATAATATAGTAAGAAAGGAACAAAAATCTAAACCAACTACCTTGTTGTATCCTCGAAATCTATAACAATAATCTGTTTCGTTTCTTTACACACATTGATAACAACAAAATAAAAGAGACCAAGTAATAGAGTACATCAAAATTATAAACCAAGAACAAGAAAATTAAAGAAAGTATTGTAGTTTCTGTAAAAAAAAAAAATGAAATTGAGATTAAAGTTAACTTGAAGAGGGAGGATATTGACCAGAGCCCGGCCACGGTGGCGGCGGCGGCGGCGGATAGCTTGATGTGTCTTCCTGATTTTGATTTCCTGGTTGCTGAAAATTTAAATAACCAGACTGCTGGTTGGGGAAAAGCAGGGGATATGATGGCAATGCAAGGGTATTAACAGAAGTAGTAGCAAGTCTCGATGAAGAGGTAGGCGCCAACGTTTGCGAATGTGGAGAGGCCATTGTGGAGGAATAAAACATTTGGTCTAGCAAATTTGTTGGGTGTTGTTGTTGTAGATTAAAATCGGAAGTACTTTGAAGCAATTGCGAGTATTCCCAATAATCTCTTGCATTAAAATCGGTCGGTTGAAACGGTTGAGCTTGGAAGAGAGACTGTGGCCTGGATAATGGAGTTGCTGCTGGCAAACGGATTAAGGGAGGACTCGATACGGCCAACGGAGTTGAGGGTCGAGCTTGTTGTGGAGGTGGTAACAAACTGACATTTTCAGGAAAGTTGAGTTTGGCTCGGTTGCCTCTAAACCTCAAGGCAGCTTCGTCGTAGCTCTAGCTGCGGCTTCAGCTGTGTCGAACGTGCCTAACCAAACTCTAGCCGCTTTATGTGGATCTCTTATTTCTGCAGCCCATTTTCCCCATGGTCTCTGCCTCACACCTCTGTATCTTCTTCTTCTCTCCCCTATTTCTTCAAATTGTGTTGTTTCGGTTGCCGGATTTCCTGAGGTGGTGGTGGTAGTTGTAGTGGTTGTGGTGGCTGGAATGGGTCGTGGGGTGGCGGAAGTTGGTGTTCCAGCTTCTTCTTTCACTGTGGATAAAAATAAATTACAAAACATAAGAATAAGAGATATTAACATACTTGGTACTTGGAATAACACAATAAATTAAATAGCATAACATAGGTATTTAGAAAGAAAGAAAAAAAAAATGAATTCAAGGAAATAAACACACTCTAAATATCTCCCAATTAAATAAAGCATAGTTAAAGAGTGAAAATTAAGACAAACTAGCATATATGTTAAAATTAGCGTTTAAGGCAGAACGTGGAGTGCTGCTGCGTCTTTGAACTCGTCAAAGAAGGTAATTAATTTGGAATTTAAAAGTTTGAATAACTTCATGAAATTGAGAAGAAACTAAATCAGAATAATTACCAGCTATGGTGGAAGACGACTCCCCAAAGCCTCTATTATGACTGTAAGCCCTTTGATAGTGTTCCGAAATTTGATTAACACAGCTGTCTTCTTGATCACGTCCCCTTTTCTGTCCGGCCATGGAGCCGGAGCTAGAGGAAGAATAAGCAGAAGAAGGAGAATTCGTTGAATAAATCCCGGGAACGACGACGTAGCAGCACCGCTCAAATCATGCCTATAATTACCCAACTCTGAAGATCCCTGGCCGGAGACAACATGCGTCAAAGCAGTAACCATGGCTGACATCTCTCTAGAGCGACTGTACCCCGAATAAATCGGTGGTGGTGTTTGTGTTTGTGTTGGTGTTGGGATGCCTTGTTGAGGGGGCAATATTCCTTGATCGGTGGTAGCGTCGTCTGCCGCCGCCCGGAATTTGACATAGTCGCCGATATCTGATGGGTCCGCCACCTTTATTAAGCACATGAAAGTATCCAGCTCAATCTGGAGGGAGGGAGGGAGGAGATGTTATAAAATTAAGAAGGACATGAGATGGTAAATTAGCGAAATATCAAGTCCTTTTTGAGAGGGTTGCTTTCAAATGAAGGCTAGCTTATATAGGTAAGATTGAGATTTGAGAGTTGAAAGTACTTTAGCTAGCGAGCCGCCAACGCTACAGTGTACGTAGCGCACGATCGCCACCTTTGTTAGTTTTGTTTAGATACGAGAGAATACTATCTAGCTAGCAAAAAGCTTTCCGAGTTCAATTCGATCTCTTTATTATTATTTTATATTATTATTATTAAGAACAAAAAGGGGGATGAATGAAGTAAATATAAGTGAGTGATCGTAATTAATTGAATCTGGGCTCATGTTCACACCTCTGTGTTGACTGGTTATGGCTACGTTGTCTTGTCTGTCTATGTGTGTGTGTGTGTATCCATCGCCCCTTCATGGTCTCCAAAAGAAAAGAAGGTCGGTTTTAGTGTGCGTTTTTAGTGTGTGAGAGAGAAAGGAGAGATCGTCTTTGAATCGTGTTTGTGCTGCTAGCTAGATCTTTACCTCTCTGTGCAAAAGGCAGCTTAAAATATTGCTTTTTCACCGACATGAGGGGTGACGTTTATAACTTGGGCTTTGAGGAAACTAACTGATTACGGATAAGCCAAAATTTAGAAATGGGCTTTCTGATATAGTAAATTGGGCTTCAAGCTGGTTTATTTATTGTTTTCAAAAAATCTCTTGGATTGTGTCTATGTGATTGAAACCTTACGGGTTAAGTTAAGTTTATGGATGACAATTTCAAATTGAATAGTAACACTTGCACCGAACTATTGTTAATGGTTATTAATTAGTTTTATTAGATATGGGGCATGTAATAAGAAATAATCCAATTCAGAAATTGGCAAATGCTTTGGGTATGACATTACTAATACCTGCATTATTCCTGCTCCGTTTTTGAAACTGTACATTAATCATTGTAATTTTACCTTTTTTTTTTTTTACATATTTATATTTACCCAATTAACCTAGATATATGTATTAGTATTAAAACCCTACCTAAACCTCTTAATTATTCTTGAAGATTAAGGCTAGCTTTTGAAGTTTGAAAAAGTGATAATTGACTTGAAGGTTTGGAGTTTGTCTTGAAAATTTGAAGTTGTTTTTGTTTTCAACTTAAAATAAAAAAGATTGTTTATGGTATAATTTTGCTTATAATTTCATGAAGTACTTCTGCTATGGTGTGTTTGTATAAACACAATTACGTAAATAGTTAATTATTTAGACCTTTTATTTTTATGAACTTGATTATAATGGGTTGTATGTAGAAATATCCTCTATTTATCAAATCTATTGAAATTGATTAAATGTTGTGTTTTTTGAAAATTCATTTCTTGAGTATTTTACTAACATCAATCGGTAGATGATATTTACCTAAACAAAGCTATCGTCTATTTACAGTCAGAAGTTTAATAGTTTTACAAAACTTAAATAAATTCTCCATGGATATTTTTTATTAGTTAGAGAAAATAAAATTATAACTTCTGAAAATTATGCAAAAGTGGGTATTATTTATGAGGTTTATTGTTTAAATAAAAAAAAAAACATAAAGTCTTGTTAAATATGTATCAATTTTAAAAAAAAATTTGATGAAAAAAGTATGTAACTATTCCAATTGTACGGAAGAAATAATTCATTGACCTAACTACAAGGTTTTGAAAATTGAAGTAACCTGAACATGCATTTCGCCCTTTATGATAAATGGCTATAGACGAATTTCTCCGGATAGTAATATCATCTATAATTGCCTAGAAAATGGCCTAAGAATCACATATCCAAAGTTTTGTTCACGTATATAATTCTGTCCATGTCTAGTAATCTCCTCAGACAACATATACTAATAGAAAGACAAAATACACAATCGGATCACTATATTTTGGGGAAGGTTGTAATTCGGTCACTAATTGTTTTAAAATGTTATTTGGGCCACTGTACTTCATGACCATCATGTTAATTTTAAATAAAATTCTAATTTTACCCTTATCTTCGTCTTCATCTCCCTTAATGAAGACGGGGTAAAATAAGAATTTCATTTAAAATTAACGTGTTGGCTCGCTTGCAAAATAATCAATGAGCTCAAATATTTTTAAACAATCGATGATGAATTAAAACCTTACCCAAAGTGATGGCTAATTAGAGCATCATCAATGTAAATGTGAATGTGAAAAATTGGATATCACCTAGAATTTACACATTCTTTAAGAAAAAAAACTGCCACAATTGTAGAATATGATGTGTCAATTTTTATTTCTTATTGGTTATTTGATAATTAATTTGACTTCATGCACATTGTGAAGGAGGGCGTGAATAATTCACGTCCTCCTTCACAATGTGCAAGTCAAAAATTAATTATCTAATAACAATAGAAATAATTTAATTGACACATCATATTCACATTCCTTCTCCATAATTGCATTGAAGAATTTTTTTTCTTTAAAGATTGTTAACCTAAATAACACCAAATTTTTCACGTTCACATTCCGATGATCTTATGTATTTTGCCTAATAGAAACGTGATGTACGTGGTCCGTCTTAATTGCAATGGATCTGTACGGTCAAAGCACGGCTCTCCTTCTAACAACCTCCTCCTCCTCCTCCATCAGAAGAAATTTATTTTTCTATGATCTTCTTCACAATTAAATAAAATTCTCGAATTTAATTGAGCCATCGAGGGGGTTTAAGCTTAACTCGTTTTTGACTCAGACCGGGTCAAAAAGCTTTCGTCCATTCTCTGTCTCGTACGTGGCCCATCAAGAGTTTCATATTTCCTTTGGTTGTTTAACAAATAGTGTCATGAACAATATTCTAAAATTCGGGTTAGGCGACCCGCTGAGAAATGGACCAAATCAAGTAACTAGACATTTTTCAAAATCTCTGCCTAGGCGCTAACTAGTCGTTCTAGGCGCCTATTTTATAAAAATTTAAAAATTAAAAAAAATTGAAATACAAAATTGAAAACTCTGTTGACATTGTTTCTTTGTGAGAATGTTGTGATTATTGTTTAGTTGTTGGAATTTGATATAATTTGGGGCATACACGTGTGGTGTGGGTATATAGTCAAGGTGTTTGTTGAAATGACAAAGAGAAGAATTGTAGTATTATTGTTTTGTTTTAAAGTTTAAACTTTGGAGTTTGGAATGGTACTATTGAATTTGGTTTTAATTTTTAACTATTAATATTGTAATGTAATCATTACTTTTAGTTTATTTGGTCATATTTAGTTATTTACAATTGTTGTAGCGATATTGTATTAATCTATGGTGTAAATGTGTAATTACGCCTTGATTTAGGTCCCGATTAGTCCCTAGGTGCTAAGTCTGCTCTGCCGCCTAGTATCTGCTAACAATTTTAGAACAATGGTCATGAATGAAGATTGAAGATGGATCCATCTCGGGATGACCGGGAACTATGTGATGTGTGTGTGTGTGTGTTTTTAATCAGAAAATTGCTCTAGGAGCACAAAAATATCATAGATTTTGTATTATATGTATTAGTATCTTTTTTATATTTCAAATTCAAATTAAGAGATCTCATATTCTAAAGTTATTCAGTAAATAATGACTTGGTGGATGGTGCAGAAATGACAACATGATATATTTAGACGACACCCGTTAGATAAGGATAAATCTATAAAGGGTCATTTTGGGAGAAAATTTTGGTTGTATCATGCAAGATCACCACACCAAGGATAAAAATTACAAAATTATACTCCCTCCTCTTCGTTCCCAAATAATTGTTTTGTTGACTGAGCATAAAATTAAGAAAAATTAATTTACTCTATTATAAATATTAATATAATATGTAGTTTCATTTAAAGCCCTTTGCACATGTGGCCATAATTACACTCGAAAGAAAAAGTAAGGATAAAATGATAAAAATAATTTCCTAAAAAAAGAAGTTTAGAAAAATAAAATTTTTTTTTTGAACAGACAAAAAAAAAATAAAAATATGAGGACAATTATTTAGGACCGAAAAGAGTATTATAAAGTGAAGATTAATTTAGTGAAATACTCCTATTTTATAAAAATTACGCTATGTTTTGTAATTACATCAATTACAGAATCATTTTACGCCTTCACTTAATTGAGTTACTTCTTGTTATTGCATTATTATAACCAGACCATTGTCATCCCAGGTTACATCTAACTTCTTTTTGGGAATTGAATTTGAATGTCAACGTGGATTTCTCTTAGTTTTATTATGGGTGAATTACAGGCCGGTCCCTTTTTTAACATTTGTAATCACTACAGTTTACTCATCTTTTTTAAAACCGAATAAAGGTATTTTTTGGGCAAAAAGATAATTATGTCATTAATGAAAGAAAAACACGGGTGCATTACTAACCCAAGGCATCGCGTGGTTTAATTATCGAGATGAGCAATCAAGGCATCGCGATGAGGAACACAGACATCGCGATGAGCAACACAGGTCTCGCGATGAGTAATCAAGGCATCGCGATGAGTAACCAAGGTATCGCGATGAGCAACAAAGGCATCGCGATTAGTAACCAAGGCATCGCGATGAGTAACCAAGGCATCGCGATTAGCAGTCAAGGCATCGCGATGAGCAACCAAGACACCGTTTGAATTTCAACTGCTATAGGTCGATCCCCGTTGCGTTGCCCAGCATACTGCGATTGGTGAATTAAAGGCATCCCGATTCCCAATTTAATATAATATTAAAATCGATCAAAATGGTTGTTTTTGGTTGAGAAATTTAGATACAAACATGATATTGACTTCCTATAACAGTATGGTATTGATATTATACACAATTCAAACTCAAATAATTGATTAAAGTCTCAAAATCAGTCTAAGAACATCTCCCTCTGTTTTCGGATAGCACACTGCCAAGCTCGATTTGGATATCGAAAATAGTATTTTTTTTGGTTGAAAAATTATGCACAAATGTAATACTAAGTTAGGATAACAATATGAGATTGATTTTAAACAAATTCAAAGCTTAAAATATAGATTAAAGTGGCCAAAACAGCCCAAGAACAAAGAAAAACGGGGTGAACTAAAAAAAATCGAATTTGATCAAATTGTGATCAAATTCGTATTTTATGCATGAAAATTGATACCAAAACATGACGGAAGACTATCATTTATATATCAATTCAAACCTCAAATCTGAAGCAATGATATTGTTGAGGACATTTTAAGGAAGAAAATTCTCAAAGTTTCTTTTAGCGGTTTAAAAAAAAAATGGTGGACTGAAGAGAAATTTTTTTTCAGAAAGTGGACCGGTCAGCAATTTCCTGTTTTATTATTGGGCAAAATTTGGGCCGATCCACGTAGATAATTTTCTACGCTAAAGTTCACTATAATTGTATTCAATCGCTTAAGGACACTTTTGTTGTGAAATGTTGTATATGCCCTTAAAATACACGAAAAAGCACGCTGTGCATCGTGATGCACAAATTTTCAGTCTTTTAGCGAGTGTACATATGCTTGATGGTCTAAAAGCTTCTGCAGCAACATTGCACTTCTTGTTCAAAGGGGCACCGCATAGTCCTTTATTCCCTGTGGGATCCTTCCAACTAATGGATTATATGGCAGGTTCAAGAATGAAAGGGAAGTCAGATCTGCAAGCTGCACTGGTACGTTCCCATTCAGCTTGTTAATAGAGAGGTCTAGTGAAGCGAGTTGCTTCATTTTTCCAATTGATGGCTGAGTTGGACCTATGAGCGCGTTGTGAGAGAAGTTAAGAACTTTGATCTGACTTGCGTTGCCTATGGATTGAGGGATGGCTCCAACAAATTTATTATTTGCGATAGAGAAGAAAAAGGTTGAAGAGAGGGAGTTGTCAATGTCAGCTGGGATGGAAGGGCCAAAATTATTGTTTGAGTAATCAAGAATGTAAACTCATGGCGGAGGTTTCGACATACTCCCTTCCCTTGTAGAAGATTGACTTTAGGTTGTTAGGGTTATTCATTTATCTACCAAAGTGAACTTTAGCGATTTGAAACAAATATAGTGAACTTTAGCAGTTGAAAATCTCAAAAAAGGGACCGGCCAACAATTATTCCTTGAGTAATGCTATGTGCACCTAAAGTGTGCACAAAATGTACACCAAAAGTCCTTATTGACATCTTTTGGTTGGTCAGAAGATTATTAAGTGGTAGGACCAACAAATTATTTAACTAATCAAAAGATGCTAACTGAAATTTTGGTGCAATCTAGGTGCACATAGCATTACTCTGATTCCTTTATCATACCACACGTGGATCCTATTGAAAACTATGGGTAAATTTAAGTAGACCCAAATTGGCAGAGTAGATATTTACACCTAACATATTACTGAGTACACCCCATGCAAATATTATAAAAATGCCATTATAATTTTTGACTTAAATGCCCATTTATTTTTTATTTTTTTTAGTTTTAAAAAAATTTAATTACTGTTTGGCAACCCTATCGAACATCACTATGGGTGTTCGGTAGGGGTACCGAACACCTATAATGATGTTCGGTACCGAACACACATAGTAATGTTCGGTAAGGGTGCCGAACACCACTATGGGTGTTCGGTAACACAGTGTCAAACAAACTATTAAAAAAAAAAAAAAAAAGAGGAAGGGGGCGGACGTGAGGGGAGGGAAGGAGGGGGTTGTAGGAGGAAAGAGTCTTCAAAAACAAAAACAAAACAAAGGAAATGGGCGTTGTGTAGGTTGTGGTGGGGTAGGGGCGCCTTGGCGGGTTGGGTGGGTGGGGGAGAAAGAAAGGGGTGGATTTTGTTTGGGGGTGTGTACTTAGCAAGTAAGATAAGTTATTTTTGAGAAAATATTGGTAAGGACAGAATAGAAAATTAGGGGTGTACTTAATATTTTGAGGGTTACAAATATTGGGGGTGGGGTGTAAATAGTAATTCTCCCAAATTGGATGCTAAGCTTTGGCCACATTTTTTTTTGGATTAAATACACCATTAGTTCCTATATTATACAAAAGTTCACGAGCCGTCCCTATACTAAGCAAATGCGCGTCAAAGATCAAAGCATGCGTTTTTTGAACATCGGTAGTTCTTGAGATCGACAACATTTGTCCAAGCACCGTTAAGTGGACATGTGCTCAGCACATGATCAATTTTTAAGGGTAAAATTGGAAAAAAGAGGATCGGTCTGTTAAATAACTTTCAAAGGAGGGATTTTGGTAACATCATCAAAATAAGGGGGGGCATATGAAAATTTACATACCAAAATCAATTGACGCCTTTTCTTCTTCTTCTCCAGCCAATTTTTCTTCTCCGGCATGTATACCAACTGGGTTTCCTCTCTCTCTCTCTCTCTCTCTCTCTCTCTCTCACACACACACACACACACACACACACAGAGTACACACAATTGATTTCCCCTTCCCTAAAACCCTAATTCCCCCAAAATTTTATTGGGTGAGTGGATTTTAAATACTTCTAGGGTTTCCATTCTTTACTTTACCATTTGGATTTGGAGGCTTTTGCTCTTGTTGGTCAAGATTGGAGTCGAAAGTAAAGAAGGAGTTGTCGATTTTCCAAAATTTCTTCATCTTGGTTGTTTTATTTCTTCAAATTTCTCATCTGGGTTGTTTTATTTCTTTAAATTTCTCATCTGGGTTGTTGGTATTGGTAATTTCTTCGTTGGTGTTTCGGTAATTTCTTCCCCAGACTTGCTCGATTTTTTCGCGGACCCCTCGGTGACGGCAACCACCATTAGCCGGCGGTAACGATGGCGAGCAGTGACAGGCCAATCCGGCTAAAATCTGGTTTTGTTAAAAAAAAATTGGATTTTTTAAATTTTGTGGTTTTTGTTTAAGAGAATTGCTATTTACACCCATAGAATTATGAGTACACCCCCAACAAAAATTATAAAAATGCCATTATAAATTTAGACCTAAATACCCTTTTTTTTCTTCATTTTTTTAGGTTGTTCGGCACCCCTATCGAACATCACTATGGCTGTTCGACACCCCTATCGAACATCCATAGTAATGTTCGGTAGGGGTGTCAAACATCAATAGTGATGTTCGGTAGGGGTGCCGAACACCACTATGGGTGTTCGGTAACCCAGTGCCAAACAAACTGTTTAAAAAAAAAGAGGAGGAGGCGAGGAATGAGGCGGCGTGGTTGGGGGGAAAGGAAGGAGGCATTGTGTTGCGGGGGGAGGGAAGGAAGGAGGAGCTGTGTTGGGGGCCAAGGAAGGAGACCCTGTAGGGGAAGGAAGAAAGTGTTGTGTTGGGGGAGGGGGAAGGAAGGAGGGAGGAGGAAGGGGGTGGGGTGTATCGGGAAGGAGGAGGATGGGGTGGAGTGTGTTTGGGGTGGGGTGTACTTAGTATTTTGGGGATAACATTGGTAAGGGTAGAATAGGAAATTAGTGGGGGGTGTACCTAGTATTTTGAGGGGTTGAAAATATTGAGGTGGGGTGCACTAAGTAATTTTTGGGGTGTAAATAGCAATCCTCTTTGTTTAATCAAGAATTGTGGTTGAGGATCTTCTGTGTTTACTAATTTTACTTTTTTTTGTTAACTTGGATGTTCAATTTACATTGGAGTGAAATTGGAATTTGAAATTAATTGAATTTAACGAGAGTTTTATGATGCATTTTTCTGTTTAGCTAAGTTCATTGTGTTTGATACGGATGGTTTAGTGTCTCGATTGGAATTTTGGGGGGTGGAAGAAGATAGCGCTAAGGTTGTGTACTGTGTGTGCGTGTGAGATAAAGAGAGATGGAATTAAGGTTTTGGTAAGGGGGAGAATTGATCTAGGAATAAATTAAGAAAGATGAAAAAGGATAAACTGCAAAGGAAATGAATAAGGATGAACTGAAAAGAAGAAGCTGCGTTGCCAGAGAATAACATGCCGGAGAAGAAGAAGTGGCAAGAAGAGAAAAGAAGGGGAGTATTGTTTGGTAGTAAAATTTTCATATGACTCCCTTATTTTAATGATATTACCCAAACCCCCTCATTTAAAAGTTATTTGACAAATTTGTAATACCCTGACCTACTTCACTCCTAGTTAACTCATAATCACTTCGTACCAACCTTGAAACCCTTGGTGTGTGAGATGGCATGTAACACCCTGAATCCTCCTACGTGTGATTTACTTATTTTATGTGTGATTTATATGTTGGACTTGTTGTAGTAGCATGTTCATTGAATTATATATGCTTTAATTCATATTTTCGTTTCATACTTATAAGAATTGTTAGATTAATTATTCCTTGATATATGATTTGAATCCTCGTAATTGATTATGTGCATGCATTGTTAATTTGATTATTAAGATTCATGATGTCGATTAGATGTGTTATAGGTGTTCTGTAATCAAACCTAGGATTGGCCAAGTGATCAAACCTAGGAAATAGAGTAAAATAGAATTGACTGGATTGTTGAAGTTGGCACGGCCGTGCGCCTTTTCATGGCCGGCGAGCAAAGAAAGTTGAGCCTGGGTGTGAAGGTTGGCACGACCGTGCGTGTATTTTTGGCACGACCGTGCGAAGTTGGACAGATTGGTACTCTGCTCGTCCGGTTTTCGTTCTTTCTTGGTTTTTCGTATTTTTAAGTGGTTTAAAATGCTCAAACAAGCTCGGGATTGGATCGAACACTTACCCATGGACTAAATAAAATATAAAAACCCTTTTCCTCCCCTCATTTTCATCAAAACACACCTAGGTATAGAGAGAGAAAGGAAAGAGAGAGGAGAGAGAGAGAGAGATAAAATTGCAATATCTTGAGTATCCGAGTCGGATCGACGATCCGTCTTCACCGTAGTGTAGAGGGCGACAAAGGGATCATTCTTAGCCAAGAAATTCCCATGATCTGTTGTCGAATCACGGACCTTCATCTCCATCCACGTTTTTAGTGAGAGAAAGTGGATTTTCGGAGAAAGAAAGCTTGATTCGGGCTTGGATCGAGTGTGAGTTTGACAATTGGACGCCGTAGAAGTGTAGAGCTCATCGAGAAGAGTATTTCCAACATAAGCCCCTTGATTTCGTGGTGGATTTGCGGTGAATGTAAGTAACTATAATGTTTTATGTGTTTATGAGTTGAATTGGAAGAGTAAAGCATGTAGGATGTGTTAGCGATTATTTTTGTGACATTTTCTTGTGAGAAATATATAATTAGCCCTAGAAATGATGATTAGGTTATACTCCGTTACTTACTTGAGTAAGGATTATGAATTGAGAAAGAATTAATGATTTATTGTTGATTTCGTAGGCTCTGAATAATAGAGATTTGTAGAGTTGATGTTGTTGATATTATTGTTGTGGTTGTTGTTGTTGTGGTTGTTTTGGTAATCGTTATTTCCGAGTAATAGGAACTCATTGAGGTTAAAGTGTACTTGTGTATTATTTAGTTGGGTTCCGGCTGTAATGTCGCCGATGACTTGTTTTAATCTAATTCTACTTCATTATTTTATTCGTAAATTTGAGTATGTCGAATCATTGAGGTTTTTGTCGCTTATGCATCAACGATAAACTTGCGATATTGTTACGAGTAGTAGACACTTCGTATATTGAACATTGCGATTGATATGGGTTATAGGGACGATACTACGATTTGTACCGACATGTTAAATATTGTTAATGACTCTAGCGAAGTCGACATGAGATAGTATAGTTCTATTTAAAAATTATACGAGCTATATACTAGTCGTGACTGACTCTGGTAGAGTCGAATAGGACGTAATGAATAAACGTCGATTATTGTGGTGATTTCATTAATGGGTATAATTGACTCTACGGAGTCGAGTAATGGGTAGTATTAGTCCTTACATGACATACATTGGTTCCCTACCATGTGGGATGACGAATTGATGAGTTTATAGCTTAGTAAAACTTTGACCTTGGTTGACTTAGTCAAACAGTAGTTGACTACAAGTTATGTTGAATAGTTGAGTTATGCTCTTGTATAAACAAGTATTAATTGTATATAGTTGCCTCTTCATTAGAGTATATTGTGTGATTATAGAATACTATAAGGACCCTAAGTTGAGTGTAATGGCTATGTATTAATTAATGGTTGTCTAGCTATCACAAACATTGTTTGGTGGTGGAATTGTACAATGGGCCTACTTTGCCTATTGTCTTGTTTAGTTTACATGTTCAGTGATTTCAGACATGATGTGATTGTTCTAATATGAGATAGGACAATCATCCTACTTTGATGATTGATTATGGGACAGTCATCCTACATTGATGATTGATTGTGTGTTTAGTCTCTACGAACACATTGAGTTGATTTGATATGTGATTCAATAGAACTCATGATGATTTGTTGAGAATGACGAGTAAATATACTTTTAATTTGATACATGATCGTATGGTATATAAATGTCATTACCATGTTATTCATGTTATTGAGCATCATGCCATGTCATATAGTTGCATGTAACAGCTTGTTGATTAATGGTTAAGTTGGAATCATACCTAGACTTGCCGGCTTGTAGCTGAGATGTTAGGTAATCTGGAAGTGCTACTTAGACTAGCTACATGTAGAGTCTTGGTTTACTGTTGCATTCATACTCATAGCATACAATACATTATAGTGGCTTACGGGGTCTTTTAGACTCACCCTTATTGTGTTAACACTTTTAGATTGCAATCGAAGGATAGCATAGTGAGGTCGGTGAGACTTGCGGATGCTGGCAGCTTGATCGTTGAGTAGTTGCCTTTCGAAGTTTGTCTATGCTTATGTTTCTTAATTCAGTGAGAATGATGGTTGATGTAAAGTTATATAAACTTTACTTATGGGTAGCATTGTTTAGTAACCCTTTTATTGTTGTATTCCTTGGGAGCCGACACTCGATGTCGAGCCATTTATTATTGTAATTTTCCCAAGCATGTTAGCTCACGTGTATTTAGTGTTGTTGTTTCTCTGGCTTATTAGTTAGCCGTCGAGGTTTATTGTTAGGATTTCTATTAGTATTGTTCTCCGGCTTGTGTTTGGCCGTGGAGATTTTCTAGTTATTGTTTTGTTATTCGAGTTTTTAAAACTCAAGTTTTTATTAGTCGTGATTTTCCGCTGCATGGTTTTGGTTTTGAGCTTGTATAACACGTTCACTTCTGTGGACTTTAGTTATTTCGTTTAGTTTGGCGCACCGAGTTGGGGTTCAACATCGGATCTCGGACTCGGGGCGTCACAAAACTGATCATATTTTTCCTATTTTACCCTTAAAAAATGATCACGTGTTGAGCACATGTCCACTTAACGGTGCTTGGACTAATGCCGTCAATCTTAGGGACTACCGGTGTTCGAAAATGCATTCTTTGGTCAGTGGCATGCATATGTTTTGCAGAGGGACTGCTTGTGGAATTTTAAAATTGTACAGGGACTAATGATGTATTTAACCCTCTTTTTTTTATGATAAGCTTTATCTACTTTTATTTTTTATTTTTTTATATGCTGCTCAGTCCAACAAAATGGCCTAGCATAAGAGCTAGGTGTTGTAGCTAACACATAAGTGATCTCATTGGCTTGCCTTCTAACATAGTCAACGTTAGCATCAAAAAATAAATTTAAAATAAATCTACAACTTAAAATAATATATCCAAACTCAGAATCATCATGGATAGGTTTACTCTCTTGGTATCTATCTCGAAGACAACTTGTTAGTGTAATTAGTGTAACGTAATATTAGCTCACATTTGTATATTCTATCTTTGGTATAGATTAATTTGGCAGTAGGCATTTTTGAATTCTTCATAGGAAATTTAGTGTACAATTAGTCTTTTACTTTGAGCCAAAGTCTTGGCTTATTCTTGTATATATGGCAGTGATATCAATAAGAAAAGGCAGAGAAAATCCTTCCCACAAATCGTGTTCTTGTTCAACATGGTATCAGAGCCAAACACGAAACACAAAACCTAATACCTAACGATTCATGGCGTCGCCTTCGATTGGCAGCGGCAAAGATGGGAAGAAAGCCATCTCCCCGTTTGCTCTCGCGGCGAATGACCATCCTGGTCTTTTGATTACACATACTCAGTTGAAGGGACCGAATTATGAAAAATGGGCAAAGGCGATACGAACTTCGTTAAGGGCAAAGAAGAAAAATGGTTTCATTGACGGATCTATCAATGAACCCGATAAAGATTCGATGAGATCGAGTATTGGGGACGTGAACTCCATGATTATTTCATGGATCTTCAACACCATTGAGCCAAGTCGTGATCTACAATTTTATACAGGACACGGCAAGGGAACTATGGGATGACATACAACAACGATTCTCCGTTCGTAATGGTGCGTGCATCAATTGAAGATGGAGGTATCGAAAAACAAAATGGGGACACCGTTATGGTTTATTATGCCAAAATGAAAAAGATTTGGGATGATCTTATTGACTATGATCAGATGCCCATGTGTACTTGTAATGGTTGTAAGTGCAATTTAAATGCTAAGCTGGAAAAGAGGAGTGAGAAGGAACGTGTACATCAGTTTTTGATGAGGCTTGATGACACGCCCTATAGCACAGTTCGTTCGAACATCATTGCAACGACCCTCTTCCAAACATGTATCGCGTTTATTCGCAGATAACGGAGCAGGAACAATTGAAAACAACCATTTCCAAAAGTACTCCAGACAGGAGTGAGTAAACTCCAATGAGTTTTGCCATCAAAATTTCAGAACACGATTTTTGGTACAAGGGGAAAGAAAGGATGACGCGATGATATGTTCGCATTGTGATAAGTTTGGCCACCGTGTTGATACATGCTATCGCTTACACGGCTATCCGGAATGGTGAGGTACTGCTGCAGTAAGTCGTGGTAAGGGATGCAACACTGTCCAAGGTCGTGGTAGGGGAGGCTCAGCACGAGCAAATTCGGCTCAAGTCACAGGAAATAACGCCGACACTGTTAAGCTTGGGGAACAAGACAAGGCAGGATTAGAGAACTTAAGTGCTGAAGATTGGACAACTTTGTAGTCACTTTTGCAATCTCACAAATCCACTCCGAGTGCAAGGCTATCTGGTAAGACAACTCTCTAATGGATCTTTGACACGGGTGCAACACATCACATGACTGGTGCTATTGAATCCTTCACTAACTTGGATGATATTTCTTCATGTTCTGTTTTATTACCAAATGGAGAACGGGTTATGGCTACGAAGGAAGGAACAGTGATGTTGGGAAAATTGTCTCTTAAAGCAGTTTTATATGTGCCTCAATTAAATTGCAATTTAATCTCAGGTTCACAATTGACACGTGATAATCATTATATTTTGCACTTCGCTGATCACTTGTGTGTTATACAGGATCGCTTGTGTGTGAGGAATGTGACGGACTGTATGTTGCGAAGGAGGAATTGGTGGTTTGAGCAAACAAGTTAACTGGGTTGCAAAATGCGGAGTTGTGGCACCGAAGGTTAAGACATCCCTCTATGAGAGTTGTAGAGAAACTATCTCAAATAAACATTGCTGATAATCTTGACAGCAAAGACAATGATCACTGTGATGTTTGTTTACGGGCCAAACAAACCCGGGTCCCTTTTATTTCTAGTTAGAATAAAGCAAACGATGTTTTTGAATTAATTCATTGTGACTTGTGGGGTGCGTATAGAAAGACAACTTTTTGCGGCGCAAGATATTTCTTGACTATTGTAGATGATTACTCTGTCGTTTGAGTTTATTTGTTGAAAGGAAAAGATGAAGTGCCTCAGATTCTCAAAAAAAATTTGGCTTTCACTGAAAGGCAATTCCATAAACATGTCAAGATTATTCGTAGCGATAATGGGACAGAATTTACCTCTTTAACAGCTTATTTCAATGAACATGGAATTTTGCATGAAACCTCTATGGTGGGCACGCCCCAACAGAATGGACGCGTTGAGCGGAAACATCAGCACATTTTAAACGTGGGACGAGCACTTCGGTTTCAAGCACATTTCCCATACAGTTTTGAGGCGAATGCATTCTCACCGCCAGATATCTCATCAATCGCACCCAAACCATAGTTTTAAAAGGCAAGACACCATATGAAATGCTATTTGGTCACGCACCATCGATTGATCATCTCCAAGTTTTTGGTTCTCTTTGTTATGCTAAAAGCCTTAACCGCGACAAGGAAAAATTCGCTAGTCGTAGTCGGAGGTGTGTTTTTGTTGGTTACCCTTATGGAATGAAAGGTTAGAGGCTATATGATTTCGAAACGGGGGAATTTTTTGCTTCACGGGATGTGACATTCGTTGAACATCAGTTTCTTTTTGAAATTATTGTTCCCCCTCGCCAAACACTGCCCGTATCCTCTCCTGTTCCCAATATTATCACCGATGACATAACTTGGCTTCCACCTGTCCCTGATGAAGAAGATGATATCTTCGTTGTTCCTCTATTAGCTTCCGCTCCCGCTATTCTTGCCGACCCCATCAATGAGGATGCTACGACTTCTGCCAATGATGACAACCTGGTCACAACCACCACTGCTTTTGGTCGTGGTCACTGACAAAAGTTCCCATCAGTCCGCTTACAAGACCACATCATACATACAGTTCGTCACAGTCCCTCGCTAGTTCACACATCCTCTTCGGCATCTTCAGGTACGGCCTATCCTATAACGCATTATGTGCACTATGCTAAATTTTCTCCCTCACATCGCCGGTTTTTGGCTACAGTTACCACAGAAAAAGAACCATCCCATTTTGCTGAGGCCATGCGACATCACTATTGGCGGGCTACAATGGAAAAATAAATACAAGCCTTAGAGGATAATGGGACCTGGTCTATTGAAACATTGCCTGCAAGGAAGAAGGCCCTTGGGAGCAAGTGGGTCTATAAAATCAAGTACAATACCGATGGTTCCGTTGAGCGCTATAAAGCGCGATTGGTATTTTGGGAATCATCAGGTTGAGGGTTTGGATTCCAATGAGACTTTTGCTCCTACGGCCAAGCTTATTACCGTCCGGACTTTTCTAGCTGTGGCAGCCGTGAAACAATGGGAATTGCATCAGATGGATGTTCACAATGCATTTCTCCATGGGGACCTTGATGAAGAGGTCTATATGAAGTTCCCTCCGGGCTTTGGGGGACATGGTGCAGGTACTGTTTGTCTCTTACGCAAATCACTTTATGGTTTGCGCCAGACTTCCCGTTGTTGGTTTGCAAAGTTGGCTGGGGCACTCACCAGTTATGGGTTTACACAAGCTATGTCCGATTATTCCTTGTTTACTTTTATGCAAGGTGACGTTCAACTTGTTATATTAGTTTACGTTGATGACTTGGTTATTGGCGGTAATGATTCTGTTGCCATTCATCGATTTAAATCATACTTGCACACTTGCTTCCGCATGAAAGATCTTGGCCCTCTAAAAAAATTTTTAGGTCTTGAGGTTGCACGAAACTCTACAGCCATTTTCCTATGCCAACGCAAATATACACTTGACATCTTATTGGAGACAGGTTTATTGGGTGCCAAGCTAGCTGGCACGCCCATTGAACAAAATCACCATTTGGCTCTCGTTGACGGTGACGTAATGGGTTCTCCGGAGCAATATCGTCGACTTATTGGTCGTCTTATTTATTTGACTATCACTCGTCCGGAGCTCTCCTATTCTGTGCATATTCTTGCCCAATTCATGCAACAACCGCGCACTGAACATTGGGAGGCTGCTTTACGCACGGTTCGTTATTTAAAGTCACATCCAGGACAAGGCATTTTGCTCAAGTCTGATTCTGCTTTGCAGTTGACAGCTTATTGTGATGCTGATTGGGCAAGTTGTCCTATAACTCGACGATCTTTGACAGCTTACTTCGTGTTCCTTGGCCATTTTTCGATTTCTTGGAAGACCAAGAAGCAACCTACTGTTTCTCAGTCTTCGGCTGAGGCCGAATATCGTTCCTTGGCTGCGACTACTTGTGAGCTGAAATGGCTCAAGGGATTATTACTTACTCTTGGTGTTTCTCATGTCACACCAATGCAGATATTCTGTGACAGTAAGTCGGCTACACATTGCTCAAAATCCAAGATTTCACGAGCGTACCAAACACATTGAGGTGGATTGTCATTTTGTCGTGATGAGATTCGTCGCAATAACATTATGATCGCTCACGTTCCGACTTCACATCAACTTACGATATTCTTACTAAAGGTCTCGGCAAGTACCGGTTTGATTTCTACTTGGCAAGTTGGGCACTACGGATCCTCATTCCCCAACTTGAGGGGGGGGGGGTGTTAGCGTAATTAGTGTAACGTAATATTAGCTCACGTTTGTATATTCTATCTTTGGTATAGATTAATTTGGCAGTAGGCATTTTCGGATTCTTCATAGGGAATTTAGCGTACAATTAGTCTTTTACTTGGAGCCAAAGTCTTGGCTTATTCTTGTATATATGGCAGTGCTATCAATAAGAAAAGGTAGAGAAAATCCTTCCCACAAATTGTGTTCTTGTTCAACATAACTCAATCCATACCCATAGTTTTAATCCACGTCAACGCCTCCAGCAAACCCATTGCTTCTCCTTTACGACCAACAAAGTACGTGATTGACAAGCAATGAAGCTCCTGGTATCGTTTCGTAAAATCATACACACTCCCGTTTCATTAATGTTGCGAAAGAAAGGTGCATCTACATTACATTTTGGCATGGCTGGCCTTGACTTATGCCATAACAACCACCCCATAGATTGATCGCCTTATAGATAAAGATCTTTGCCTAAAGAAGAAGTTGGTAGAAATGCGGGAAAATATTTGGAGCAGCAAATATATAAGTTGGAATTCGAAATAAAATGCTAAAGAAAGAAAAGACGGGGGTGACATAAATTAAAATTGGTGACAAGAGCATCATTGCCAAATCATGACGATTAGAATGACTTGGTAAAAGGATTTATTACAAATTCAACAAATTAAGTACTTACTAGTACAATATTAACTTAGCTTAGAATATAAAATTAAAGGAAAAGAAGAAATTTGCTTATGGGGTTGGTGTGTTAGCGTTGTTGATTGATACCAATTAAATTGCTTGTGTCCGTCCATGTTCAAAGTTTATCTACTCTTAAAAATTAAAAGACTTGCGAAACGTGGGACCGAAGCATCATATCTGCGCACCAATCAACAAGAAGAGGGAAAGTTTTTATTAAATTACAATATAAAATACTACGAAAATTTAAAGTTGTTCAACACTTTAGAATTTCATAATTTTATTAGCACGTTGTTTGATTCACTTATTATTATAACATCTATATATATATATATATATATATATAGCACATTATACTACCAAATATATTAATTTTTGCTTAAAACAACTTACTAAAAATGAATCATCATTATATAATAAAAATATATAATAAATAACTGGTTATGCCTTGAGAACACAAATCCGTTAATTACATTCTCACAGGTTAATTGAAAATGTACACATTGCCTTGAAATATAAACAGTCATTATTATGCATGCACATAGATTTGAAGATGTGGAATATAAACAATTTTGTTATTGTAAACATCTAAATTACAAATTACAAATAATATAAATTAAAAAATGATTGACAAAGTGAAAAAATGAAAGAGAAACTTGAATCCTACTGACGTGGCTCACAACTCAATAAAACAAGTCAGGCAGGCAAATAAATTTTTTATGCGGTCTCCAGTACTCCCCGACAATTTCTCTCCAAACACTTTAATTAGCTTGTTTATTGTAAGTTCCCATGATTGCAGTGCTCCTCCATTCGAAATTGCAAGAGAAGGAAGGAAGAGATTACATTATTTGAAGTTTGATATTGAGATCAGGAGTTAGAGATATACAAATCTCCCCCAAGATTCTTACTTGTTTTCTCTATGATGCAAACTTGCAAAGAAATATATTCAAAAGAATGCAAACATAAATTCATTGGGCTACGATTTTAACCTAGATTTACACTCAATTGAATTTGAGCGATAACAATTTTTTCGAAGGTTGGCTATATCAAGAAAATTGCAATAATAAATTATTTTGTAGAAAATGTTGCTTCTCAACAGATAGTGTTGAAGGTTCTATAAAAATGTGTTATATCCGAAATTATTTTCTCATTTATCGAATATCACAAATGATATGATATTTGACTATTCATTAAAGTAATTTTTATGTATTTATTTTTATTTGTATATAGTTTCAATAATAAATATTTTTTAGAAAACACTTCATTACGATTACATGAAATTGTCATTTGTCTCGATTTTCTTCACCGTCCTAAGTTTCTCAACAATTGTTGTTTTAACGAACAATAAAGATTGTCATAACCCTTCCGTTAGTGTCGTGCCGAATGAGAATATACATTTAAATAAAAATCCATCTCTTACTTAATGTAAAGTTTTATTTTGTTTGTTAATCAAATTTGTATTATTAAGTTGCATATTTTTTATTCATATTTTGTTCTTTTTATTATTCATGATATTATTTGTTTAGTAAATAATCTTGAATTATATTTTCTTAAGCTAAAACAAATAAAACAATATATTATTTGTTATAAAATAATTTGTATTTATTATATATATATATATACTTAAAAATAAACAATTATTTTATCGTGCGCAGGAAATACATTATTACGGGTTACAAAAAATTATTACTTGCCTCGATTTTCGTCATTTACAGCCTCATTGATTATGGATTTAATGGATGAAGTGGATTGTTCTAATCCTTCCTTTAGTAACATGCAGAAAAGAAACAAATTGTAATTAGTTAAAGATCCGTCTTCAACTTAATATAATATTTGTAATATTTGTTGAATAACTCTTATTATAAGTATAAATAATTTTAATTATTTGTATATTTTTCATACATTGTAGTCATTAATTAATTTATTTTTTTTTGTATAAATAACACTTCATTAGGGATTATAGAAAATTTGCATTTACTTCGATTGTTGTCATTTACTGTCCAAATGTCTCAATAATTATTGATTTAACAAATGTCGAAGAGTTTTAACTCTTTCATTAGTGTCATGCATAACAACATTTTGATTATTTGCTTGACAACTTTTAAAAGTTTAAATCAATTTACCTAAAGAAATTTTTTCAGAATCTTTATTGATTAGTCTTACAATGATATATTTTTATTTAAGTTATTCTCCTTAATTTATTCTTTTAATCTTTTTTTTCCTTTTCATTTTGCTTTTGTATAATTTAATTGAAAAATATATATGTCGTGCATTTAACGTGGGTAAAAGTTGGTTGCTTATGAATGTTGAGTAAAATATGTGTACAGAAGTGAATGTTTTTCACATGGTACGGATGGAAGCCCTCAATCTTGGAGTTCTGGAACGACACTCTGTTTCAGCTAGCTAGTTCCCTCTATATATTTTTTATTTTTATTTTTATTTTTGAGTTTGAGACTAATCTTAAAATTTTAAAGTTATGTTTTTTTAAAAAACATATGCACGCTTAATGTTAAGGATTAAATTAGTTTTATTAATTTTTAGTTGAGTGTAAAAAAAATTTCACAAAACTGTACTCACTTCATCCCAAAAATTAAAAAAAAATAATAATAACAAAAATAGTCTCATTCTCTATTTTGTTTGTCCTAAAAAATAGTCCTATTTCTAAATTTTAACCTATAAACTTTTACTATGTTTTAATTTTATTTTTTTTCTTTCCAAAAATATGACATGCATTTCCAAAATATATCAAAATATATATATATATATATATATATATATATATAAGGAAATCGCAATTAGGACCCCACTTTTTTAACTACGACACTATATTAATGATTTAATTTATCTGTACCAAATACTTTCATATATTATATTCATATATTATACTGTAAAGTGCTGCAGCTGAAAGTTAATGCGCTAATAGCCATAAGTTGTTGTTGGATTGTACTCAATTGTCACTCAACCAACAACCTTTTATTGGTTGAAGTTGTGACTTGTGATGGCCTTAACTAACAGAAAGGTCTAAATCAATTTTTGTAACGACCAGGAATTGAACCTAACAACAAAGTCAATTCTCAAAAAGCAAAAACGTGGACCACAAAAGTCAACCGGTCAACTGCTATACTAGGGGTAAACTAAAATGAAAGCAAAACAAACTAGCTCAGTCTAAACAGAATACAAATTTTACACTTCCTCAGACAAGTGCCAATATTAATTATTAATGAATTTCGTGCTTCTAACGGTACTTGAACCTACGACCACGACATATTTATATACTACTCCTCTTGTTCCTAAATAATCGTTAAGTTTCATTCAGTTTGAAAAATTAATTGACTCTATTATAGATATTAGTATAATGTCATTTCTTTTAAACTATATGTGCATGTAGTATCATCATTAAAGTAAAAAAACAAATAAGGATAAAATCATAAAATTATTTTCTTGAAAAAGAAAAAAAATAAAAAAATAATTTTCTTGGAACGGACCAAAAAAGAAAGCAAAATATTGCAATTTTAAAAAAAAATAGCTATATTATCCAAAATAATCATATCCCCTCTTTTAATACAGTAAATCATACTCCCTTCGTACCTAAGTTCTAAAAAAATTGTTTTGTTTCTAAACTTTCACCTACTTTAATTATGACTTACAAAGATTTTAAAGAAAAATATATATTATATTAATATTTATTATAAAATTAATTATTTTTTTAATTTATGTGCCTAATTAAAAAGGACAATAATTTAATAAAGGAAAGAGGGTGGGATTTTTAAGCTTGGGTCAATGTCAAAACCTATAGTTGACTTTGTAGAAGCTTCAAGGGTGGAGAGAATGTTGAAGATTGGTGGGGGCATCCTAAAGATATATCCGAATAATCAATCCTCCGTACAAAATCCACAAAATTGTATGGACTTGTCTAAAGTACATAGACTCTACACCGCGTAATAAAGTGTCAGAATTGAAAAGTGAAACAGCAATAGCAATAGTATTCCGCTTTCTGCGTCCTATTTTACCAAGGTACGACTCCACAACTCAAGTAGTTTGCTCAAGCAAATGGGGTTTAACCAAGACTTAACAGTTAAGCTATATGAGGTTGATGGGCTGCTAAAGTTCATTGACCCTTTCCCTGCTCTCTATCAAAGTCATATTTATCCACTCAACTCAACCCAACCATATGCTGTCAAAATACATAATAAACCAAAAGACCCATGCATGTTGGCAACTTGATTGAATTTGATGGAAATCCCTAAGTCCTAATTAGTCCTAGTTGAACTCTAAGTGCAAAATCAACCCAAATACGACAGTAAAGCCCACATAAGAAGAAAATGAGATTAATTTAGGGGCTTTACAACGTGTGAGGTCTCAGGTTCAATCTCTTTTCATTCTTCCTTAGGACACAAAAAAAATAAAAAACTACTAATGAAATTCTTCAAATTTTGTCCCAACCTGGTCTTTTGTAAGTTATTGTTCAATCAACATCTACGTACGGCGTATCTATATGCACCATTCTACGCATGAAATATCAGGAGATTTACATACAATGTTTGCAAAGACAATTCATCTACCAATTTGCAATGCAACTTAACAAGAAAAAGGCAGTTGCTTAGTTAACAATTACTCCATCCGCTCCGACTAAAGAATTCACTTTTTATTTTTAAAAGTCAACATGTGATTTAATCAAATTAAAATTTAACATACTTCAATTATGTTTTCGGAAATTCAATTTCATTCACTAAAAACTATATTAAAAATATTGTGAATTACAATTTTTATAACTTTACAAATACAAATAAATTTATATATAGAGGGTTGCTATTAACACCACCAAAAACCTCCAAGTACACCACTTTACTAAGAGCACTCCCTCCAATATTTTCAACCCCCAAAAATCTAAGTACACTCCCTATTTTCCAATTCTACCATTTCTAATATATTTTCTAAAATCAATCTTTTTAAACACACAAAGCAGTTCTCTCTCTCTCTCTCTCTCTCTCTCTCTCTCTCTCACACACACACACACACAACAACAACAACAATGGTCATTGATACTTGTTTTTTTTTTCTTTTTGTATTTTAGGTTTAAATAACACTTGTTTTGCAATTTGTATGTTAAATTATTGTTAAAATTTAGTTACATTTCAATTTCTTTACAATTTGGTGTTTAAATTTCGTGATTTATAGCAAATTTATCGAATTTTCTGGATCAAAATTTATTTATTTTTGATCCAAACCGAACACCTTTAGTGGTGTTCGACTACCCCTACCGAACACCCTTAATGGTGTTAGGGAGCCCCCTACTGAATATCATATATTTATTTTTTTAACCTAAAAAATGAAGAATACATAAGGGCATTTAAGTCAAAATTTATAATGATATTTTTGTAATATATGAAAGGGGTGTACTTATAGGTATTGAGGGTGTTAATAGCAATGCTTTTATATATGGACGCATTTTAATTCTATATAACATACATGCCTCTTCCATTTCATTCCAAATTGATGGACTTAATTTCCACAAGCCATGCACTCTTCTCGATTTTGCAACGAGCATACGCCATACTTGCTGCATCTGCTGCTGTCATCATTTCCCTGCTTCTATTTGAAACAAGGGTGCAAATGGGAACCGAGTCATTAATTTATTCTTCTTTTAAATGGTAAAGACTACAGATCCATATCTGTCAACGCAGCAAGGTAATAACCTAGCCATGGAACACGATCTAGAGGAACCGCATTGTTCCAATCGATGCTGGAGATCACGTACGGATGCCCACTTTGGAGACTGACCACACACATACCCTGAAGCTATACGACAATTGTGACAACTCATGATTTCTATACATCTAATATGATTGATGGCCAAAGTGTATGCATTACCTTTTTTAAAATGGAGGTGTCAACAGACAACAGTGAACTTGATTGCATCAGCAGCAACACGCCTCCTCTGATAATACATACTCCTATTAGAGTTTAGTTTAGAGAATGAATGTGAAGATGAGAATTGCATTGTGTTATTGACTAATAGCCGTGTACTTATAGGCTGAGTTTACAAGGAGGATACACATGTGTAACGCCCCAAACCTAGGCCCAATCATTAGGGCTCAAGCCCGACCACATCACTGTTAACAATTCAACTTAACTAAATCATACTCCCTCCGTTCCTAAACTATTGTCTTCCTTTTCTTTTTCGTCCGTCTTAAAATAATTGTCTTGTTTAAAACTTTCCTTTTTAGAACATCACATTTACTATTTTACACTTACTTTTTCTTCCTACTTTAATTATGGGTCATATACACATGGGCATTAAAGGAAACAACACGCTTTTTCAATACTATTCCAATATTAATAATTAAGTCAATTGAGTTTTCTTAATCCGTGTGCCCGGTCAACCCAAACAATAATTTAGGGACGGAGGGAGTATGAATTATTATATCAAATTTAATTTCCAAGATAACGTACTACAGAGGTAACCCAAGCTTATCAGCCTCAAAATCTAGGCCCAAAATAAATTGCCTCGCTTCATTGACCAAATCACTCTAACATCAAATCTGAAATTAACTTATATTACATAGAACTTAATAAAATAAATTCTAATTCATCCTTGTATGCACGCCTCAACGCAAAACCCTACTTCTCACCTGTGACCTGAGGAAAAGAATATAGTGAAGGGTGAGCGAACAATGCCCAGTAAGTTCAAATGCCGCCTCTCCTGTTTCTAAGGAGGGGTGGACCCACATGAAGAATAATCAAAGTGAACAATGTTCCAAAAAGATAGTTTGGAGTTCATACAATGTTTAACAACGTAAATGAACAAGGTAAACGAATAAGTGTTTCACAAATAAGAGTTCAAAGAAAGGAAAACATGTAAGGTATGAAGTCAAGTAATCCAATCGCCACAAACCGTCATATACCAGCTAGCCACGACGGACTACTCACAGATGCCATGATCAAGTAGGTGGTCCATTGACCAAGTACACAATTGTCCCCGAAGGATACCGAAAATTTCACCCCGAGGGTAAACTAATAAAGGTAAGTCCGGACTACCGTATCAAGGGTCATGTGGTGCAAAAATATAAATGTCGCTCTATACCCAGTGACGGGTTGTTCGTAATCACGAACTAAAATATCACTCTATACCCAGTGACGGGTTCTGCAACTAGTGATTATAGCGGAGTTCGAAACAAAAATGTTATCAAACGATACATACGAATTTACTTTTAGAGTATTAGTATTTTACAAAATACCAAAGATATAGCACAAGGTTTTGAAGAATATGATACAATAAAATGTGAATCGACGGAGTTAAAGCAAGTTTCGACACGAGGTCAGGCATGACGATCAAAACGATAATTTTTAGAATTGATAAAGGAACATAATCGTCAAAAGAAATATACTTTACAAAATAACCTAAAAAAGTGTAATTCATTACCTCGATATGCTTAGCAAAGATAATCCACAACATGTACAATCGTCCTAACCTCGCTTGTCTAAATCTAAGTTCAAAACGAACAATAAGTACTAAGTTATAATTGTACTAAAAATATTTCAATAATTCCTTTATAACTTAACTACAGCTTCTTAAAGAAAAATACTTAATTATAATTATTATTATCCTAATAAGGCCCACATGTATTAATACTCATTTCCATCACAAAACAAATCAAATTAAAAAGACCTACACATATTGACACCTAGGCCTGCTTAATCAAATTAACTAATATTGTTTCTATACTTTAACAATCATTAAAATATATCTATTTCTCATTATGCATTCGCGCGCACACACGTGTGGTCAAACCAATACAACAACACATCTATTTTCTTTCCTCTTTCCTGACTTCTTCACACAATCCACACACACTTTACGCACTCACAGCACACACACACAGAGAACAAGTACACACTGACAACACTCACAAAACAGACGCAACAGTACACACTAGCACGCACATTCACGATCACATTCACAATCACATTCTCTCTCCTCCATCTGTATTAGTAATCATAATATTATCCCCTTGGAATATACAATTAATACTACTCCATATTGAAGAACTGTTAGAATATGCTTTCCAAGAATAGTTTTTGAGATTCTCTAAATTAGTTAGATTTGAGATTGTTTTTGCCTTTCTTAAAATCTGTTTATACTTGCTTGATTGATGTATTTTTGGTAAATAATCTTTGACTTTTTAATTGATTCAATCAAGGTTTTTGATTGATGTAAATATAGTAAATTGGCATTCTATCATTAACATTGCCTTCTAAGTGTTTTCGTGTAGCCCTGGAGCCTATTTAAGAAGATGGTGTCTTCTTCATTCAGGACGCTTTGGAGAGAGATCTGGGATAGAAAAGGGCTAATACACTGTGTCGTGTATTGAATGTGAGCAAATACGCACATCCTTCAACACATCTCATTCGAAATTACTAAACCGTGTTGAAGTTTCGTCCTCGATGGAAGTCGTGTTTATTAGACAGGATTGTATTACCAAAGCATAAGTTTGTAGTCTCTTTTGTCTACTTTCGTTGTTAGGATCTTTTGTTAGAGTTTCGCTAGTTGTTTTCTTTGTAATCGGTTCTATATTTTTTAGTGAAAAGATTTTGCCATATTGGCACGTCTACAAGTAGTTATACTTGTAGACAAAGGATACATCAATCTTGTTAACTTTCGTTTTATTAATTCCGTGCAATTCTCTTGGATGTTATAGTAGATGTTATCACATCTTTGATAACATTTACTATATTCCAAAGATTCTGTTTTCTTAGTTACATAGCTATAAAACTTTCATTTGGTATCGAGCCTACACTTGACATAACTAAGTGAGGTTCCCGGTTATAGCTATGTCGGATACTCGTATGGTACTCAACGTCCTCCGTCCTCGATGGGTCTAATTACTCTACTTGGAAACCCAAGATGCGCATGTACCTCAAGTCTCTTGATGAAAGAACATGGCTCTCTGGTTACAGGTGGACTCCACCTAGAGTAATTGACATCGATGGAGATTACAAAATTACCTCGAAGCTAGTTGGACGACCGAAGAAAGAAGCGTAGCAAATTTTAATTCAAAAGCTATTAATGCTATCTACTACTGTGTGGAACCAAACATTTTCAAAATAATTGTTCATTTTGAATCACCAAAGTATGGGAAGCCCTTCAAGCTCATTGTGAGGGACCCGATAGCGTTCGTTTAACCAAGCTACGCTACTTACAACTCGTTTTGAATATTTAAAAATGGAAGAAGATGATGACATTTCATCCTACTATGACAAGTTGGTAGATTTGTCTAATGAGTCTCTAGCCTTGGGAGAACCTATTTCCAATGCAAGACTTGTTAGCAAAATGATGAGATCTCTTCCGAACGTTTCAATATAAAAATCTCTCGCTATAGAAGAAGCTCATGACACCGGAAGAATGAGTTTAGATAAACTTTCCGGTATTCTTCAAACCTTTGAGTTAAATCTATCTTTGCGTAACAAAAGCAAAATAAAAATGCTAAAAGTATTGCTTTGCTGTTGCACAAAATCAATCGACTTGTCGGAGGAATTACTTGAATTTACAAATGATCTTGGAAAGGCAGATTTTGGAGAAGAATCTCGTGCTATGTTGGTCAAAAGTTTAACAACATTTTGACCAAAGGACAAAACTATCAAAAGTATCAAAAAACAAATGTCGCTCCAAAATTTGCTCCAAGAAAATTTTCTTCGAAAACGATTCGATAATTCCAAAGACAAGTTTACTCCTAAACTTCCTTCAAAATACAAATCAAAAAGGAAGAAACTGTTCAATGCAGAAAATGTTTTGGTTATGGTCACTATGCCGAATGTATTAATACTACAAAGAAAAAGGAAAAAGTTTGGCGCTACCCTAAGTGACAGCGATGATGATCAATCCGAAGAGGAACGCACTAAAGTTTTTTGAAACCCAAAAGTGTTACAAATAAATCCTCATGGTGTATCTAAAGGTGTTGCCTTAAATGTGGCTCCAAGTGATCACATCGTTAAAAGATTCATTCCGGCGAATTGTCTCAACTCTTCCATAGTTGATGACAATCATGTCCACAATGAGTCCGATTCGATTCGAAAATCTGGATTTATTAGAGGATTATAAGGCACTTTATGAAGATTGGGTAAAGAAGGAAGAAAAGTTAAATCTTCTCACCGAGGAAAATGAATATCTTTCAAAAGAACTTGAAGTTCGAAAACTTCAAATGAGTTGCTCTCAAAGGAGAATGAAGTTCGAAAGCTTCCATTGCTAGACGGAAGTCATGCTCACCAAGAAAGATGTGGATTTTGAAAAAGCCAAAATTAATCTTGAAAAAGCAAATGAAACCATGTCCAAGCCGAACAAAGGCAAGGTTAAACTTGATGAACTTCGACTTATGGTCAAGAAGACACTGCTGGACCGGGATTCAAACCAGCTTGCTTTTGTCAAGGAAAGAATGAATGGTGAACATGTTAATCAAAACAAAATGGCTAACGAAAAAGGTCTAGACACCGGAACGCCGGATATTTGCCATTATCGTAATGTTTCAGGTCATATTAGACCTTATTGTTACAAAATGAAGGCAGATTTGGCAAAAAATTCTCACCGTAAATCGCCGGACGAATGTCGTGGAAAATGTCTCCACATTTGAATCAAGACATCCCCGAAATTCGGAAAAATATGGGTCAAGAAAGCCGATGTAACGTGCAATGTTACATACACTTCCTTTAAAACCAATGTTGTTGGCTCATGGTTTTTGATAGTGGATGTTCCGTCATATGACGAGGAGATGAATACTTGTCTGAATACTCTAGCTTCAATGGTGGAAGTGTGACCTATGGGGGTGGAGCAAAAGGAAGAATTGTTGGTAGAGGCAATCTTGATGTTGAGGGATTGCCAAGGCTTAAAAATGTTCTTCATGTGGAAGGTCTTAAAGCAAATCTCATCAGTATAAGTCAATTATGTGATGATGATTTGCATGTAAAATTTGACAAAAACTCATGTGAAGTATTTGATGGTACTAACAAATGTATTCTTGCAGGTACTAGATCCTCGGATAATTGTTACATGTATGGTGAAGTTGTTTCATGCCATACCTCAAGTGTTAATGATAGTTCTCTTTGGCATCAAAAACTAGGACATGCTAGTTTTCATAAAATTCATGATATAATCAAACATGATGCCGTTAGAGGATTACCAAAGATTAACACAAAGAATGTGGGTGTGTGTGGTCCATGCCAAAAGGGAAACAAACTAGAGTGTCCCACCCAAAAATTCAACAACGTTCCTCAAAACGTTGTCTTGAGTTCATTCATACGGATCTTATGGGTCCAATTGAAGTGGAGAGTCTAGGGAGAAAGAAATATTCCTTTGTGTGTGTTGATGATTTTTCTCGGTATACTTGGATTATTTTCTTGAGAGAAAATCAAACTTTTGAAGCTTTTAAAACTTGGTACAAAAGGTCCAATCTATATGACTTAAAAGTTATTAAGATTCGTTCGGATCATGGTACCGAGTATGAAAATTCTTCTTTTCCAAATATTGCGATTCAAAGGGATTACTCATGAGTATTCAGCCCAAAACTCCACAACAAAATGGAGTAGCGGAAAGGAAAAATCGCACACTTCAAGAAATGGCACGTGTTATGCTTAGTTCTCAAAATCTTTCAAAACGTTTTGGTGAAGCCTTAAACACCGCTTGTCACATTGGAAATCGTGTATATTTGAGACCCGGTTGCACCATGACTCCATATGAAATCCTTTTGGGAAAAAACCGAATCTCAAATATTTTCACGTTTTGGGTGTATATGTTATCTCTTAAATGACCGAGATCATCTTTCAAAATTTGATTCTAAGAGTGACAAATGCATTTTTGTGGGCTATTCATCAAATAGTAGAGCATTTCGAGTCTTTAATCTTCGGACTAAGACTATAATGGAATCCATAAATATTACTTTTGATGATTTTGCAAACCTTGGACGAAAACCGCCGAAGATGATATTACGGGGTTCTTTGGATGATGCAGGCGTAACAAGTGCCGAAAAAATTGTTACCGATTCACTAAATCCAAGATCAAATGACTCAAGGAAATGTGTCCGAAAATGTGGGGACATCCTCGAACACACCTACCAACGACTCAGATCACCAAACAATCGAACCGAACCGTTGAATCTGTTGATGAGGCAAAACCGATCAAAGGCGAGGATGTGTCAATTTAGAAAAATCACCCTACAACTCAAGTGATTGGTAATGTGTTTGATGGAATGAAGACAAGACAAAAAGGTAAAGTGGATTACAAAAAATGGTAAGCTTGGCCTATTTGTCATCGATTGTTTAAATGCTAGAACTTGTTGCTTCATATCAAATCTTGAACCTAAAAATGTGAAAGAAGCTCTTGGGGATGATTTTTGGATAAGCGCCATGTTGGAAGAATTAAATCAGTTTTCCAAAATGATGTTTGGTACTTAGTTCCTAGACCTAGTCAAGGTAATGTAATAGGAACTAAGTGGATTTTCAAAAATAAAACGATGAGTCTAGGAAAATAGTTAGAAATAAAGCACGATTGGTAGCTCGGGGTATACACGTAGAAGGGTGGACTTTGATGAAACCTTTGCTCCTGCCCGCATTGAGTCTATTCGATTAATGCTTGCCATTGCTTGTCATCTTGGAATCACACTCCATCGATGGATGTGAAAAGTGCTTTTTAAATGGCATTTTGAATGAAGAAGTTTTTGTGGAACAACCAAAAGGATTTGAAGATCCTCACAAACCAAACCATGTTTTTAAATTGAAGAAGGCTTTGTATGGTCTTAAACAAGCTCCTAGAGCTTGGTATGGAAGACTTCTTGAATATCTTCTTGAAATTGGTTTCAAAAGAGGTGAGGTTGATAAAACTCTGTTCATTCAAAAGGAGAAAAGTGACATTCTCATTGCTCAAATATATGTGGATGACATTGTGTTTGGATCTACATCTGAAAAGATGTTAGGACATTTTGTCAAAAACATGACATCAACATTTGAGATGAGTATGGTTGGAGAGTTAAACTATTTTCTTGGTCTTCAAGTGAAGCAAAGTAATGAAGGAATTTTTGTGTCTCAAACCAAGTATGCTCAAAACTTGGTTAAAAAGTTTGGTCTTGAGAATGCATCCCATTTGAAAACTCCCATGGGATCATCTCAAAAGTTGTGTAGGGATGATGAAGGTGAAGGTGTAGATCACACCTTGTTTAGAAGTATGATAGGAAGTCTGTTGTACCTAATCGCCGGCACCGGACATTATGTATAGTGTTTGTGTCGTGCAAGGTACCAAGCAAATCCCAAGGTCTCCCATCTAAAGGCCTTAAAACGTATCATTCGATATGTTAGTGGGACAACCAAACTTGGGTGGTACACTAGAGACACTAATACCAATCTTGTTGGTTTTAGTGATTCGATTAGGCGAAATATCGATGATCGTAAAAGCACCAGGGGTTGTTTTTACTTGGGGAACAATTTGGTTTCATGGTATAGCAAAAACAAAACTACGTTTCAGTCAACCGCCGAATCGAATATGTAGCGGTTGGTAGTTGTTGCTCTCAACTTCTTTGGATGAATCAGATGATCAATGATTATGGGCTAGAGTGATACTCTTGTTGTTTATTGTGATAATTCCATGCTATAGATATCTCGAAAAATCTGTTCAACACTCCCGCACCAAACATATTGATATTCGACATCACTTTATTCGGGATTTGGTTGAATGAAAATTATCCGCATGGAATTTATAGGAACCGAGAATCAATTAGCGACGTGTTCACCAAGGCTCTTGATTTTGAGAGATTTTCTACTCTTAGGAAATCTCTAAGTCTGTGTGCTATTTGATTGTCTCACAACATGTGGTCTCTAATGTGACCACATGTGCTTGTTGTAAAAAAAAAAAAAATCATCATCTTGCATGTTGTCTTGGGCACGACTTTGTCAAATGATTTTTAAAAAATGTGGTATTTGGAAGACATTTTTTGAATGTGGATCTCTATTCAAAATAAATAAATAAAAAAAGGGAAGTTCTCCCTGAATGAGCCAAATTAGTGATTGGAAGCCTTTGAGGGAAAAAACTACCTTCTCGATGTGTATGCGACCACTCATATGTGATCTTATAATCTAGATCAATATGTTCTTTGAATTTTTGGCGTGATCATATGAGAAAGGGCTATCCTTGAGGAAGAGTGAAAGCTACCTACTGGTTAAATCCCTTCAGCTTTAAGGCAAAAATCATCATAAGAGACTGGGAGAAAAGGATCTTGATCCATTGAATTCAAAAATTGCAAAATGTGTCTTTCAATGTGTCAACATTTTTTTTCTTCACATTCATTGAGCAAAGTCCCTCACTTGTGTGCGCATTGTCTTATTCTTCATGGTTAGGCATACCTATAGGACATTTGGTCTGGTGAATATTCTCTCATGCTAACAGCTTCTCATCATCTATTTTCTCCAAAGTGGCCTATTGATCGTGAATCTTTATCCTTCATTGTGTTTGTCTATAAACAATTTGAATGGTACTTGATTTTTGAGCATTAAGATGATTTGAGGATCTCTAGCGAAGTTTTATCACGGGGACATTTTGGGTAATATTCAATGCCTATTTTTGATGAGAATTTGAAAAAATGAAGTTATTTTACCAAAAATATTTTTGGTAAGCGCAGCTTTTTTAATGTAGCAGTTGTTCTCCTTCAAAATTAGTTCTTTCCCAAAACTTAAACCGTGCCCTAACGTGCCCTGCATCTTCTCTTGTATTCGACAAATTCGTTCAAGTGCGTCTCTCTCTTCTTCCGATTCTTCAATGGCATCCAAGGCCGTGAGCTCTCCTTCTCCATCTCGAATCCAAGATCTCCTTGGTGATGTCTCCCAAAATATGGAGACATCCGCCTTCACATACACCCCTCTCACAGTTGTTCCATTCGATGATGCTCTCTGCTCCTATTGACGCCATTCTCCGGCGAGGCGGTAACGTCATTGATGTTGAAAACCCCCGATTTGAAGCAAGTAGGCGCCTCTCTTGGTCCTATTGGGCGTCTACAAGGCGCTTTCAAAGCGGCAGGGGGCTTACTCCAAATTTGGAGCCTCTGTCTCCTACCTCTTTTCAAGCAAAAGGGGCGCTATCGCAACAAGAATCTCCGCGGTTCACCTTGAAGATGATGACGCCACCGACGCCGATTTTGTCCCTTCATCAAATGAGGATATGGACTTTCCTCATGTGTGTGTGGTTCGCTCTGTTGTTCCTCCTCCGCTTCGAGCCATCTCTTCCCTTCGTGGTGCAAGAAGAGTCGATGATCTCTTTGAAGAGATTGACAATTTTCAGCCCAATCGATCGGGCGATCTGTGGCACCCTCTTCAGCGGCCTCTCCTACTCAGGTGATGGTCTCCCGATGACTCCACCCTTGCGAAGTCATGCTAAAACTAGGGAAGAAATCTTCTTGCCATAAGTCCCCTACTCTTCCATCCGGTGATAGCGAAAGAACGAATTCCCTTGATAGGGATTACGTGGAACCATCCGGACAAGCTTCTTACGAGTCTATTGAAGGTCTTCAATCGATGATGACGAAGATGTGGTGGCATCTCCTCTCACATCTTCTCCACCCCTGGATATTGATTCAGCTTTTAATCCTCTTTTCTACACCCGTGAGGCATCCTTGAGGTATAATCGTTTCATCACTCGCAATTTGCTTGAGGAAAACAGGTTCGGTTAGAGGTTCTTGATCGGTTTAATTTGTCTCAATTTTTAATTGATCGCAAACTTTTAAATCTTGTGACCTCTTCTTCACCTATGTCAAAACTCTAGTCATAGAGTTTTATGCCAACAAAAAGCCATGTGCATGGAAGGTTCGACAGATTTGGTCGGTTTTGTTCGAAACAAAATTATAAATTTTACTCCTTCCAAAATCAATGAGTTTTGTGCAATCGAGAATGTTGAATTATCATCGTGGTTGATAACTTCAATGAGATCACATCTGTCTTGGTGGGGAAAAATCGGCAAATGGCCTATATCTCCCGAGAAACTTCAATCGCCCAATTGACTTCGTTTTACTCGGTCTTGCACAAATTGTGCCTTGCAAATTGGGTCCCTTCAAACAACACTTCCGTGGTGACTCAATCCAGGCTAAACTCATTTTCCAAATTGGCACCGGCCTTCCTTTTAATTTTGGGCAATGGGTGTTTGATAGTATTACCTTTTATCTTTGACTCTCTCGGATAGATGGTCCTTCCCTTTCCCGAGTTTGATTTTTCGATTTTGGTGCATCACGGTATCGTGTGCACCGATCGAATCACAAGTCGTCCCAAAGTTTTGAAGATTTACCTCAATT
The DNA here is from genome assembly GCA_016624345.1 of Platycodon grandiflorus. Lineage (NCBI taxonomy): Eukaryota > Viridiplantae > Streptophyta > Magnoliopsida > Asterales > Campanulaceae > Platycodon > Platycodon grandiflorus. Next base: position 16,577,169 of record CM028364.1, read on the forward strand.
GTTGAAAAGGGATAGGGTCATTGACTTACCCTTACGTCTCTGCTTCTGGAATTTCTCCATCTTCTCGGTTCATATGTCCTCTGCAGATGTCCCCGATTCCTCTGACCTCCTGTCTGTGCCATTTGTTCGCTCGCGCCTTCTCTTCTTGCTCGATTGCTGCTACTCGTGCTCACCTTGTATTTCTTGAGGATTTGCAATCACGGTTCCAGCTTTTCTTGATGCCCAAGTGCCATCCTCTTACGGACAAAAAGGGGAGAATCCTCTATGCGGGGAGACAACAATGCAGTGGAGACAACTCATTTGACATAACTCTGTTGACATTCGCCTCGAGGATGTTGTTTTAAATGTCATAACATTTACGTGTGTTTTTGGTAGAGATGTTAAACGGGCTAGCCCTATCGGTTTCGGGCTGACCACAAACGGGTTGTGGCCCTAACGGCTGCTTTAAACGGTCCAATTTTTGGGCCTTAATAATACAAACCTAACCCTAACCTAACGGGTTTCGGGCTAAACAGACCATATCGGGCCACGATTAAAGATATGATATAACAATATTTTTAAATAGTGAATCGATAAATCATTCATAACTTTAATAGTTTCTTATGTTTTCAAAAGAAATATAAACTAGACATTTTTACATCGATGTGTTATAATTTCTAACTTGTTTTCTCAAATAAATAATGTAATAGCTACTACTTGCGTTCTTTTCAAAAATTTGTTTATATTTCGAGTATTTATTCAAGTTCAAAGACCTGTAGTGCAAAGGATAAATGTGTTTGACTTTGGATTAAAAGGTTGTTAGTTTTATTCTCATTGTGGTTGTTTACGTATCTTCTAAATTTTTTACGGCTATTAATATTACGCGGTGGCGGGCCAACCACGAAACCTAGCGGGCTGACCACAACGGGTCGCGGGTTAAACGGGCCGACCACTAGCAATTTTGAAACGGGCCAAAATATTGAGCCCTAACCTGTTTTTCGGTTTAGAGACCAACGGGTAGTGGTACTTTTAACATCTCAGTTTTGGTTGTTAACGGTTTAAACAATTTTTTCTACTACGAACTCTACGATATTATATTATATCTTTGTGTTATATTACTCATATCTTATTCGGGAGTTCATTGTGTTTAATTGATGTTTGTCAGAAAGGCAAAAAGGGGAGATTGTTGGAATATGCTTTCCAAGAATAGTTTTTGAGATTCTCTAAATTAGTTAGATTTGAGATTGTTTTTGCCTTTCTTAAAATCTGTTTATACTTGCTTGATTGATGTATTTTTGGTAAATAATCTTTGACTTTTTAATTGATTCAATCAAGGTTTTGATTGATGTAAATATAGTAAATTGGCATTCTATCATTAACATTGCCTTCTAAGTGTTTTCGTGTAGCCCTGGAGCCTATTTAAGAAGATGGTGTCTTCTTCATTCAGGACGCTTTGGAGAGAGATCTGAGATAGAAAAAGGGCTAATACACTGCTGTGTCGTGTATTGAATGTGAGCAGAAATACAGACACATCCTTCAACACATCTCATTACGAAATTACTAAAGCGTGTTGAAGTTTCGTCTCGATGGAAGTCAATGTTTATTAGACGGGATTGTATTACCAAAGCATAAGTTTGTAGTCTCTTTTGTCTACTTTCGTTGTTAGGATCTTTTGTTAGAGTTTATTTAGTTGTTTTCTTTGTAATCGGTTCTATATTTTCTAGTGAAAAGATTTTGCCATATTGGCACGTCTACAAGTAGTTATACTTGTAGACAAAGGATACATCAATCTTGTTAACTTTCTGTTTTATTAATTCCGCTGCAATTCTACTGGATGTTATAGTAGATGTTATCACATCTTTGATAACATTTACTATATTCCAGCATTCTGTTTTCTTAGTTACATAGCTATAAAACTTTCAAGAACCTATTAAATTAATATTTCAGATTCCAAGATGTTGAGAGAAGAATAAAAAGTAATTTTACCGAGTTCAGTGTAGTCTCATTCCCGACTGCTGCCGCCATTCGTCTCTCTTTCTCTCCCTGAGCTTCTCTTTACGATTTCTTTTCTCTTTTTACTGCCGCTGCTTCTTCCGTATATTGTTGTCTTAGCGAGCCCTTAACAATGTTATATCCTAATAATTTATACTTCACTACCTAGGAGGGAGCTGAGGGTTTCTAACCCTAACTAAGAACGGCCGACTTAACCGTAGCGACTAATCTACTATTACTATTAATGCTATCGATATAAAGGTGAGCCGAGCCCAATTCACATTAAATTATCTAAATGAGTCATAATAATAAATTTTTAACTTAATTATACTTTTAACACAATTAGTTAGTATAATAAAGTAATATTATAATTAATTAAATTTAGGGAATATTACAACATGAGAGTTATCTAAAGGTATAGGAGATAAACTATAATCTGTTACAACAAATATCAGATCCAGTAGTATGAGATTTGTTAGTCCTGTGGTTTATCCCTTTTTAAGATGGAGGATCCGTCGGAGACTCCAATCTTGGAACGGAAATGGAGAAACAAGTTTTGTGAGCATGTCAGCCAATTGATTCTTTGAGCTAATATGAGACACGCAAAGAACCCTCGGAAACCCGTTCGCGAACAAAATGATAATCAAGGGCCAAATGTTTCATGCACGAATGATAAACTGGATTGGAACACACATATGTAACTCCTATATGGTCACATGACTAAATGTTTCAAAATAATCTCGACCAGCTTGTTGTAGGAACCCCGGCCTTTGCAACTAGGCGAGCTTTTATATTTGTCGATCAGACCATCTGGCTTTCGTTTGATTCGAAAGACCCATTTGCAACCGATTGGGATATGAGTAGACTTGGGAACAAGGTCCAAAGCATTGTTCTGGAGAATGGAATCAAACTCAGCATCTATCTATAGCTCGCCACCAAAGTGGGTCTTTGAGGGCTTGGGTGGCAGGTGCTAGGGAAGGAGACATCGGGTGATTTGTGGTGAGGTTAATATATCAACTTGTCATTGTAGTACTTAGGGTTATGATTTCTAACACGAGTGGGGCAACTAGGATTTGGATTTAGAGGCGGATGAGGGATTTGTGGAGAGGAGTGACTAGTGAGGGTCAAGAGTAGAGGGAGGTGATGAAGTCGGTGATGGGGATATGGGTATCATAAAAAGCTGTGTTGGTGAAGGATTTGGGACTGGGAGTGGGAGCAGTATCTATATGTTCTAAAATTGTAGGTGATGGGCTAGTACTTTGAGTAATTGGCTGACTAGAAGACTCTAAGGATCTATTTGAGAGAAAGGGGAAGGTGGACAAGCAAGTGTACAAGTGGAAGATGTTTCTAAATGAATTTTTGGCTCTACATGTCAACTTGTGTTGGACCTGCATGACAAGCATCTCAAACGAGGTTAATAAACTCATGAGATTTACTGCGTGATTGTATAGGGAAAATATCCTCAATAAACTTGACATGCCGAGACAAATACAAACGATTTGTGGTAGGATTGGAACATTTATATGCAAATTGGGATGTAGAGTATAACCAAGGAAGATGCAAGGTTTGGAACGTGGTTGAAGCTTGGTGGTGTTATATGGGCGAAGCCACGCACGGATAGCATAAACACCCAAATGGTTTGAGTTTAGCGTAGTTGGGAGGTCTATTGAAAAGCATTTGGAACGGAGTGTTGGAGTTTAAAA